>QTSX02000712.1:661555-1113109 GCA_014839935.2 Entomophthora muscae
CAAGCACTAAATTGAGGTATCCATTGTATGAGATCATCATTTGCTTATGTTGAAATTTCTGTAAATTTGGGTTGACTTCCTCATTTGGCTACAGGTCACTGGGAAGTCAGATTGCAGGTCATGGACCTGCTTAGTTGAAACTTTGCTGGGGGATCAACCCCATTGTTTTGACATCTATTTTGATTAATTTTATTGTTAAGTATGTTAAGTTGGTGAATAGTAAGATCTAAATTTTAGCTGTCCTAAAATGAAATAGGGTGATTTTTGATAATGCCAATGATTCCCAAAAGAATTAGCACAAATTCACCTCAGATCTTTTAGCTTCCTGTTTGAAATGCCCATAAATTAAATTTATTTCAAATTAACCTCATTTTTGATTTGAAATTTGGTTCTTGGTTTCAACAATCCCACAATTTCATGTTTTTTAATAATTTCATGTTGTTTATGATTTTTAGACTTACAAGAAATCTCAAATTGTATATAAGAATCCCACATTTTTGATTTATGTATCCTGCATTTGTTTTCTGGGGGTTGTCTTTAGTTAGTTGAGTTATCTGCTCAAAGGGTTTGAAACTTGAAAATTTAAATAAATTAAAAAAGTCAAATTAAATGGTTGATTTTATTGAATATTTTGATGTTCACTCAGCTGAGATGCCCACAAATATGATTTGAAATATATATCTAGGATCTGACAATCCTGAATTTTTACCTTTAGGTTATGAATTTGGCAACCTCCAGAATTAACTCATACAGAATGGAACATCCTCCATGTCAACAATTCTCAAAAATATTTTTCTTATTTTAAATATTAAAGATTATTTTTTCTTGATTAAATAATTGACATTGATAATAGAAGCAATGTTTGATTTTTATTTTGAGCTTTTAATTGAAATTATAAAAGATAAAACAAAAACAATTTTTGAAATTGTTGACATGGAGGATGTTCCATTCTGTATGAGTTAATTCTGGAGGTTGTCTATGAATTTATAGTAAAATAAAACCTAAGAAAAATTCACTAAAAGAGGAAGTTTAAAATTTTATGGTCTGGATTTTATTGTGGTCACAAGTCTGTATCTGGATTGTTCCTAAAGTAATTACACACAAAAAGGAGTATTGAAAATCAATAAAACATATTTTTCCCAAATTGGATAGTCATTGGTTGCCAGTTAAAAATTTCTTTTAGAATTTTAGGATACAAATATTAAGAATCTTATGACTTTGTTTTATTTCATGCTTTTAAAATTTTGCTTATGGGTTGCTATACATTTGTTTCTGTTTGCCCTTAGGTTGTTGCCTCATCTGAATCCTTATAGGATTATAATATATTCTGGAACAACCCCAATCTATTTTACTTAATATACCAAGTCCTTTTATTTGTAGTTAGAACGATATTGTTTGATATACTTTTACTTTGAGTGAGTTTTTGTGTTCCTTGTTTGGCCTTTCACCATTTCACCAAAAATTCAAATTATTTGCAGTCTGGAACTCAGCCAACTTGGATTTTGCTTAAATCTGAGTTAATTTTGCTTAGCGCCATAGCTGTGAAAACTACTGTAGAAGGATTTACTAACCAATTGAGTATGTTGCCAATTTTCTCCTTTTGGTTCAACAACTCCTCAGTAATGTTCATCTAAAATGCCTCAATTCAAATTTAGTATTGGTACTTTGTGTTGACTCTTTTTATTTGCAACATGGTGATTTTAAGCTCAAGTAAACTCAAAACAGAAGTTTTGCAGAAGCACCAGTTTATATTTATTGGATCGTTTTATTAAGTCTGTAAATAGGCATAGCTTTGGTCCCCACTTCTGAAATTAACATCCCTACTTTGGGCAACTTTTTTAAAAATGGTATAAAATGAAATAATTTCACCATATAAAGTGGTTTTTACCAATCATCTGAAAATACTACATCACCTTTTTTTGAGGAAAGTGATGATACTAGGAGCAAAGTGCTCCATATATAAATAATAGATTAATTTGGTTACTTATTGATATTACACCTGATATTTATTTTTTATCACATTTTACAAGAGACTCATATTAGGTATTATCCTGACTGAGTCAGTTTAGACTAGCTTATTCAGTGTTTTCTCATGGTTTGGTCCTGTAGCTTTGATATTAATTAAAAATGTCCTACTGAAGCTTAAAAGGATCCATAATATGTTAAAAAAGATGATGTAAGGATATTACACCAGCAGTTTATATTATTATAGGTTAAATTATTTTAATAAGATTGGGGTTGCTGTAACAATTATATTATTCTCTAGGGTTTATTGTAAATAGATCAAAATTAAGCGTTATTGTTCAAAGTATAGTTATATGTCTCAAGGGCGTGTACTGGAGATGGCCAACTTCAGGGTTGCATTCTCCTTCTGGAGAGCAAGGATGTAATTTACAGCATCGTGGATAAGGGAGGAGCGGTTTGTCGAGTGATTATGGTTTACATCATCAGAGGAGGAGGTGGACTCTGAAGCAGGGATGAGTGTGGCTAACTGATCCATTGCCTGGTTGATCCGATAGCGCCTGTTGCGTTCCACACGATTATGGCGCTCACGCTTGCGTTGGATGCGGTCTATGGCGACATCGCTTTCCAGGTCCTTGCGATTGATGACATTGACGCCTGCGATTTTCAGAGGGACAGCAGTCTTTTTGGTGATTTCCTTTGGGTTACATTCGCGGATGAGATCGTCCATACAGCTTGTCTGTAGACGACGTACCGCCTTTTCGTTCAAAGGGGCAGGCTGATTACAGCTTATGACCTGAAATTTGAAGGGATCCATGAATGAAAAGTGAAGATCCTAAATCCCTTTATATGGGACTCCGTTAACATCGTCGAAATGTCTTATTTGCCCCTTTCAAACCATGTCCTTTATTTCCAAATACAGAAGCTCCCTACAGTAGGACCCTATGGAGCTCGGCATAAGCCTGTATTACAAATCCATCATATCGACACAACGTGAACGATGTGCTTGCCCAATCAAGTTTTCTACTTCTTCTGTAACAGTTAAGGGTTCCCTTTATTAGGAACAACAATGATCTACAAAAGATAAATAAGTCTAATGATTTAACCCTGCACCTCTGCCGGCCATTACATGCCCTCTGTTTAATTCTATTTCATGCATCCGACATTGGATGGTGCTTTAAAATCACTGGAAAAAGACTTTTAAAGCATCACAACCATCAACACCTCCATCATGACATCATATCCTCTTTTAAAGAGAATGGATAAGACTCAAGCCGATCGCTTTCCACATTCTGGAAATATACACATACATACTCCTTTATACTTCATTACGCTTTATATAGAAACAATGAATGCAGTTACTTCAATCGATTATTGTCATTTAAACTAACTTTTAAAACGCATTTATATTAAATTCCACGTTTAATATTCAGATGTTGCCTTGTATTATGGGATCAGCAAACTGTCTATATTTAAAGTGATGGCTGAAATCTCAGTTGGTTATCGGAAGTTCCGAAGCTTCAATGTCATAATTTATTTTGTAGATTTAATTCGTATTAAAATCGACATTGCATATGAATTCAAAGTTGTTTGCTATTTTAGCTTCTTCCGAGCAGGGTTAAGAAGGCCAAAGTCTTTAAAATCGAAATACAAGGTTTGGATGGAAAATTGTATTAAAAGACCATGTCCTTCCCAACTCTAATCCAGGGTAAGCGATTAAAAAACTTTAAGATCGTATCACCAAGCTGACTTTAAGATTTTAAAACCAAATTTTCTAAAAAAATCAATTTAGTTAAATTATTTATCTGAGGATATATTAAAAAGTTTAATACATCTGTTGCAACTGAACCAATGAGAGTTAAGCATTTGATTTGGGGAAGACAACAGTCCAATAGAAAGGATAGAAATAATAAGAATAAGGTAATTTTTATTATAGAATACTGTGATTAATATACTATATGGGAAAAGCCACAAGGCCACAGGGGGGCATAGTGGCAGGTTTCATGTGTTGCAACATCTTCAAATACTCCCTCTTGGGGAATTAACACCCCAAGCAGATCACTGAATGGCGTACCAAATGGTTCACCAACCAGCCAGCAAACTGGTGGCACCATTATCAGTCGGCCATTTATGACGGGGATCACCCAATCCAGATCCTAAATGGAACACAATTTGATCAAGCCTTGTGACTCAAGAGGAACATTACTCAGATAAGCCCCATGATCTCCATGACGTACATGGACAACATGTGGCTTGTCATGATACTATATATTATCTTATATTTCATATCCAATAAAGTATCATTCTCTTATTAAATCTTCCCCTTATCTCATTGAATATACTTCCCAGAAGTATATACATGACAGTGGTAGCACAGGTAGGTTATACATACCTACCCACACAAAGAAAAAATTCCTCCTAAGAAAAGAACCCAGCCAATGGTACTCCCTAACAGCTGGAGAGACTACAAAGAGGGACAAGACGTTCTCGCAGGCCTCTTCATCTACAACAACATCCTTGTACCTGTCAAACAATACAACACTCTCAAAGCCTACAGATTGTTACCTACATCATCAGCTACAACAGGACCACAACAGCCTGAGATACCCAATATTGTATTCCAACACCTGCATACAGCCAAAATTGGCGCTTTTGTGGGACTACAGCAAGAAAATGCCTCTCTTTGGATCAACAGTACACAAAGAAAATTTGAGCAAGTGGACTACCCCCAAAGACTCTGGGTCGGTGAAATTGTCCTTTGCGTAACAGGAACCACATCTTGTTTTGTAAGCGGATGGCTAGCCCAACACCCTGACCAGAAGGAAGACTGGGAAGTGTTCAAGGCTGCATTCCTAGAAAAGTTCTCCATGAAGGACTCAGACGTGATGATTATGACCAAACTTTGAACCTTTAAAATGACAGGAACCATCAATTAATATATTGCATCATATGAAGGACTATGTGACCGTGCGCCCAACACCATCAACTTTGATGAACCTGGACCACGCCTGGACTTCTACAATGGCCTTCCCAAACACATTAGATGTCAGTTCAACATGACCTGCTGCAAGAACCTTGAGAATGTATTCCTAGAAGGAAAACGCGCAGCTCAGAAGTCTGACAATCTACATGCCACCAACAAGCGCAAGGAAAACCCTGCAGCTAAGAGAGAGCCTCTCCCCAATAAACAAAACAACCAAGCCAACAGTACCCATCCTTGAAACGGGAATTGCACTGCACAAGCCAACTAGGCCAGCACTGAAGATACCAACAAGGAGGGAAAAGCTCAGGGGAGTGCTTAGGCAAGCCGCTCTCCCCCTCTTCACAAGACTTGTACAGAGAACAGGTTGTGGATTCAATTACCATGATCCAAGTACCCTCCAGCAACTCTCTATTGTTTGCTGCCTAAACTGGAAATAAACTCCTCACTTATCCTTTCTGTTTTTGCAGATACCAGGGCATCACACTATTTGACACTGGAGCAGACCAATCCCTTGTTGACAAGAAATTTGCTGATCTCATGAAACTACCTACCACCCAAAGCAGTATCAGGAGAGTCATCATGGCGGATAACAGAAGCACACCAGTCACTCAAGAGGCAAAACCTTTCCGCACCTAAATTGGAGACTTGCAAACCACGCTCAGTGGCCCAATCATACCAATCCCCAAGTATGACGTTATACTTGGCCTGAACTGGATGAGAAAGACCAAACCTCACACTGACTGGGATAGTGCTACCCTCATCACACAACAAGGAGAAGTGCATCACCATGTTTACCCAACTCATCTTGATATGCTTATGAGGGACCATGTATTTGTGAAAATCATGGAAACAGAAGAGGAAACTGACCCTAGCAAGATCAATTAGGGGCTCCTGCACATATGAGATTATCCACTTTAAAAATACAGAGACTCAATGTGAAGAGGACCACATCCAAGACCAGCTAGTTAGCAAGTTCCCCACTGACTTCCAAGAAACACTGCCAGTGCTGTAACTATGCTGTTTTAGCAGAGTTACAAGGGGAAAATATTTAGAACTAGATAATAATCTTTATTGAGAGGTGGGTATTATATAGTAATTGTGAATTGTGGATAACAGGAACATGATGGTGTTGATCACACAGTGGGATATTGGAGAGGGTGGCTTGATCCTGGTAATGAGTCAAGCACCAAAACAAGGTATCCACCATAAGGGATCATCATTTTTTCATGTTGTTGGATTTGGAAATTTGAATTGACTTCCTAGTCTGGCTTCAAGTGACTGGGTAATTGTATTGCAGGTCACAAACCTGCTTACTCAGAACCTTGCTGGTGGGTTGAGCCTGCTGTTTTGACACCCCCCAACTGAAGGTTGGCCTTCTCTGGGACCAGGCTGTCTGGGAGGTTGTCAGAAGCCTGGGCGCCATACTGGACTAACTGTTGTTTTGTGGAGGGTAGGGCAGTCTCACACTGTCCCTGTCTTGCCTTGCAGGGTCTCAGGCAATCATGGTGGAGGACCTTGTCTTGCTTGCATTTCCCAAGTCCTTGTATGAGGTAAGTGTTGTTTTTGTTTACCTTTAAGATGATTGCTGGGCCTACTTTCTTGGGTTGTAGCTTACTTTTGTTGATGTTCATGACCCAAACTTTGTCACCAACCTCATGTCTGTTTTGGTTGGGGAAAAATTTCTTTTGTAGACATTTTTTTTCTCTTTCTACTTGATTGCCATTGGCCTTGTTGACCTGGGGATCTGAGCAGGGGGAACCTTGCTTGGAATTTACAGCTTGGGTCCTGACAGTGCTTGGATAATATTGGGTTGTGTACCATATACTAACTCAAAAGGGCTTTTCACGGTGGATCTGTTCACAAAAGTCCAGCATACAAGTAGAGAAGTCAGTAGCTGCTTATACCAATCTTCAGGTCTCCCGGTGGTGAGCTTGGCCAAGGCTTGCACAAGGCTGCCATTTAGCTGTTCCACACGTCCATTGGCCTGAGGATGATAAGGTGTTGTCCCTGTGTGCTTGACCCCATTATTGGTGAGATATACATTAGTATCTTCAGAGGTTGATTCTTTGCCCCCGTTGGTTATCAGAAGTTATGGCTTTCCAAACTTGCTGATGATTTCTTTCCCTATGAATCACTGCACGTTGTTGGCGGTATGTGTTTTTACTGCTTGTGTCACTGGCCATTATGTGGCAAAGTCTATTGTGGTGATGATGTAATTTTTCTCATTATGCTTTCCTGGCATGGGACCCACAATGTCTAGGGCTCACACCTTG
Organism: Entomophthora muscae; assembly: GCA_014839935.2. Taxonomy (NCBI): domain Eukaryota; kingdom Fungi; phylum Entomophthoromycota; class Entomophthoromycetes; order Entomophthorales; family Entomophthoraceae; genus Entomophthora; species Entomophthora muscae. Next base: position 668,774 of record QTSX02000712.1, read on the forward strand.
AAGGGCAGTTGCGTGCAAAGGGGTAGTACTGACTTAGGTGGGGTTTTGCTTCTTGAAAATTTCTCACATACTTCACATTGGTCCAAGACTTCCTGAACATCTCAGTACAGGGTTGGCCACCATGCTTTGTTTTTAAGGAACTTGTAGAGGTTGTAACTTTTTGTGTGCCCTAGGTCTCTATGGTAACATAGGACGGTGTCAACTTGCTGATGTGTGGGAGCATAAGGGATGGTGGTTCTTTTAGACATTTTTTGATATAAGGTTCCATACACGTCAGCAAATATGTGTTTGCTCTTAATGACTGTTTCCTTGATTATGTCAGTAGTGCCAGGTGGAAACCTTCATCCTTTGTTTGAAGTACCAAGAGGGGTCAGTTTGGGTCAAGCCCATTCTCTCCTCTTGTGGCTCAGATTTACAGGTGCAAGAGTGTGTCTGCCATGGCAAGTTCTGGACGAGGCTTGTATTGTATGAGCATATTGAATCTCTCTAAGAGTTCCATCCAGCAGTTCTGACAGCAGGATAGGTTTTCTTGGATTTTGAAATATATGAGTGACTTGTGATTGGTCAACACTGTAAATTATTCCTGTTGTTCTAGATAGCAACACCATTTGACTAGGCGTGAACAATGACCAACAGCTCTTTGTTGTGTATAGGGTATTGACACTTGCTGTCTGTCAGTTTTTGTGATTTGTAAGCTACAGGCAGAAAGTCATCATTATTGTCTTTGATTTGTAGTACTCCCCCAATGGATGCATCTGAGGCGTCTGTTTCCATTTGGTACTCCCCATCACGTTTGGGGTATTGCAAGATAGGTGCTGTTGTAAGCTTCTCTTTGAGGCGTCTAAAGCAGAGGTCACGTTGAGGGGTCCATACAAATTTGGATTTGGTGCCAGTTGTGGTGGACAGGGGTGCAGTCAGAACGCTGCAGTCAGGTATGAAACAGCGTATATAGGCCACCATTCCTAGGAACGTGCAGAGTTCTGACTTGTATTTGGGTGGTGGCATTTTGCAGATGGCCTGTATCTTCTGGCTGTTGGGCTTGATGCCATTTTTTGAGACTATGTGTCCTAGGAAAAGCAGTTGCTTGCAGAAGAACTGGCATTTGGAGGGTTTAGCTAGCAGTTTGTGTTGTGCCAGGGTAGCAAAGACTGCCTCCAGGTCCTTGCGGTATTGCTCTACCAAAGGGCTATAGACAATAATGTTGTCCAGGTAGACTAAGGCATGCTTGCCTATGTGAGGGGCAAACACCTTGTTCATGAAGATCACAAAGATTGAGGGGCATTTGTCATACCAAAGTTGAGCACCACACACTTTTATGAGCTGTACTTAGAGCAGAAGGCCATTTTGGGGATATCTTCCTCTTTGATACAGATCTGATTGTAGCCTGCGGTTAGGTCAATCTTGGAGAAGACTGTGGCACCACCCAGGGCATCAAAGAGGTTGTCAATAAGAGGTAGTGGATAACAATTCTTGATGGTAACTTCATTTAGGGCTCGGTAATCTGTGACTAGGCGTAGGGTGCCATCTTTCTTGGCCACAAATAATACAGCAGCCCCAAAGCAAGATTGTGAGAGACAGATAAGTCCTTTCTCCAAGGCCTCTTTGAGGTAGGCACATGGGGCGTTGTCTTTATTTTAGGGCAGGTAATAGATGGGCCGTGCCTTGGGTACAGCTCCCTTGAGTTGAATGGAGTGTTGGATGTGCTTTTCTGGAGGCAACCCAGGTAAAGCCTCCTTAAATATTTCTGGGTGGCAGGCTACAATTTTGCAATCCTGAGGCGTAGTGGTATCCTGGTGATCTTTGAAATGTATGATCTTGTACAGGCAGGAGTCCCAGTCAATTGCCTTGAGGTTCTCTCTTTTGTCCAGGGTCTCTGTGATGCGCACAAAGACGTGGTTGTGTAGGAGTTGATCCACTGAGTCAGGGTAGATCTGGTGGTTGAAGCCTTTGCGTCTGATGGTCAATACCAAGGCTGCCAAGTCTACATAGAGGTTGTTCTTTCTCAGCCAATCCAAACCCAATACAATGTCAAGCTTTGGAAAGTCAATGACGGGGCCTTGGATGGTGGAATGCAGGTTCTCTAGCATGACAGAGAAGGGAGCAGCTTCCCTTGTCACAACAATGTGATGTTCATCAGCTAAAACCACGTTTTTAATCTGCAAAGGATTAGTGGCTAGCTTGAACTTGTCCACAAAGCTGCTGTTGACTAGGTTTTGGTCTGCACCTGATTCCAGGAGTGCTGAGCCTGTGTAACTGCAAAAAAAGAAAGGGTAAGACATCAGTTTATTGGGATGTCTGGCAATGGTGTTTAGCACTGGGTCCTCTGAGGGCACTTGGATCATTGGGCACTGGTCCACGTCCTCAGGTTGGTATTTGTCATTGGGCAAGTCAGGAGTTGTGCAGGAAGAGCTTGGCTTGCTTAATGCTCTCCCTTGGCTTTTACCTCATCTTGGTTGCCTTGTGTGGCAGTGATACATAAATGGGTACAGTTTAACTGGCCATTGTTCCTGTTTCCATGTCCATTTGAACCTGCAGGTTTATGGTTTGTGTTGTTTTTGTTATTCTCAGTCAGGTGGTCAATTGGAGCGCCCACCTGGATGAGAGTCTTTGGGTATTTCTTGTTTTCCAGTTTGCACTTTGTGGAGAGTGTTGGATGTTTGTTCTGCCTTCTCTGCTTCACAATACAGGCTCTTTAGATTGGTCACTTGGACCAGGTTCATGTGTCTCATTACATGCAACTTGATTGCGTTGTAGTACATGATGTGTGTGGATGGAGTGTCAAAGGCCATTTCAGAGGGTGCACGTAGACAGAATTCTTTGTAGGCGCAGGTGAGTTCCTTCACGGTACCCTTCTGGGTTAAATTCTTTACTTGATGTATGATCATGAGTGAAGTATCCTTGAGCAAAAATCTAGCCAAGAAGTCTTGTTTGAAGGTATCCCTGTTCTTTTTGGTATGTTCTTTGTGCCACTTATTACACCAGGTGCCAGCATTGTGAGTCAGTTGTATGGAGATTTCTGCAATCCAAAATTGCTGTGGGAATTCCATTTGGGCCAGTTTGCTCTGGGAGGACTGGATCCATGTGGCAGTGTTGTTGTTGTTGGCCCCAGAAAAGGGCTCCAATGCAGCACTACAGAGTCTTTGGGCTACGTAGGCTGGCATAGTGTTATCATCAGTTGCACATGGCATGGCAGAGGCAGCCTGGAAGAACCCTTGGGCAGACAGGGCATTGAACGTGGGGAGTGATACCACCATGTTCTGGTAGAAGACAAACCCATCAGGTATCTTGGCATCAGGTGCGTACAATGTCCAGTCTTCTGGGAGGCCAGACATGATTCTATCAAGGATTTGTTGGCTGCGGTGTGTGCTGGCAACAGGCAGAATTTTTCAAGATAAGGTAGGATGGAGAACCTACCTGTGCTACAAATGCCGTAACTGTGCTGTTTTAGCAGAGTTTAAGGGGAAAATATTTAGAACTAGATAATAATCTTTATTGAGAGATGGGTGTTATATAGTCATTGTGAATTGTGGATAACAGGAACATAATGGTGTTGATCACACATGGGATGATGAAGGGGGTGGCTTGATCCTGGTAATGAGTCAAGTGCCAAAACAAGGTATTCACTGTAAGGGATCATCATTTTTTCATGTTGTTGGATTTGGAAATTTGAGTTGACTTCCTAGTCTGGCTCCAAGTGACTGGGTAATCAGATTGCAGGTCACAAACCCGCTTACTTGGAACCTTGCTGGCGGGTTGAGTCTGCTGTTTTGACACCAGGATTACCTCCTGACTGCGGCATACAAAATGAGATTGAACTCAAAGGAAGTGTACCTAAAGCATGAACTATCTACTGCCTCACACCACAAAAAGATGACACCCTAAAAGCTTACCTTGACAAAGCGCTTGAGAAGGGACTCATACAACCATCAAGGTTACCTTTTGGTGCTGCTGTCTTCTTTGTGGCAAAGAACAACGGAGGACTCTGCCTGATCACCAACTACAGACCGCTCAACAAGGTCACAATTAAGAACAGGTATCCCCTGCCCTTAATTGATGACCTTTTTGACGCCCTGGGGGGTCCCAAATCTTTACAAAAATTGATTTGATAGCAGGTTACCACCAAATTTGCGTGAAACCTGAAGACATTCCAAAGACTGCATTTAGAACAAAATACAGATCCTTTGAATGTGTTGTTCTCAACTTTGGCATGAAAAATGCTCCCAGCACCTTTGTGACCTTCATGAACAAAGTTTTTGAGGAACACATTGGAAAACAAGCAATTATCTACCTGGACAATATCATCATTTACAGTCCCAACCTGGAACAACACTGGGAAGACGCCTTTCTGGTCCTCTGCATCCTCAAAGAGAACCAATTGGTTGCAAAACCGTCAAATTGTGAATTATTTTTGACAGAACTTCCATTCCTTGGTCACATTGCCAGTAAGGGCAGAATTAAACCAGATCCAGACAAAATACGCGCTATAACCAAAATGCCAGCCCCAAGAAATAAGAGCAAACTCCACATAATCCTTGGGATGGTAGCCTACATAAGAAGGTTTTTCCCTGACTGGGGTACCCTAACAGCCCCCTGTCAGCCATTACAGGCAAAACAACCAAGTTTTTCTGGACACTGCTACAAGACCAACACTTCTGCCAACTGAAGGAACACATGGTCACTGCCCCATCCCCCAATGACCAAATTGTGAGGGAATCTATGAGCTAGAGACCAATGCTTCCAATTATGCCATAAGAGGAGTACTCTGTATCCAAACGGCAGAAAAAGACTTTCTCCCTGTGGCATATGAATCAAGGAAGTTATAGGACAGCAAATAAAGATATCCCATACATGACAAGGAATTAGTAGCCATCATACACTGTCTCATGAAGTGGCAATGCTATCTGGAAGGAGCCCAAAAGTTTAAGGTACTTATCAACCACAAGTCACTGATCTTCTTCAAAACACAACAACACCAGTCAAGAAGACAAGAAGAATTGATGAATCTCATACAGAGATACCCCATGCAAATCAAATATAAACCAGGAAAGGAAATGGTGACTGCAGATCTGTCAAGGCTATAAAGAAAACATGTCCTCTGCACTGATGGTGACCCCAACTGGCCCATGTTTGTTGTGTTCTGAGGCGCGGTACAGACACACAACAGGAAATCCTAACCTTAGGATTGGATTTTTACTAAGTCTTGGTTAGATGACAGGGAAGGCTATGCATTTACCTTGCGGCCCTGGAGAAATAATCTCTACTAGTTGTGGATAGAGAGAGGCGCATAAGTACAGAAGACACAAAGACAAAAATGTGAATAAAACTTAGCTTTTATTGGTGAATACAAAATGGAATATAGTGGTTAGGAATACCACAAACCACTACCAGGACGGTAGGATCACTTGCCACCAGCATGAGTGGGGCAAGTGAGTTGCACAGGATCAAGAAACCAAACAATTGTACTTCCTGATTCAGTCATCAACTCATTTTGAGAGGTGAAAGCAAAAGCAAAAGATTTGTCTTCAAAATGGCCCACCAAAGGCAAAATTGAAATATGGTGAATAGCAGTATTCACAACATTGCCCTCCCTTAGATTGGCCTTAGGGGAGTGGTATTTACGAAGGAACTTTGTGTGCACTTGAGCAAAAAGACGGCCACTGGAGAGGAGCTTTACAGTGTATTTGGACCCTTGTTTAAAATCACTTCTAAAGGGCCGACCCACAGAGAGTCCAACTTAAGTGCGCAAACACCTAATCTGTGTTGGTAGTAAACTACATGGTCATCAACAGCAAATTCAGGCAGGGGGGAGCATCCAGCATTATTGGGAGAAAGTTCAAGAATCTTAGTCTTGTATGCAGAAGTGTAAGCAGTGGCCTGTATATCAATTATGCGGTTAACTAGATCCTTGATGTGGTCATCAGGATTCATGGCCTTATCAGAGGTAAGCAGGGGGCCCCCCAAGAGTAATGGGGCAGTAGCCTCTTGCCCATACAGCATAGCAAAAGGGGAGTATCCAGTGACACAATGTTTGCTAAGGCAGCACGCAAAGAGAGAGGCAGGTAATTATTGGTCCCAGTTGGCAGCGTCAGAGTAGGTGAGCTTCCTCATGATAGAGACCAGTGTTAAATTTGCACGTTCAACTTCCCCATTGGTAGAAGGATTGTAGGGGGCAGAGAAGGACTGGTGTGATCCTAAAGCTTCAACAACAGATGTTACTAGCTTGGCATTAAAGTTAGTCCCATTATCTGAGAGCAACACTTGGGGACAGCCATGGCGGTAGAAAACATCTTTTAACAGGAAGGCAGCAGTTGTCTTAGCCGTGATGTCTTTTGTAGGGCAAGCCTCTAACCACTTGCTAAAGTGATCAACAGCAATCAGAATAAAGCAACACCCAGAACGTGAGCGGGGGAGAGGACCTACCACATCAATGCTGACTGTATGAAAGGCATGTTGTGGGGGAACTAATTTGAACTTGTGGGCAGAAGCTTGAGGTCTCTGCAGCTGGCAGTTGTGGCAGCTAGCTATGACGTCTGGGATCAGCAGGCAAAGGTTCTCCCAGAAGTAATTCTTTTGAAGCCAGTCAAAGGTTTTGGCAATGCCTCCATGCCCAGTCTCTTTATGAGCTTGTGACACCAACAAGAGGCAAAGACTGAGTCGTACAAAAGGCAGATACTGGTCTCATACCTTCTTGAAGAGCTGATTGTTGCGTATGAGGGTATCTTTGGATAGCTTAGACAAGGCCAATCAGACCTCTTATGTCTCACTTTCCCAAGAAGAAGGGTACCCAATTAGTTGTATAACCAATCAGCCTCTGCAGGATGTAAAGCAAGAATGGGTATTCTGGAGAGCCCATCAGCATTCTGGTGTTGAATCCCAGGGCAATGGAGCACAGTGAAGTTGTATCCTTGCAGACATAGAGCCCATCTAGCTAGGCGCCCTTCAGGCTCCTTAAGCTGTTGTAAACACTTAAGCAAAGTGTGGTCAGTGACAACTGTAAAGTGGGTACCATATACATAGTGACAAAACTACTTGACTGCATGCAACACGGCAAGAAACTCCTTCTCTGTGACACTATAGTTCTTCTCATGTTTGTTTAATATGCAAGAAGTGTAAGCCACAGGATGGTCTACACCCTTGTTGTCTAGTTGGGCCAGAATAGCTCCAATAGCAAGATCACTAGTGTCAGTGTATAGGATGAACTCCTTATTGTAGTCAGGATACACTAAGATGGGAGCTTCTTTGAGTTTTTTCTTAAGGGTCTCAAAGGCTTGCTGCTGACTGGCAGTCCATTCAAAAGGGACATTATGTAACAGCTGGACTAGAGGTTCACTAGTGTCAGCAAAGTCAGGGATAAACTGTATATAGTAGCCCATCATCCCTAGGAAGACTTTTACCTCTCACAGGTTGGTGGGCAGAAGCATTTTGTCAATGGCTTCAACCTTCTTAGTCATTGGGCAAAACCCGGTCTGGGTTACTTCATGGCCCAAGAATTCAAGACGTTCTTTGAAGAAGGCGCACTTGGAAGGTTTTAGCCTAAGGCCAGATTCTTGAATCTTTATGAACACCTCTTTGAGATGATCCAGGTGATTAGTGAAGGTAGCGCTGAAAACCGTTATATCATCCAAGTATACTAAGACGCACGACAACTTCAAGTCACAGAGGATGGAGTCCATGGCCCTTTGGAAGGTAGCTGGGGCGTTGCAGAGTCCCTGCAGCATGCAAGTAGGCTCAAAAAGCCCTTTGGAGGTAATGAGCACGGCTTTTTGGCAATCCTTGGGCAATAGGTCAACTTGCCAGTATCCAGATGCCAGATCCATTGTGGAGAAAAACTTAGAACCTCCAAGACGTCAAAGAGCATCATCAATACACGGCAAGGGGTACAAGTTCTTCTTAGTCAAGGAGTTCAATTGGCAGTAGTCTATCATAATACAATGACCCCCATCCTTTTTCTTTAGGATGAGTAGCAGGGATGCCCAAGGACTCTGGGAAGGGGCCAGCAGCCCAGCGTCCAACAGTTGTTTGAGCTCTTTAGATACCTGGGCGTCCTCCACATGGCTGCAGCAATATGGTTTAGCATAGAAGGGAGGAGCGTTGCCAGTGTCAATCTGATGGATAACGCCTTTGGCTAACCCATAGTCAGTACTGTACTTTGCAAAGATGTCAGAAAATTGGTCTAGCAAGTCTAGCACCTCTTTCTGTTGAACCAGGGACAGCTGTGAGAAGTCTTGCGCAGTGAACAGGGATAGGACTTGGAGTTCATCCTCAGGTAGGTTAAAATCTTGAAACGTGCCAAAGAGATGAAAAGACAGGACATCAGGAGCGCTCAACAACTTGCTATATCTAACAACCTGCCCCCTAGATATGGTCATGGGGACTGCAGCCAGGTTGGCTACCTATAATTGAACAGGGTCCTTATGAGAGACATCTAGTATCCCAGGACAGAGATAAGGTTTGTTGCGTCCTAACAAGGGGGGAGAGTACAACTCCAAGAAGGTTTGTTCAGGTAGTTCATATGATATCTGGGAGTCTAGGATGGCCTGGGAGCCAGGTGGGATGGTGATAGAAGATGTGGCTAGGAGAGGGATCACTTCAGACGCAGGACAAGCCATGGGTGGACATTTCATGTTTGAAGAGTGGGTGCAATATTTGAGGTTGAAAACCCCAGTGAGATATTCAAAGGCACATGTCTTGAGACATTTCCCAAGAACTTTAACCGGCTCTCAAAGATCAGAGGGACTTTGTATCCCAGAATAGAGAGGTAACCATCTTTTAAGTTGATTATCCCATTATATTCCCTAAGGAACTGGGTGCCAACTAAGAGATTGTAACTCTTGTTTTCCAAGACAACTTCTGGCACAGCTAGAAGAAGCTTGCCAAACTGCATGGGTAGAGCAGAGTACACCCCTATGGCGCGGATCATAGACAGTCCAGCTGTGCCATACAGCTGGTGATAATTGAGGTCAGGAGAAAGTTTGAGTTTCTTTACAAGCTTGGAGGAGACAAAGTTGACTGGAAAGCCAGTGTCTAGAATGGCCTTGATCTTCACTTTTTGAATGAATATCTCTACTTGAGTGGTAGTGCAACCAAAGGGGAGAAGGACAGCCAGGATATCTTGAGCCTCTGATAGTTCCTTATCCCACTTCTCAATAATGCATCTTAACCCTGGGAACTCCTTATAAACATTTTGGAGAGGGAGAAAAACAGATACATTCTTGAAGACAGTGTCAGCAACCTTGGCAGCTTCTTATGACAACTCTAATAGCACGTAGGACCTCTTAGCCTGAGTGAGGTAAGGACAAGAGACAGTTTCTTTGGCTTCAGGTAAAGGGCTAGCGGTAGTTGTGGTCTTTCCTGAGTGCAATTTATAGGGTACTTTAATGGTTTCAGGAACAGCCAGAACAGAGTACCCATATGCATTAGCGTCATTGGTATAGAGTCATCCAGGTTAAAGTTGTCAAAGATATTGTGAAACAAGAGAAGGATAGGAGGAGCTTCATTATCAGCAGGCTTGGAGTCAGATATAGAGGGAGGGATTGAAAGAGACTGGGAAGAATTGTCAACCAAGAGTTTCTCTGCCTCTAGGCTGACTTTTCTTTTCCTGCCTGTTCTTTTGGATCAGCTCCTTCAACCTGTGGGTTGGTGCAGACTTGAGAATGATGACCTATCTGACCACAGTTGTGGCAACCTTGGCAACAAGGGAGATTTTGCAAGTTCATGGTAAGAATGCGAGGACCACAGGAAGACAAACTAGAGTTAGAAGTAGCTTGCCCTTCCCTAACAACTGCTCCAGAATGGGTAAGGTGCATATCCTGCAACAGCGTCTTTATGCTATTCATGGAGGAAAGCATAGCCTTATGGGCTTTGAAGTGAAGACACCGAATTTGATTAACTTTGAGGGCTTGAGCGCAAGCCATGTAGGCTTCATGGGCTGTCAACTGTCTGCTCATTATCATTTGCTGTCCTTCCATGTAGAATCTGTCTGCAAACTTGGCTAGCATCTCTTTAGGATTGAAAGCAATATGCATGAAGGTGTCCTTCTTTACTTCCAGGCTAAGGTCACCAACAAACTTGTCAATCAGAAGCTGCTTCATATCTTCCCAGTCTCAATGATGGGCAGCTTAGGCACTGCCACATCCTGGCAAGTTGGATGTAGACAGGTCAGAATATGTTCTTTTTTAACTTTGCCTGAAGCTTGTCTCATGGCAGTTTTGTAGATAGTTAGGAAAGCTGCAATGGTCAAGGTTTTGGGATCAAAGACTTGATTAAAGGTAGGCTTGAAGTGTGCTTTGGGAGTTGGGCCACTATTGTTGCTATTGAGTACGTTTATACGCAGGGAAAACTCTGCCTCAAATTCAGAGGGGGGCTGTCTAGCCCATAGCTGTCAAACACTCTCTTCAAGGGTAGTCAGGGTCTCAACAGCGCGGGCACCCATATCAACAGCTTGAGTTGTCTGTTGTGCAGTAGCATCTAAGCTTTGACCTTGGGTGGTCACTATTGTGGAGAGCTCAGCCAGTTGAGAAGTAAGGGATGGCCCCACTGAGAGGCAAGGGGCAAATCTATCATTCACAGAGTCAATCACCTCATTCATCTATTGTACGTCTCTATCCAGTTCAGTATGGTCCTGCTTCAATTGATCCACCTTGTTAGCTAGGGCAATTGGTTCCCTAGCACATTGGATTTGAGGAGCTCCTGGTAAGCCAGGGCAGCAACCCTCTTCATTGACAACCCCAACTGGACTAGCAGCAGATGCCATCATCTCACGTAGGGCGGCAAGTTCTTGCTGTAGCTCTGCAACTTGAGCAGTCAACTCAAGCACCTGGGGGCCAGGTTGAGGTACCTCAGCAGGACGTCCTTCACTGCAAGTAGTCACACATAGCTCTTAAATAGCGCCCTATATTCTTTGCTCTCAATCTGCCAAATCATCAGAAGGGGGGAGGGTGGAACATCTGGCTTGGACGTAGCTAATTCATTCACTTGACTCTGGAGTTTGGCTATAGCAGCATTGGTGGCAGCTCTTTCTTGATCAAACACCGCACTGAGTTCATTAAGGCTGTTAACAGCAAAGTCTGCTACCTGCTGTAGTTGCTCAAAGGAATACATGCTGAATGCATTGAGCTGTTGCACAAGTTGTTCAAAGTTAGTGAGATAAGTGTTTAAGGTGGAATCTACTTGAGTTTGCCAGGGTTGTTCTAGATGGTGAAACTTGTGTAGACGCTCTCTCACGTATTTGGGAATGGATTGGCGCATTTGTTTAATAGAATTAACCAAACAGGTCTGGGAGGTAACAGAGTTGCGCTGATTGTCAGATACCAAGGAAAACAGGGAATGAATACAATGTTGGTAGGCAGCAAACTGGTCCCAGTGATGAGTAACTGCTGCTTGTAGAGACGAGATTTCTTGGATGTGGAGCCCCAACACCATTTGATGGTGGGCCAAGGAAGGCTGCACAAAGGACAATAGTAAGTGTTTAGCGGAGCCAGCCGCTGAGAGGAGATGTTGTGGAAATTGAGGAGCCACAATTAATTTGTAGTATTCAGCTCAACTGAACTGCAGCTGAAGGCAAGGGATGGCTCCTTCACGGGCTATCCCAAGGGCTACCAACATGACTTGTTCTAGGTCAGGGGTACCCATGGGGTAAGCAACTAGGTGGGGACCATTCCCAAGGTTCAGTACAGTAGGGATAATAGGCTGGTTGGCAATATCTTCTTCAATAGGAGGGCTAGTAATTTCAGGTGAAGTTGACTCTTGTATAGGTGGAGGCAAAGGACCTGAAAACGTGGATACAAAAGGGATAACCAAGGGGCTTACAGCCCCTGTAGTAAGAACCATTTTTGTCGTGTTCTGAGGTGCGGCACAGACACACAACGGGGAATCCTAACCTCAGGATTGGATTCATACTAAGTTTTGGTTAGATGACAGGGAAGGCTATACGTTTACCTTGCGGCCCTGGAGGAATAATCTCTACTAGTTGTGGCTAGAGAGAGGCGCATAAGTACAGAAGACACAAAGACAAAAATGTGAATAAAACTTAGCTTTTATTGGAAAATATAAAATGGAATATATAGTGGTTAGGAATACCACAAAACACCACCAGGACGGTAGGATCACTTGCCACCAGCATGAGTGGGGCAAGTGAGTTGCACAGGATCAAGAAACCAAACAATTGTACTTCCTGATTCAGTCATCAACTCATTTTGAGAGGCAAAATCAAAAGCGAGAGATTTGTCTTTGAAATGGCCCACCAAAGGCAAAATCAAAATATGATGAATAGCAGTATTCACAACAATGTTAATCATGGGGAATCTCCAGGAAGAGCTCCCACCTGGAACACCAATAGACATCCAAGAGAAAGCCCTCAAGAACAAACATCTGTTCAAAAATGTATATGGTACACTACACCAAATACTTCCAAATGGTGATACCGTACCCTACGTCCTGTCAACATAAAAGATTGACACAATCCTCTGATATCACAGAAACATGGGACACGCCTGTAGCAGGAACTTACATGAATATCTCAAGACATGCTACTGGTGGCCCAACATGCTAGATGATATCAGAGAAGTACTGGAACAATGCAAAGTCTGTGAGAAGTACGCCCAAACCAAAGCACCACCCAGGTCAGTAGTACCTGTATCCATCACACAACCCTTCAAGGTATGATTGCTGGATATTGTGGGACAATGCCTGGAAAAAACAAGGGCAAAAATTACATCATCACAGCTATTGACTATGCAATCAGATGGCCTGTGGCACAAGCCACCAAAGAACACAAAGGCAACAATGTGAGACAATTCATTGGAAAAGAGATCATAGCCAAGTTTGGAAACCTGACATCCTCATCAAATATGGGGGCACCAAACTTAAATCCATTGACACCAATATTTACCTTGCCAAAAATGGAATAAAACACATCACAGCCAGCCCATATTACCCTAAGAAAATGGACAAGTAGAACAACTAAACGGCGCTTGTAGAAGCCCTCAGTAAGTTATCTGCTAACAATCCAAAGGTCTGGATTGATATGCTCCCAACAGCGCTCATGGTCTGTAGAACACAAGTTAACCACAATACAGGCAAAAGCCCTTATGAGCTTGTCTATGGACAAAATCCCGCTCTTATCAGTACAACTGCAGGTCCACAACTACCTCTTCCCAAAAAGGTGCCAGACAACAGTGACTTCAATATACTACAAGCCAGAAAAGACCAAGAGAAAATGGAACACCAAAGGGTTGAAAGGGAAGCAATCCCATTACAACAAGAAAGATTCTAAGTCAGGGACAAGATCTGGGTTGTTAACCACAACCAACATAATTTAGACCCAGGATTGTGTGGACCAGGCATTATCATGGAAGTCAAGCCCAACAACATCTAACTCATCAAAGGAATTGGGGATTGGACTGAACTGAAACGTATGCATCACAACTGACTCTGCATGGCAAAGCAAGAATAGCCCAACAAAATTCCAGACTCCCTGTTCCCAACGCCAAACTGAGCCAATACCAAGCGCACATCCCCAACACTCTTAAGAAAATTCCCAAGGCGCCGCCTTCCAGTACCCCAGGGGAAGATGTTGCAACATCTTTGATTACTCCCTCTCAGGGAATTAACACCCCAAGTAGATCACCAAATGGTGCACCAAATGGTTCACTGACCAGCCAGCAAACTGGTGGCATCATTATCAGTCAACCATCTATGATAGAGATAGTCCAATCCAGATCCTAAATGGAATACAACTTAAATAAGCCTCTTGAATCAAGAAAAACATCACTCAGATAAGCCCCATGACCCCCATGACGTACATGGATGGTATGTGGCTTACCATGATACTATATGCATTATTATATTTCATATCCAATAAAATATCATTCTCTTCTTAAATCTTCCCTTTATCTTGTTTAATATACTTCCCAGAAGTATATACAAGACACATGTAAGGTTCAAAGCCAAGGAATAACTTGTGCAGGGATCAGAAAAGTTGAATTGGCAGCACTCCTAATTAGAAGATAGTACCCACAATTTGACGCTATCATCAGATTGATCCATGTCATTAGATACGTCCTGGGGCAACTCATCAAGCGCCCCTGTGTATTGTAAAGTACATTGGCAGGCAAGGAGGGAAGCTTAGTTGCAACACCCCTTGCTTTCTGCTTGTCATCAGACACCAGGATCAGAGCCTGCGGAAGATCTGAGAAGGTCTGCACAGATAACCTTTGTATGAGGATGGTGCGGCAGGAGCACAAGCAATTGTGATGAAGCTTTTTGGTGTTTCCTTGGGCGTCTTCAAGTTGGTAGGTGTGATTATCATAGACCACAGCTATTTTGAAGAATCCCAAGTGGTTGGGCTCTAATTTGGCAGAGTTGGGGTTGAGGGCATAGACAAGTCACCTACAGTGTATCTTGCCTCAAGGTGCTTTCCCCCCCTTAATTTGTTTGTGTTCAATTTCAAGCTTTGGCACGCCACTGACTCAGGGAGGGGGTAGTTGTCAGGGGAGGATTTCTGGGAACTGTGAATTGTAATTTCCCTTGCTCTACCCACGTTAAGCTGTCAGGGGTCTCAAAGGCTAAGGTGCTGGGACTGAATCTGTTACCCCTGTTAACACTTGCTTGCAGGAAAAGTGGACGGTGGGTAGATGTTCAGTCCACGCAGTGTTGGGGTTCTCCTGTGAGAGCTTGATAATTAATTGGACCAACAGCCCATTTAGACGCTCTATGCGCCAACTGGCCTGGGGATGGTAGGGAGTTGTGGCTACTTGTTGGAGGGCGTTCTTGGCGTAATACACCTTCATGATGTGCCCTACAAGCTTGTGTCCACCATCTGTGATAAGGAGTTTGGGCCGCCCAAAGCAGGCCACAATTTCCTTGCCAATGAAGCAGGTGATGGTGGTGGCTTTATGATTTGTAGTTGCCCACGCTACTGGCCAACAGGTGAAGTAATTGATGGCAGTAATGATTTATTTCTTGCCTAGTCTGTCTTTGGGGAGAGGGCCTACTGTTTGAAGAGCTTCATGACTTTGATAGGTAGGACAGACTTGGGATGTGCAGGTTTAGACATGTTCTTCTTTCACAACACACATGTTTTGAGGAGGTCCAAGATGTCTTGGCGCATATAGGGCCACCAAACCTTACGCTTCATGATTTTGAAGAGGTTACATCCTCTGATGTGACCCAAGATGTGAAGGTAGTGTAGTATGGTATCCTCTTGTTGTGTGGTGAGAATATAAGGCGTCTTCTCATCTGTCTCTATCTGGCGGCAGACGTTACCAGCATCAGTGGAGAACTGGCTCTCATTGTCCTTCAGCTTGGAGATAGTCACAGAATTAAGGCCTTTGTAATGGGTAGAATCATGACGTAGATAAAGAATGGGCCAGTCTGGGTCTAAGCCATCATCTCCTGTGATGAACGCTATGTACATTCTGGAGAGGAAGTTGGCTGTGACAAGTTTCTTCCCAGGCTTGTATTCAATGTGCAACTGATAGGGGGACAGGCGCTCAACCCAGCCTGCTTGACATCACATTACATGTGACTGAGTATTGAAGTACTGGAGAAAATTGTTGTCTGTCAGGATGCAGGGTGGAAAGGTGGCACCCTCCAGGTAACAACGCCATTTCCTGATGCAGTTCACAATTGCCGCTAACTCCTTGTCATGTATGGGATAACATTGCTCTGAGTCAGTAAGTTTCCTGGATTTGTAGGCCACAGGGAGAAAGACAACTTTATCAGTTTACACCCTTAGCACACCCCCCTATGGCTCTGTCAGAGGCATCAGTCTTAATTTTGTAATGCCAGTTCCCATTGGGGAATTGCAATACAGGTGCAGTTGTAAGCTTCTGCTTCAACGTCTTGAAGGCTTGATTGTAAGGTCTGAAGGCTTGGGGTAATTTATTGTAAACTAAGGGCTTTAAACCAAGTATGTTTATATTTTTCAGCTACAAAAAGGTGGGCAAAATTTGCAATAATAACTGCAGTAATGCTCCTAAGAGCTTACATGAAGTGAAATAAGGAATGAGGCAATTTATTAACCCTAAGAAAATAAAATAAAGACCAGTCTTAATGACTGACAATTTGGTTAAAAAGTCAATTTCTAAGTCTGGGAAATGATCTGCACTAGAAGGGAGATTGAAGCTATCAAAAATTAAATTGTGAGTATCACTATAAAAGTTGCCTAACTGGTGAAGGACATAGTAAAAAGAAATCATGAAACTAAGATGGAAGCTAAGAAATAAGATTGGAGAAAAAAAAACAAGCCACAAAACCTAAAAAGTACCTCTTTGGGGTGCAAATCAAACAATCTCAACTTAATTTGAGATTGGATAAAACCCAGGCTTTTTATTAAAGTCTGATTATTGAGGTGAATGATTGGGGAAAAAACAACTAACCAAAGGTGGCTAGATGGCTTGGTAGGTAAAAACAGGCACAAGCACATGTCTCTGCTTAACTTAACCTTTAAAAGTTAAGCAAGAAAGATAAAGGGGAAGAAGGGAAGGTGGTGGATTGTTTGGAAAACTCAAGAATGAGCAAGAGAGCAAGTGAGAGAACAGAAAAACAAGATCCAAACTTCTGGCGTAAGCCAAAGCAAAAGCAAAAGCTAAGTTGGTTCAGACCAGTTTAAATTAAACCTAACATTAGGTTCTGGGTTCAAGAAATGTCCTGGATTAAAGGTAACTTCAAAAAAAAAGAAATAACTGTTGATATAGATAAAATTGACTGGTAGAGCAAGGGAATGAAATGGGAGAATGTTGAGGAATAAATTTGTTGTGAATTAAACCAAGGCTTTGGATAAGCTGGTATTGATGATCCTAAAAAATGCTAGCAGAAATAATTAAAGAAGGAGAATCCTGACATTTAGCATGTGCTGCAAAAGGTCCAATTGGGGCGGGGTGACGCTTGCGCTGCGCTGCCCAAGGCAAAGACAATTGTACACACTTGTGAACAACAGCTGATCTTGATAGCTGACATATCCTTTGGGGATGCCCCCTTGGGGATCAGAAAGAAAGTTTCTTGATGGGGAGTAGTCATACGGTCTTTACTCTGTCTTTTCTTGGGGGAATTTTTCTCTTAGGTAGGTTGTGAACCTACCACTGCTACATCTGTTGCAACTGAACCAATGAGAGTTCAGTATTTGAATTGGGGAAGGCAACAATCCAATAGAAAGGACAAGAGAAAATAGAATAAGATGTCATTTATTGTAGAATATTGTGATTAATATTCTATATGTGGAAAGCCACAAGGCTACAGGGGGTGTCATAGTGGCGGGTTCTATGTAAGGTTCAAAGCCAAAAAATAACTTGCATAGGGATCAGCAAAGTCAAATTGGTAGCGCTCCTAATTAGGAGGTAGTGTCCCCAATTCAACGCTACCATTTTATTGATCCATGTCATTAGATACGTCCTAGGGCAACTCATTGAGCGCCCCCTGTGTATTGTAAGATATGTTGGCAGGCAAGGAGGGAAACTTGGTTGTAACACATCTTTCTATAACTCTCCCATTTATATATTCTGGCTAGTAGTTAGCCTCTCCAAGGGCAGATGCAAATTTAAATTTATAACTCAATTCAATTGATCTAATCAGATTTTCAAGTTGGAATGGTTTATACCTTTTTACTTTAAATAAAAATATATTTTTAAAATTTTGTAGCATCTTTGACTACTCCCTCTTGGAGAAGTAATTCCCTGAGTGATTCCCTGATAATCATTAAATTGGTGGCGCTCCTATCATTTGTACATCTAATACAGGGATTGAACCCTTTGAGTCCTAAATAGAACATTACCTGGACAAGCCCCATGACTGCCATGAAATACATGGACAGTGTGTGGCTTCCCAAGATGCAATATAATCTTCAATATTGTCAAGGAGCTGAATGTACGGGTATTCTGGTCTCTGCCAACACACTTAACATCCACTCATTGCCCAGTTTGGTGCCAATCCAATATTCAGTTCAACATTATGGAAATGGCAACAAACCAATATCATATGCCTTTTCCAGGTATCCAGCAACTTGAATCCAACTTGCACATGACCTCCCTTATCTTTGATCTGAATTAAGTCCCCACCACAGTGCAAGCTATATAATTATAAACTATTCTCCAATAAAATATACTTCTCTTCTTCTTAAATACATATTCAAAGCTTCCCCAAAAGTTGCTCCTCATCAATATTCATATCAATAAAGTATCATCCTCTTCCCAATCCCCCCTTATTTTATTCTGTATACTCCCAAGAAGTATATACTTGACGCTAGCTCTATAGATATGGGGAGGTAGTAATCTAGGATGATAATTTATTGAGCAAGTTGCTGATATAGGACAGGAAATATCTCCATGGATAAAAGTCAGAGTTCAGCTGCAAAGCAAATATAGGATATCACTAAAGGCTAATTGTATAGCTTATGGAGCTGTTGCATGTCTGTGGCAGTATCTGTATTCAGTTGTTGGCGTGCTTCCTGCATGCAACTGTATATAACAACCTTATTTGTGAGATGAAAGATAAAATTCCCTGGGATGCCCCTAATTTGGCTTTGTTCATTCAATATCTGTAAAAATAAAGGAGATTATTGGAGATGTATGACGGATCCAGGTCCAACCAGTCCATCCTGCCATTATCCTGCCCTTGACTCTTATTCCCATTACCTTCCTTTGACAAAGATTTGAAGAGATTTGACTCCAGAGAGGCAATTTTATGGGACAACACTTTGTTATCATCCTGCCAATGGGCCATGATCTCAACGCTTTTTTCCTCCCTTGCCCTTAAAGCCTCAATTTCACAATTCACCTTTGCTTTCACTTGTTGTAAGATTTTGTCCCCTCCTACTAACAGGTTCCAGGAATCCCACACACAGATTTAGTTTCCTTGGGCAGGAGTCCCTTATTTTGCAAAATAATTGGAGTATAACTCTTCAAACACAGCCTTTACTTCCACCAAGGAATCCTCAGGCACAGTCTTGATGACCTCCAAGCTTGCCCAAGCTTCCTCCAACAAACTTGTAGGAACCTCTTTCCTGGCAGTAGCAGTTTTCACGCAAAGTACTCCAAATTTGGCCCTTTCAAAATTTAACAAAGAAGACATAATAATTGAAAAGGTAGTTGAGGGGAAAGCGTCAAAATTGATAATATATATTTATTAAAGTGTAGCTGTTTTTGCTTATATACCATTCAGGGCATATTTGGCTGAAAACCCCTCCAGTTCCTGAATTAACCTATGATTCATCTCACGTAATCTATGATGTTTGAGTCATCTAAACCTAGATCTTTACCTAAAAGATCACCAATATTTCTCAACCTATGAGAATCAACCTACAATGGGAAGAAGTCACCTGACTCCATTCATCCCAATGTACCAATTCAGCATGGAGCTTCCTCAGCTCCCAGCACCAAAACCCTGTAGATTAAACATCCCAAAACTCAGCTATTGATGTTCCAACTGGGAACCAGCTGATCAACCCTAAATTCCTAGGCATCCTTGCCTTTATTTAGTTATCTTCAGATTTAATGGTTTTTTGCCTTAAAACCCATTAAAACGCTTTGAAACTCAAACCAGGCTCCCAGGAACTTTCCCAGGTGGCGCCACAGCGCCTGAAAAAAAATTGATAGCAGCGCCTTGGTGCTTTGCAAATCCATTAGGTGGCGCTTTTAACCCAAAATTTGGGGGTTTAATTATGGTTGACCTTAACCAAACTTGATGACATAGTAAAAACAATTTAATCAATATAATTAAATCCTCATTAATTATATTCTTGTGTATTTATTTATTAATCTTCCCAATTAATTAAAACGTTTTTGAGACACCCAGTCTCCCAGATTGACTTGGCCAATCTTGCCTTCTGTTCTTTTATTGAACTTAGATATCCAGTTTTCAGGAATCTTTACCTTAAGACTTCCAATCCAACCTATCTACATGCAATAATCAGAAAAACAGAGATAACTTTATATTTCAGAGCATTTATTTGGCTAAATACTCAATAGTGACTGTTGTACGGTCACAAGGACCCTTCCTTCTCTTCAGGGGAATTGGCCTCATCTTCCTGTACCTTTATTAGCTCCAATTCCTCATGGAACAGCTTAAGGAATTGATGTTAAACACGAGATCATTCTTCTCCTAGGGCAGCTCTGACCCCTCAAATTAGGTAGTTTGGCCTTGGACTAATAGAGATAATCTTCATAGGCCCTACCCATTACTGAAGACCTCTTCTTGGGTGCTTTTATTGGCGTCTTTGATTAAACCATACCAGATCTCCAACCTGGAAATGATCACAGGGAAGACCTCCAGGCTTTGAGTTTCACTTGACAGCACGTCTCTCTTGAACCTGCTCTCCTTTACTCCTTGCCTCAGCAAATAAGTTCTGCATCCTGGCTGCATGTTCCTCTACAGCGTCTTCATAGGAATTCTTTTCCACAAACTCCCATTGGCCCACCTCAGTGCTTGTGGTAGTCTCCTGGCCATACAACATCCAAAACGGAGAAAACCCAGTAGCATCATGGGGCATTGTACAGTATGTCATGACACTCATTGCCAGGTAATCTTTCCAATGGGTTGTGGCTCCGTCAGCCAACTTCTCCATAATGCGCTTCAGGGTTCCAATGGTTCTCTTGGCTAAACCATTTGTCTTGGGATGATATGGAGCTGAGGTTAACTTAGAAATGCCCCATTTCAAGCATTCCTTAGTTAGCACTGGTCCTACATAAGGCGGTCCATTATCAGTGAGAACTTTCTCAGGACATCCATGCCGTGCTATTATTTCTTCTCGGAGAAACTTAGCAATTGCAACACTTGTTTCCTTAGTCAGTGCTCAAACTTCTACCCATTTTGTAAAAGAATCAACGACCACCACAAAGTATTCTTTCCAACCACTTGCTAACATAATATGACCTGTATCCATTGAGACCAACTCAAAAGAATAATGTGACATTACTGACTTGAACTGCACCTTGGATTTTGCTGCTGACAACTTAGAGCAAATATCACATTCCCGCAAAATCTGAAGGACCGTAGCTCTCATCTCTGACCACCAGTACTGAGCTTTCACTGCTTGCCATAGCTTCTCATATCTGAGGTGACCTCCCCATTGCACATGGAGATCTCTGATCACTTGTAGATGCTTGGATTTCTCTACATAAATCCTATTCCTTGATAGAGCTTCCCGGACTTCTTGCGTCTCAACCTCTCCACTGGCCAACAGCGCTTGGGACAATAAGTCAGGAATCTAATTTTCCAACCCTGGACAGTAGATGATATCATAATCATACCCAGAGAGCTTCTCTGCATATAATTGCATTTGTCCTTGTAAGTCTTCCTTGGTCCAAATTGCTCTCAAAGCTGCATGGTCAGTGACAATAATAAATGGCATTCCTAGGATCTACATCCCTAAAATGTTCCACCACCCATACTTTTGTTAGTCCTTCACGCTCAGTAGCCAAGTATTTCCTTTGAGTGGTTCCCAAAGTCTTAGAACCATACACAACAGGATGTT
This sequence comes from Entomophthora muscae, assembly GCA_014839935.2. Classification (NCBI taxonomy): domain Eukaryota; kingdom Fungi; phylum Entomophthoromycota; class Entomophthoromycetes; order Entomophthorales; family Entomophthoraceae; genus Entomophthora; species Entomophthora muscae. The sequence goes on from QTSX02000712.1 coordinate 690,240, forward strand.
GGGATAACTTTGACTCTCCTTCTTGTGTAAGAACGGCACCAAGACCAGTTGAACTTGCATCTGTATCAATGTAGAACAACTTTGACCAATCAGGGAATCTTAATATGGGGGGCTTCAGAGAGTTTCTTCTTTAGCTCCAAGAAGCTTGACGCTTGCTCTTGTCCCCAAACAAATTGGGAGTTCTTCCTTGTTAACGCAAACAATGGTTCTCCAAGTGCAGAGCAATTAGGTATGAATCTCCAGTAGAAATTCACTGACCCCATAAAACCCTGAACCTCTTGGACTGACTGCAGCGACCTCATACTTAACAATGGAGTAACTCTCTCTGGACTTGGTTGAATCCTTTGAGAATTCACAACATGTCCTAACACCTTGACCTCTTGACAGGCAAGCTTAGTCTTAGATACACTAATCTTCAACTTTGCTTTCTCAATACGGCAAAATACTTGATCAAGATCCTCTAGATGATGTTCCCAGGAAGGGCTATATACAGTAATGTTGTTTATATATATCAAAACACATCTAGGCTGAAGTCCTATCATAATCTGGTCCATTAACTGCTGAAACACAGCACCTGCTGTCTTCATTCCCAATGGCAAAACTTTCCATTGATACAGACTGTCAGGTGTAGAGAACGCTGTAAACTCCTTAGACTTCTCATCAATTAACAATTGGTGATAACCCTTAGTCAGATCCAATGTGGTGAACCAGGAAGATCCAGCCATAGCGTCCAGCTGGTCTTCAATATGGTGCATTGGGTAGGCATCATTTACAATATCCTTATTCACCATTTGGAAATCAATACAAACACGTATATTCCCATCTGGTTTTGGGACACAAACCATTGGAGCTGAGTAAGGACTGATACTTTCCTCAATCAGGTCAGCCCTTCACATTTTCTCCACCTCTTCTCTAATTGCAGCAACTGCAGCAGGACTACGACGGGGTACATATCCTTTTTACAGCTTCCCAGTCAACGTTTTTATGACATAGGGTGGACCAGTTCTCCCCACATCATATTTGTCCAACAAGAAACAACTACTCTATTTCCACACCTGAGTATACAACAGGGTACCTGGTGCTTCACTTGGACATAGTATATGGGTTAAATTGCTGAAGGGCACACAAACATAAGAGACAGTAGGTTTATTCATTGTGACTTCTCCAACTACAGGCATCCAAACTCCAATATGCTGACCTTGCTGAATGTCCACAGGAACCGCACAAGTGTTAAACAACTTCCAGGACTTGAGGAGTTCACCATTTGATCCATTCTCAAATATTGCCACATTTGAGGATATATGACGGGGTAATTCTAGAATAATTTGTCCTCCCTTCTTTCCACAATTGAAAACTACTGGTTTCAACCAAGAAATTCCCTTTGGAGGAATGGAGCAATGTTCCTTGGCGTAAATGACCACTGACTGAACATCTTCTGGAGCTGGTGGAATTGTCAGCTGTTGATAAGCGTACTCAACTCCTTTATGAACCAAGACATTCTTGACAGCGTCCAGGCTCACCTTGGCCTCAACAATCCAAGTCATCCCAAGCAGAACATCAAATCCTGCTCCTGGTAAAACTACAGCGGAAGTCTTGACCATGGTATTTTTCCATTTTATTACCACCTCATCAAACACGTCTCGTTCAATAGTGGTAACCCCATCCACAGAAGATAAAGTCAAAGTGATCAATCTTGATGGGTCCATACCATGTTTACGGACAAATTTCTTTGATACCGCTACCCCAGCATAACCTGGATTGTATACTGCCTTTGATGGGATACCATCAAGCAAAATATCCAGAAGGATAACCCCTTGCAATGCCCATACAAAAGTTTTTGCAATCAATAATGCTGGCATTCTCTTGGCCACCTTCTTACGCCATTCCACTTCTTTGAGCCAATCCATACTCAACTGGACCCACACAGGCTGCCACGTAATCTCCCCGTCTTCCTTCATAACCAAGCGCACATCCAATATCCACTCATCTGGAGAGGCGTCAGGACTTCCCTCAGGCAGAGTTGGACAAGAGACATCAATTTTCTGTACAGGTGGCTCCACTGGTTTGCTGGCGCTTTTCCTGTACTCCTTCAAGGCCTTTCCAGATTGAAGTCTCATTCTCCCATTATTCTCCAAATTACTGAGCTCAGGTTGGGAGACACCTAAGCCTGCCTTTCTTTTCTCAAGTCCTTAAACATAAGGTCAGGATGTTCCTTGTCAAATTCCACATGATTGGGACATTTCCCAGTGAAATGGCCATCTTTTCTGCAGATCCAGCATCCCTTTGCCATGGGAAACTTACACACCCGTTTAAATCTAGACATGCAATCCTTATCTGAGGGACTTATAGGACGTCTGGCTCTCTCAGAAGACCCTTCCCCTGCAGCCACATGAGCTCCTAGTATTGAGCGCAGAGCACTGTGGGGAGGACCACCAAGATCCCATTCCATTTGAATGACCTTTTGAACAAGTTTTGACCATGATAAATTCTCACAACGCAGCATAGAAGCCTGAGTTCTCAACCCGGGCCACATTCCAGTGAAGAAAGCATCCTCCATCAGATCCTGATTGTGTTCCACATCCACAAAAGCTAGGAACTCTTCCATTTGTGAAAGATACATTGACACTATTTCATGGCCAGCTTGAGTGACGTCTCAGGCTTTCTGCAGAGCATCACCAGGTCTGAGGGTTACCGTGTAACTGGCTAAAAATTCCTCCAACAATGTGGTCCAATTGTTGCCTTTACGTCTTCCAAACCACTTGAAGCAGGCAGGACCTGCAAGAACTTCCAATCAATGCCGTTTCTCATAATCCTCCAGACCAGAGGCTTGGATAAGGAAACCCTCTAGGAAAGCGTTTCCTTCCTTTGGATTTCCAGAAAATGGTGACATTTTAACAAGCATAGACTGGACTCCTTTCACTATGTGTTTTTTCTGCCCCCGCATTGGGCTCTGTGACAGATCCAGGTCCAACCAGTCCATCCCGCCATTATCCTGCCCTTGACTATTATTCCCAATACCTTCCTTTGACAAAGCTTCAAAGAGCTTTGTCTCCAGAGAGGAAATTTTATGGGACAACACATTGTTATCATCCCGCCAACGGGGCATGATCTCAACGCTTTTTTCCTCCCTTGCCCTTAAAGCCTCAATTTCACGATTCACCTTTGCTTTCACTTGTTGTAAGATTTTGTCCCATCCTACTAACAGGTTCCAGGAATCCCACACACATATTTAGTTTCCTTGGGCAGGAGTCCCTTCTTTTGCAAAATAATTGGAGTATAACTCTTTAAACGCAGCCTTTACTTCCACCAAGGACTCCTCAGGCACAGTCTTGATGACCTCCAAGCTTGCCCAAGCTTCCTCCAACAAACTTGTAGGAACCTCTTTCCTGGCAGTAGCAGTTTTCACGCAAAGTACTCCAAATTTGGCCCTTTCAAAATTTAACAAAGAAGACATAATAGTTGAAAAGGTAGTTGAGGGGAAAGCGTCAAAATTGATAATATATATTTATTAAAGTGTAGCTGTTTTTGCTTATATACCATTCAGGGCATATTTGGCTGAAAACCCCTCCAGTTCCTGAATTAACCTATGATTCATCTCACGTAATCTATGATGTTTGAGTCATCTAAACCTAGATCTTTACCTAAAAGATCACCAATATTTCTCAACCTATGAGAATCAACCTACAATGGGAAGAAGTCACCTGACTCCATTCATCCCAATGTACCAATTCAGCATGGAGCTTCCTCAGCTCCCGGCACCAAAACCCTGTAGATTAAACATCCCAAAACTCAGCTATTGATGTTCCAACTGGGAACCAGCTGATCAACCCTAAATTCCTAGGCATCCTTGCCTTTATTTAGTTATCTTCAGATTTAATGGTTTTTTGCCTTAAAACCCATTAAAACGCTTTGAAACTCAAACCAGGCTCCCAGGAACTTTCCCAGGTGGCGCCACAGCGCCTGAAAAAATTTGATAGCAGCGCCTCAGTGCTTCGCAAATCCATTAGGCGGCGCTTTTAACCCAAAATTTGGGGGTTTACTTATGGTTGACCTTAACTAAACTTCTTGACATAGTCAAGACAATTTAACCAATATAATTAAATCCCCATTAATTATATTCCTGTGTATTTATTTATTAATCTTCCCAATTAATTAAACCGTTTTTGAGACACCCAGTCTCCCAGATTGACTTGGCCAATCTTGCCTTCTGTTCTTTTATTGAACCTAGATATCCAGTTTTCAGGAATCTTTACCTTAAGACTTCCAATCCAACCTATCTACATGCAATAATCAGAAAAACAGAGATAACTTTATATTTCAGAGTTTTATTTGGCTAAATACTCAATAGTGACTGTCGTACAGTCACAAGATTATTTTTTAATAAGGAAGTTTTATATCCCCTCAATAAAGGGCAATCTTGGGCTTATAGATCTTACTTCTGAGATTGTGGCTGATAGGGATGATTGATAGTGAGTGCTCTGAAATTATAGAGGTGTTGTGGCTGGAGGTATTAGTTGGTAATTGTAGTCTCGCTTACTCAAATTACAACTTGATAGCTATTAAAGACTAAGTTGAGTAGTTCTCCAAAATTAGGGAGTATAATAATATAAATGTAGTAATCAATCCTTTATTCAATATCAAGTATGAAATTTATATAGGGATAGGATAATTGATGGCTGCCACAAAACGCCAGGATCCTCTATTTCACATTCAGATCCCGCTGCAACCTTGGCCCAATATTAACTTCTGATTGGATGATCACAGTTAATATTGGCTAATCTTACAGCTAAGTTGATCAGCCATCCCATCCTTCATCCAGAGCGTGAGTGCTGGTTGCCCTCTTGCTCACCAAGCTTAATGGATCAATGTCAATTTACAGTAAGGACTGGTTTATCCAATCATCATACAACAAGAGAGAATAAGTATTATTGATGGGATTGCTTGCAGGATATTTTACAGAAGTTATCTGATCTTGGATTGACCCTACTTGTAATGTGAAAGGTCTGGTATAGCATTTCAACCCTTGTGCCCTTAATTCAGCTAGGGTATTTTGATGGGGAGGGAATGATATAACCTTTGATAGAACTTGAGTTGGTAGTGTTTGGGGGAGATGGATTCCATGCATCTTGAGTCGTGCTTGGGTGAAAGATATAGTGTTCTTGTCGGGTTAAGCTATCTTTGAGGATTTGGTTTGTTGGCTGAAAATCAAAAGATGGTGGAACTGTAGGCTTGAGATGGGCCAGTGGAGTGGAAAGGTCACCATTTTGCGATGGGAATTTATTAATGTTGTTAAGATGATTGTTTTTGGTGTTAGTAAGATCATACTTGTCAATGAAATAGTTTTTAAATGACAATTTATATAGTAATTTCGGGCTTCTATCCTAGACAGTACTTATAAAAAGGCGAGCTTAAGAGTAGTGACTTTTGTCTGATGGGGATATATTAAGGCAGTAGTTTAGCTTAGCGGGGTTGGATAATATCATCCGCAGCCTTCATGGCCATCATGTGGATGTAGACGGTGGGGAAGTACCCAGGGATTCTGGGGAAGATGGACATGTCGACTACGCGTAGGTTCCGTACGCCGCGGACTCTGAACTTGGAGTCGACTACAGCATTGGGATCGCTTGAGGTTCCCATCTTGGCGGTGCAGCAGGCGTGATGTCCCCACGCGGTATCTTTGATGAACCTCCTTATTTGGAGATCGGTTTGGATGTGATGGCCGGGGTACAGTTCTTTGTGAGGGACAAGGATTTGACTTAAATAATTGCGTTCGTTCTTGATGGATTGGGTTAGAATGTCGAGATCTCGATTGCCATCGCTGAAGGAGTGGAAGTTGATGTCAGGAACATCAAAGGGGTTATTAGATAAGAGTTGAACTCGTCCGTTGGTATTGTTGGTGTGGGCTTTGAGGATAAGTCTTGTCATGGAATCACGGCGTTTGGCGATGTTGTTGGAGTAGCCTTTAAAGTAGCCATGGAAGTCAGAGAGAACTGAGAATAAAGAGGTCGGGTTCCCCAAGGTTTGGGTTGGACTTCTTTAGATGACCGCCAAGAATGCCGTTGGAAGTGTAAGGGCCTGTTCTGAATTTGAGATACTCCTGGTAGCAAGGATCGTCATTGGTGGGGGTGAACTTGCAGTGCTTGAGGATATTGAAGTTGTCAGTGTACTTTAGAACAATGGGAATCTCGTAGCGATCCATCATGTTGCGGCCAACCCCGGGCACATGTGAGACCAGTGGAATGTTGAATTTGGCGAGATGGTTCCTGTCTCCAACTCCACTCAGCATGAGTATTTGAGGCGTGTTGAATGCTCCTCCAGAGATGATGATTTCTTTTGTGGCATACACTTTTCCAGAGGTAGCTATCTTGCGATTGGTTTCTTTGCTGAGGGGGCTGGCTTTGTACAGATATCGGCCCTTTTTGTATTCAACCCCGGCTGCAGTCTTGCCTTTAAACAGCACTTTGGTTACAAAGGTGTCTGTCCATATCGTCAAGGGGAAGCGCTTGGCGACATGGCGGATGTACTTTGGAAAGTTGGTTCTTGTGAAGCTTGTCTACCGCCTGGGGAATGAACACTCTGCCATCGGAGTCGGTGTTTAGTTTGCCAAGCAGGCCATAGTCGTTGATGTTGCGGAGGGGATTTCCAACAGTGGCCAAGACGTAGTTGACAAGCATTGGATCGAGCTTCAGCTGGTCCAAGAAGCTGATGTAGCTGGTCTTGAACCATCCGCTGAAGCCGTTGTTGGGGCTCATTAGGGATGAGATGGGGTACTGGTTGTTTTCCATGCGCTTGAAGTATTTACGCATGTTTGGTTCCGCCCAGCTGGCATCGCGGGTGATTTTCCGCATCAACTCGAAGTCGCAGGTGTTGGGGTAGACGGAAATCAATGCATTGTGGACTGCACATCCCCCAGCACTCCCGCCCGCGGGTAGAAGTAGCGAGCATCGTTGTCGTAATGCTTGATATCAAAGCTAAATGTCGTAAAGGGATCCTCCGAAGCCTTGGCCTGGAAGGCTGGGGTGGATTGGTTGGCTTTGAAATGGTGAGGACCTGCTTCGATCAAAAGGGTTTTAAATCCCTTAATAGCCAGCTCGGTTGTCAGAGTACCTCCTCCAAGTCCACTACCAGCAACAATGTAGTCATAAACTGCAGAAACGCCAAACACTTGCACAAGAGCCAACACCTTCATTGCTTTTTGCATCCTTGGACAAGCCTATTTGTAGACATGTCTCACCAGAAAAGAAAACCATCAGAATTAGTTTTACTTCAAGCCGATATGACCACCCGCCAAATCCAACCCAAACTAATTCCCACCAATCATGCCCATGCTCGCATGACTGAACCACTTTCCCGCCGTTCAAAGTTTAAAGAACCATATTACATTCCGCCTCCCAAAATCGGGATGCACATTCCAAAGGTGAGACAGGAGTAAGCTTATGGATCAAATTTTCATTCGAGAATGCCACTTCAAATACGCAGATATTTTACCCTCACTCCCTTGGCTGCACTTGCAAACCCGTGATCCACTTTGTTTCGCTAGCACTGTTTTCGATTACACTTTTTAACCCGCCATCAAAATTCGGCAAATTAAAATACAAGTAGAAACTACTTCACTAAAATTTAGGGATTTGTCGCCAAAGGTACACTATTCCTGGGATCGATTCCATACCTTTTGATTGTACACTTTTTATACCAATTGAATTCAAATAAAAATTAATTATTCCTGATCCCTGATTTCCGACACCATACTGAGAAATAAACCCCTTAAATGAACATTCTTATACCAAAGACATACTCTCACATGTAAATATCTGAACAATATTTTAAACCCAAAAACGTTGTAATAAATATGCAGCACAAGCCAGCTAACCATTATTAAGCAGCAATTAATTAAACCAATGTGGCTTATATTGCTAAAGTAGCTTATTTTATTTCTGACCCACATCAGCATCAACCAGATTTTATTGAATAATTTACTATTTCAAATTAATAGGATCCGAATATCGAAATTCTTCATTTACAATTATTTAAACTTGTTATTTAAACTTGTTATTTAAACTTGTTATTTAAACTTGTTATTTAAACTTGTTATTTAAACTTGTTATTTAAACTTGTTATTTAAACTTGTTATTTAAACTTGTTATTTAAACTTGTTATTTAAACTTGTTATTTAAACTTGTTATTTAAACTTGTTATTTAAACTTGTTATTTAAACTTGTTATTTAAACTTGTTATTTAAACTTGTTATTTAAACTTGTTATTTAAACTTGTTATTTAAACTTGTTATTTAAACTTGTTATTTAAACTTGTTATTTAAACTTGTTATTTAAACTTGTTATTTAAACTTGTTATTTAAACTTGTTATTTAAACTTGTTATTTAAACTTGTTATTTAAACTTGTTATTTAAACTTGTTATTTAAACTTGTTATTTAAACTTGTTATTTAAACTTGTTATTTAAACTTGTTATTTAAACTTGTTATTTAAACTTGTTATTTAAACTTGTTATTTAAACTTGTTATTTAAACTTGTTATTTAAACTTGTTATTTAAACTTGTTATTTAAACTTGTTATTTAAACTTGTTATTTAAACTTGTTATTTAAACTTGTTATTTAAACTTGTTATTTAAACTTGTTATTTAAACTTGTTATTTAAACTTGTTATTTAAACTTGTTATTTAAACTTGTTATTTAAACTTGTTATTTAAACTTGTTATTTAAACTTGTTATTTAAACTTGTTATTTAAACTTGTTATTTAAACTTGTTATTTAAACTTGTTATTTAAACTTGTTATTTAAACTTGTTATTTAATCCTCAAATTTAAAAACTTTCTCATCAAGTGTACATTATACTGTCAAAACAACGGGGTTGACCCCCGAAAGGTTCCGACCAAGCAGGTTTGTGACCCACAATCCAACTTCCCAGTGACATGTAGCCAAATGCAGAAGTCAACTCAAATTACCAGAAACAGCAACATGAGCAAACAATGATCCCATACAGTGATGTCTCAATTTAGCACTTGACTCATTATCAGGATCAACCCACCCCCTAGCCATCCAACCAAGTGATCAACACAACCATGTTCCTGATATCCACAATTCACAACAACTATATAATAGTTATCTCTCAATAAAGAACATTATATAGTTTCCAAATATTTCCCCCCTTGTAACTCTGCTAAAATAGTTCAGTTACAACAATACTCTATCTCTGAAACCCCCACTTTTAAAAATCTACTCTTAATTAATCCTGTTGTTCTTTTCAACAACAAGAAAAAATTGAATCACTACCCCTTGATATATAAGACACAATCAAAGCAATAGAAACCTCCAAGGATCCTTCTATGAAAATCATCAACAATCTACCAAGCAGGCAAGTTTGTAAGCCAATGTATTATCCTCATGATTTTTCAAGATTACTTCTTTTTCATTTATGATAGGTTAATAAGCATTCACTTACAACCCCCTCTGAAATATAACAATACTTCCACTAGTACTAAAATCAAGGTATTTTAATCCTTACAATCTCACTTATAAACTCTTATTACCACAAGAAATGAGAAATTTACCCTTATTTGGTTGTCCTTTAAAACAAACCCCTTGAAACTGATAGAATTCCCTTAATAAACTTTGTTTTCAGTATGTATTAAAGTTAAGCAAAACCATATAAAATTTTTAACAACTTCTTAAAGTTTCTGCAACAGGGTTTCTTGATGTTGATTGGTTCAGGACACAACTGATTCCCAAAAAAGACATCTGCCAATGTCATCCCTGGTAGGCTACAACAGTTTCAAAGCTATGGCAGTAAGCAAACCTAGCTCGGTCTAAGCAGAACAAACTCCAATCCAAACAAAATCTGGGTGTGGCGAGTTCCAGATGGCAAATAAATTGAGTATTTTTGGTGGACTGGTGAAAGACCAAACAAGAAACACAGGAATCATCACACAAAATATGAAATCATATTAAGATCCAAACAGCACATCCCAAACTTTGAAAAAATGGCTTGGAACAACAAGCAAAATAGATCAGGGTTGTTTCAAGATACATTATAATCTATCCAAATTCATACAAGCGCCAGAAGAAAGGCTAAACAGGAACAAGATTAGAGCAACCCATAAGCAAAGGTTTACAAACACAAAGCAAAATGAAGCCACACAAGATGATTAATATCCATACCTTAAACCAGAAAAAGCCCAACTTATCAGCCGATTGACAGCTATCAAATTTGGGGAAAGAGGCACTTTACAGATTTTCAAGGCACTTTGCTTGTGTGTAATGGGCTTAGAGGCCATCCAAAGCTGGACTTGTGATTATAATAAAAATAAATCATAAAATTTTAAACTTCTACTTTTAGTGATTTTATCCTAGGGTTTTTTACAATGCTTTTCAACAACAACAACATTTTTGACGGCGCCAGCAAACAAGACAGCATCAGCCAAGGAAGCTTCTGTGGAGGCAAGGCTCAGAACGTGGAGGCACCTGTTTATACCCAGGCCTTTGATGCAGGTAACAAGGAAACTGACCTGTACTTGACCCCTGACCCCTATGGCTTTGACTTGTTTGATAGTCACTTTGCGTCTAGCTCTGCCCCTGCTCCCGTACCCACCCCCGCACAAGCTGCAAACCAGACAACCAAACAGAATGACAACCCTGATTTGGAACAACTTACCGCCACCAGCCAACCTGTCCCCTACAGCCAATCAGGTTTTGGCTCCTGTGGCCCAATGAACCAAGCGCTGAATCATTGCTACCCAAATTCTCCAAGAAATTGTGGCGCTGAACCTGCATGGTCTGTCCTGGGACCAAATTTCCAGCCAATTGAAGTTTACCCAAGCTACCGTCATGCGGGGATTCAACAACGTCATGAACAAGGAGAACCTGACTGGGACAGCCAAGAAGCCAAAGAAGGCCCCCAAGTCCCATATCAACGAGGCATACCCAATCATGCTCAATCTCCTGCAGCGGGACCCCAAGCTTCCCCTGACTCAGGTCTGGAAGCAGCTTGCACACCACAGCATTTGGGGTTCTGAGCGCATGGTGCAGCTCTGGATCCAATGGGCAAGTCTCACAATATCCCCCATCTCCCCACTTTCTTTCCTTAATAAAGCCAAGTTAGTGCCAAAAATGGTGCAGCTCTGGATGCACAGGAAAGTGGCTTCAATCAGGATTGTGGTGACTGCTCTAAAAGGTTGTTGGGCTTAAGCAGTACTTAGATATGTGAGCACCAGACAAGGTGGAGTACAACAGAATATGCCTTGCCAGCATAAAGCTGAGGATTTGTTGACTATTGTCAATATATGACAATCATAGTATTAACAACAGAAGAAGAGGTTCATGTGTTCAGGATACAGAGCCGGTGTATAGTAGTCAGTTGGATACCAGACAGACAATATATACTTTGGGAAGGATTCAGTTGTTTGTTGGCAACAAGACAACAGAGTTGGAACAGGTTTGGCGGAGGAATGGGTATATGTTAATCAGTCAGAATCTGGACAGGCAATGGATACTGGGGAAGAAGAAGAGAGAATTCAGAATTGATAAGTGTCATACAGAAGACTTATGATTCCTAGGTGTCTCTATATTAACAGTGTTGAAAACACGGGCTCAAAATCTGTTTATAGCTTGCAGGAGCTATCATGGTTTGTATAGACCCAAGGTCTGCACCTCTGCAAAGGAAGTTGATAAGTAACTTATCCAAGTTAAAGGAGAAACAACAGTATTCAGTTTACAATAAAAGGTCTCTTATTTATTACATAAGTTGAGTGAAGATTATATAGGTATTTGTGAGATGAAAGCCAACTGAAATGTTAATCAACAATATGGAATATTGATGATCAATAAAGTTAGTTGCTACATTTTTATGTGGAGATTAAAACTGACAAGAGTGATTGTAAGTTAGATCAGAAGCATTAGTTAGTAACTGGTTGTTCCAAAGGCAATTGTGGAAAATTGAGCATAATATGGACGGATTATGGAACAGAAAGTTTAACAGATCACTTAAAAAATCTGAGCAACAGATGTGACATGTTGAATGGTCTGGCCAACAGACAAAGCCTTTAGCTTTGTATGGACGACAGGAAATGCCTATAGCATTGTATGGTCAACAGATTAGGCCTATAGCCTCCTATGACCAACAAGTAATGCTTATAGCATCTTATGGCCAACAGGTATGGCTTATAGCCTTCTATGGCCAACAGGTAAGGCCTATGGCCTCCTATGTACAACAGAGAAGGTCTATAGCCTAGTCTGGCCAACAGAAGCTGGTAAATAGCGTCATAGCTCATAGCTATTTCACCACAAGGGTGTTGTCCAATTTTGGCAGAAACCAATGGGATGGCAGTGAGGATTTCCCATATGATCCTGCCATGGAATCCACCTTTGTCCAATGCTTGAAAAATTTTTCAGATGACGTCATGTTCATCTCCTATTACAAGCTATCAGTTGCTTTTGACAATTTTGGTTAGCAAGGGAAAGCCACCAAGAAAAAAGGGGGAAATAAAATCAAGAAAGGGAATTTCATTGGTGCGTTTCTGGCTGTTTTAGCAAAGTGGTTTTTTTACTATCAGTCAAACCCTGATTACACCAATGGCTACAAGTATAGCCATATCCTTGGTGAATAGCTGGACTCTTGGAAAAGATAAAATTCATCCTATCAGGGTTTCTTGAGCCACCAGATGAAGGGTGGCTCTACTGTCCTTGAGTCAATCCAAGGACAAGGGCACCAGGCCTCAGTCTACCCAGCTGGCCATGCTGACATCCATCTGACTGATGTTGTATTCTTCAATATTGGAGATACAGTCCAGGAGCGCTTCCCACAGGATTTCAATGACCTTTATCTTGGATTCCTGGACCATGATAATCTCTTTGGTTGCCAAATGGTGGCCAACTTGTTTGCAAAAACAGTTTTCCATGTGAATATGGGCAACCAATCACATAAAGACAAGCACCTCCCACACCATGCCACAGCTTTCTACCAAATAATCCAGCCAATGAAAAACAAGGAATACACTAAGCAGTATATGATGTCAATCACAATTGATCTAATTGGTTCTACCCCTGCCACCCCCACCCCCACCTTTCAGCCCCTCCAACCCAATCCCAGGCCAGCACTACCTTGACACCTTCTCTACTGAGCTATTATGCCTTATTAGCATCACTCTTCCCCTCACACATATAAAATCCTTGCCACTGATAAGGAGTGCCTTTTTGGGGAAGCTTTGAATATCAAATTAGGAAGAGAAGTATATTTTATTGGATAATACTTTAGACTTATATAGCTTGTGCTGTGGTGGGGATTTAAGTTGGATCAAAGATAAGGATGGTCATGTGCAGGATGGGTTCAAGTCACTGGATACTTGGAAAGTCATGTGATATTGCTTGGTTGCCATTCCTGGTATGTCAAACAGTATATTGGAAGGGCACCAAATCAGGCAATGACTGGATGTTGAGTAGGTTGGTGATAGCCAGAATATCAGTACATCCAGACCCTCAACACCACCAAAATTTTTGTACTTTTATTATTTTTATCCAGAATTTGATTGCTTTTTCTCTTTGTTTTTAGTTGATTATATTCTTTATATTCAGTTTATTTCTATAAAACCATATGTTACTATGCCATATATCTAGATCCAGAACACAGTTAATTTTAGCTCTTTACGCAGCCCCTTTTAAAAATATTAACAACAGTTTGGTGATCAGCTAAATTTGAATTAGAAAATTATAGGTTTATTGTGTTTAGAGAAAGTTGTCACTGATCTGAATTCAAACCCTTAATGATAAACTTTAAGCCAATAAGGAGCCAAATGGAAAAGTGATTTTTGTGACATAAAAGGGTCATTTAATAATTCTGTGATGCATGTGCGCCAATTAATCTTATTGGCTGGATGTTTTGCCATTGTACGCCATTGCCGCTGTGGCAAGTTGTTGATGGACTAGTGACCAATCAGCTGCTGGGTTAGCACTAGTCCACCAACAACTTGCTACAGCGGCAATGGCGTACAATGGAAAAACATCCAGCCAATCATATTAATTAGCGCACATGCACCAAAGAATTAATAAATTATGCTTTTATGTCACAACAATCACTTTCTCATTTGGCTCCAAATTGGCTTAAAGTTCCTCATTAAGGTTCTGAATTCAGATCAGTGACAAATTTCTCCAAACACAATTAACATATGATTTTCTAATTTAATTTTGGATGATCACCAAATTGTTGTTTATTATTTTCACAAGGGGATGTGTAAAGAGTTAAAAATAATATGTCAATAGTGGAAGCAATGTCAACACAAAGCAGCAACACATATTGAGATAAAACGTAAAACATATGCACAGTGGGTAAAAAGATGTGATATTGTAGTAGATGGGAAAACAAACAGGGATAAAAAGGAGGTAATATTATCAGAATAACATAGAGTTTTTTGGGGTAAGATCTATAAAAACATATGCAAAGGTTTGTAAAAACCATATGATAGAACTAAAAAAGATTTTAAAGGATCTGGACTTAGCAATTGCTAAGATCAAGGAAATTGATCAAAAGATTAAGGCAAAGGTTTGTCTGCTGTTCTTACAGGGGACAAAATTGACAAGGTGTCTGCCAAGGCACTTATGGCTAAGATGTCAGACACTCCCAAAAAATTGAGCATGCTTTAAACGTCCAGAAGACTGTAGTTGATGACCTGTAATTTAAGGCCTATAATCTTTCTGCACCATCCATCTGAGTTGACAAACCAGAAATGTATGCACATCTCAAACCCGTCAAGCGCGCCAGAACAGTGAACACCAAGATGTCTGCGCAACTGGCTGTGCCAAAGATGGCCAAACCAGCCCTGGCTGCAGGCAAGAAAATTACAGAAGAAGATAATCTAATAAAAAATCAATAAATATTTCAAGATACTTACCTATTTTTATAAGTAGTCAATGACATTATGTACCAAGCCCTGGTTCTGTATGTCCTGGTAACATTCTACTTGAACTATGTCAATCATGTGGCCAGACAGCTGGACTTGTCACCTCCTGGGGTTGGAACTTGAGGATTGATTTATGGTTCCTTCCTGATGTTGCAGGATGCAATCATGGGGCTTTCACATGGCAAATGGGCATCTGAGTAGGCAGTTACTATCTACAAGAATGCCCAACTGGTCTACCTGGACCTGGTTTCCCTTGGTGGAGTCTACTGTGTAAACTTCATTGAGCTTGTTTAGGACGTCACATTCAAGAATATACTAGAGATGGACCAGGCCCATACAGCCGCTTTCTTCTGCTTCCCATTGGAGCACACCCTCTCTTACCTACTGGAGAACTTTGGGGGTACAGTGTCTTAATTGGCTGTTGCAAATGCAACAGCTGTCAAGAAGACCAAGATCCTTCTGGCGGACTTTGGGCTGACCTGGAGTGGAGAAAAGACAGGGCTCCCTTTGGCAGTGGAACTTACTTTTGCCAAGACAAAGCACAAAAAATTAGTACAATAGTTTTCAAACCTTATGAGATAAATATATATTATTCAGTTTAGAACTCATGAACTAAGTAACAAAACAAATTTCAACTGGAGCCAGTTGAAGGTTAATTTACTCTTAGAGCTTCCATTTATCTAGGGCCATAAAACAAAAATAGTCAATCACAAAACAAAAATAAAGCCAAATACTGATTCCAAAAATGAGATAGAAAACTCATAGAACGCAAATCTATAATGCACACAATAAATTCAATTGCTGAAGCATTATATATCAAATTTAATACTTTGTGTGTGGCAAATCTTATACAAACAGAGAACACATGAGGTTCAGTCACAAAAAGTGATGAACTCAAACACAAAACAACTCATTTTTTGAAAATATTGATTATTTTTGGTGTGAATCCAATAAAATCTATTCAGAGAACTACACCATTATTTTCAATGTATGTGCATCTAAATTTGGGCATTTATGTATGAAAGAATGTCTTAAAAAGGAGCACTCATTTAAATAAAATTAGTTTACTATAAATCCTTTGCTTTTCTGTTTTTAATAGAATTTTTATTGCATTTTAGCTTACAATGGGTTTCCCTAGTGAAGATAACTTTGATGTTGTTGAGAAGCAGTACCATGAGCTATTCCAAGCTCAGTCTGCTGAGCTAAGGAGCGCAACCACCATGTTTCCTGTGTACACCTAATTTAATGCAAGTTGTGAGGAGGCTGAGTTGTATGTGTTACCAGGCCCATCCACAGATGGCTTTCCCAATAGCCAATATGATGATCCCCAAGACCAGGCCTAACCTGCGCCAGGGCCATATTTTGGAGACTTGACAACTGTGGTCCCCTCCAACCCAATCCAACCAGTGCTTGAGGATTCAGGCCAACCGGAGCAAGCCCTACCTAATCCAGGTACCCTTATCCCTCAAGCCCGCCAAAATGTCAAATAATAACCAACTAGGTGATAGAGGAGATTATGAACCTCAATCAGAATGGTGTTAGTTTTGCCAAAATAGCCAATTGGCTTCAATTTACAGAGGCAGTGATTAAGCGTGAGTTCTGAGCCCTCTTGAAGAGAGGTGGTGCAAAGCTGGGCAAGAAACCAAATAAGCAGGTTGACTCTCAGATCAAGGAGGTGTATCTCTTCATGCTTGACCTTCTGCAATTTGACCCATACCTCCAATTGACTGAGGTCTGTTGCCTACTTGGGCTCCAGAGCATATTCATTTCCAGCTGCACAGTGCAGCTCTGGATGCATGGGCTTGTAGTCAGTGTTCTGACTCTGGCCAATTAGCCATGCAATGAGTCAGAAGATGGATCTGATTTACCCTATGACCATGCAATTAGTGCCACACTCACCTGCTGCATGTCCTCTATTTTGGACAATGCTGTATTTATATCCTATTATAAATTGTCATTGAAGTTTCATAATTATGGCACTTTGAGTGAAAAGAATGCTCCCAATGGTAAAAAAAGGAAGCACAGGGAACTGTCATTGGTGCATTCCTTGCAGTTTCCCCAAAAGGGACTGTGTTTTACTGGACTACAACCAGTTCCTCCAATGGTTACTGGTACAGGAAATTCCTATCTGACCTGCTTGCCACTTGGAGCTCAGCCAATTCAAAATTCAAAATATTCCTGAGCCACCAAATGGAGTGCGCTGAAGTGGCCTCCAAGAAAAGACAAGCAGATAGCCACATTGTTTAAATTTTCCTTGCTGGCCATGCTGATCTTCACCTGGGTGATGTGTTGTTTTTCAAAATTGGGGACACCATCTGTGGGTGCAACCCCACAACCTTCAGCCAGGTGGTTAGTGCAGCCAACAACCCCTCAGTGCCTTTTCCCTGTCAGAAGATTGCTGAAATGTTTACAAAGATGGCATTCAATGATCTCAGCACAGCCAATCACCAAAGGATCCCCAGCTTCCATCTTGTGAATTCCCAGTGTACAAGCCAATCACTGTCCTCCTCAAGTCAGAATATGATGTCATGTACAATCAATTCCTCCAATCTAATCAAGGCACTCAATTCCCATTGGGTCCTCCAGCTGCCCTAGTCCCTATCTAATCCTCCCAGGTGACCATCATCAACCTCATCAGCCAATTAAGTCCTCCCCTCTCAACCCAGTCTGCCACCTAGTTTGCACTGCCCAATCCCATTTCCCCAATAAAACTTTCCCACCAATAATTTTTATTTTTTAATTTATATTGGTTTAATGTTTACAAGTTTTTATAGTTATAATAAATAATTTACATTTAAATAAAGTGAGGATTGATTTTTATCATGCCACAACTTAAATTTGGTTGCTTTAATAATTATTAATTATATTGTTTTCTATTATACCTTTAATATATTTGAAGAGCTATAATAAAGAAAATTCTAAAAACTACAGGTGTTACAGACCAGCCAACTGAAATGGGCATACATATGGTGTTTTTGTGCTTGGATCAGACCAGACACACCTCAGTTAGTGCAACCAGTTTAACTTAATGAAATAAGCCTGGTCTGAGCCAAGCACAAAGACACCACATATACACCCATTCCAATTGGCTGGTCCGTAACACTTGTAGTTTTTAGAATTTGCTTTATTGTAGCGCTTCAAATATATTAAAGATATAATAAAAAACAATATAATTAATTGAAATAATCCATTAAAACACATATATCTCTAAAATAAATGATCTACACATAACCTGTGAAAGTGGCTATCTTTTAATAAATATGTACTTTGGGTCAAACTTGGCATATTGATTCAAGAATAAATCATTTTTTACTTGGACAGAACATATACATGACAAAATATGCTGTTCATGATACTAGGAATGGGTTGCTATATACAATAAATATACAAAATTTCAATATCAAATGAATAGTAGCACTTAAAGCTAATAATAAATCATAAGTAAAATCAAGATACAATTATTTAAGCTCTATTAGCTACAATAGAATAGATATAGTTTATTGGTAAATTTTATTGATATAAAAAGGGCTGAGATAAGTACAAAAACATGGCAGAATTAGATGCAATGATAAAGGAATTGTACATGGTGGTGGCTAAAATTGAGGAGGTCAATCAAAAGGTGAAGGACATGCTAAAGGAGGTGGTGTTAGAAGGCAACAAACTAGACAAACTTACTGTGAAGGCTGTGAAGAAAAAGATTTCCAATACTACCAACAAACTTGCAACCAGGCTCCTAAATGTACAAAAAAATGTTCTTGCCAATATATAGTTCAGGCCACAGGGGTTTATGACTTCAGAGGCGTGGTCAAAGGACCCCAAAATTTTCAAGCAGCTAAAAAATGAAAAGAAACAAAGACCAACAAAAGATCAGTAACCAATTAGGGACAAATCCCATGAAGCAGTCCCTGTCAAGGGGGTAACAGGTAAAGATATAGAAGAAGGTAAAAAATATAATATCAATCAAATAAAAATATTTTACTAACTTTTTTATTTAGAAGAAACAGAAGGAGAAAACTGCCAGTATCTGAAACTGTACAAATTGCAAACATTCTACAGCAACTATGTCCCCCACATTGGGCGTCAGCTGGTCCTGACACCAGCTTCTGCCTCTGAAATGAGCAATAAATTAAAAAAATCATCTTATGAAACAAGAAAAACTTACATCACTTCAACCAAAGCAAGATGTCGCCAAATGGTGGGTCTTGGCTTTGGCTGCGGCCTCCAAACTGCAACTCAACCACTACATTCTGCTCCCTAGATTCTGAAGACTCTTTTTCATGCTTGTCTGGGATTTCATCCAAACTATGCCCTACCAAAACCTACCCAAGATGGAAAGGGGACAAGAAGAAGTCTGTTTCTGTTACCCCACCAAGCATATACTATCACACATCCTAAAAAATTTCAATGAAAAATAACAAAACTTGGTTATAGTTCCGCTGCTGTCATGCCAGCTGTTAAAGGCGTCCTTGGAGACTTTGGGGACTCCTGGTACTCTAACAAGACTGATATACCAAAAAAATGAAAAGACCCTTTGCCACTACATCCTTAAAGAATAAAATTAGCACCCTTTATAATAAATTTTGTGAGTTCTCCGCCCTGTTTGCAGGGCAGAGACTTCACTTGATTGTTTACTTAGGTCTTGTTGTAATGATTTTTCTTAAAGCAGAAGCCTGCAACAACTCTGATGTGATAATAAAACTGGATGTAGTGCACCATTTATTAGAAGGAAAAAAATTGTCCCTGGATACAGCTCAATAGAGCATGTTATTCAGGATTCAGTTATTCTTGCTGCCACCTATGGGATGGCTGCTCCACCAGAAAAAATCCTCCTAGCCAATTTTGTCACAACACTCCTATATTCTACCCACAGCAATTTATTTAGTAAAGGTCCAATGTCAACATACTTGCTGTCAATAGAAATTACTAGTCTATTTCAACACAATGTCCTGGAATTCCGCTGCTCCCACCCCCAATAAAAGTTGACACCTAAATACTATTTTAAATTTCTTTATATAATTTTTTGTTTTAAAAATTATCTACTCAAACCATCTATATTCAACAAATAAATACATAATAAAAATCATTCCATGTATTAATTCATTCACACTTATTGTGTTGTGAATTTTTATAAACATGACAGTATATAGAGGGAATCATATAAAAAACGTGAAAACACTAACCTAAATAAAATCATAATCATAATAATAAAAATATAAATATTCTTGTGTTTTATTTGTTTATTCATTCATTCAATTGGTTTTGCTTTGTTAATTTTTATTATACCTGACACAATATGCAGAATAACAGAAATAAAGTCAAAATAAATTAAACTAAATAAAAACAAATATTAAAAAATTAAATCCAAAAAGACATTGAGAACAGCAACACCTTTAATTGATTGGCTGCTTGGCAAGGCACACAAGGAGAAACAAATCTGTGTGACCCTAGAATTTGGCCACAGTTTCAGCTGGGAGGGTATGGACACCAAACTGCAGCAAATTGAACAAATCATTGGGCCTGGGTGTCGCCCCTTTCTTGAAAAATCTCTTGAGCCACCCAAAAACCTCATCAATTGGGTTGAGGAATGGGGAATAGACAGGGAGGAAGGGAAGACGTAAAGGTGCTGTAGCCAATTGTTGCAAAGCAATGGCAACACCAGGCTCAATCACCTGGAATTCCTCAAGAATATCTGCCACCTTGTGGATACCAACGTTATTCAACACAATGATGTTGGTGAAGCCTAGGCTTGTGCACTTCAGGTGCTCCCAAACCATTCAGAGAAATTACAGGGAGGTCTGGCTATTGTGGGGGCCTAGTATCATTTGATAGAGCTCAATCCCCTTTGGACCAAAGAGAGCCACCATTGAATATGCTATGGTGTGGACTACAGCACGCCAAGCTACTCCATCATTGGAACCTTTGGGGACATAGTCATATGCATTTTGCATAGACAAGTCAAATGCCAATTTATCAACATAATAAAATTTGACTATATCCTTGGTTTTGAGGACAGTGTACGCCTCTGCATATTTTTTCCAGACATCAATGTTGGAAGGGCTGTTGAAATTGTAGGGAGATACCCCAAGTTTTTTTCACAAAAACTGCAGACCCTTTACCAAATGATAATAAAAGGAAATGGAAGCCTTGAATCCAAAAGTGGACTTGACTATTATGTCATGCCCTGCCCCATAGGGCAGGCTCTTTAAGTTTATTATATTTAGTATTTTTGCTCAGTTGATCTTTCAGTATTTTAATATTTGAAATTTTAAATCAAAAGTTAATATTTAAGTATTCTAAATTTATTACCTTGTTTTTTGATACCATTTACATTTGAATTGTTGTTGTTGTTGTTTGCTCTTTTATTTGCTCTTACTTTTTTTATATATTTCTACTTTAAAGTTAGAAAATTTTCACTATCACTTACCTTTTGAAACCCCTGCTTGTGTCATTGCCGCTCCCCCAGTTTTATGTTGCTGATCTTCTCACAACACTGGCTTCTGTTTCCCCTTTTCTTTGGTTCTGGTACTCCAAACTTCTCCAGTTGCTCCTCTAGTTGGCTGCTCTCCCTGATGATCAAAACCAACTGAAAAGGCATTTTTCTTATATAAATAAGGAGCTTTTGAAGAGTAGGCTTTAAGCCAAAATTCTAAGTGATTTCTTCCCTTCAGACTTCTACAATTTTTAACTTCAGATTTGTAGTTTTAAGAATTTTGTTTTTTTAATTCATTTTTTAGTTTATCTTTCTCTTTCCTTAAATCCAATGGAACTTTTAAAACAACAAGCCTTAGGCTTGTTGTATCCATTTTTTCCCTTAAGGAATCTTTCAATAGTTATATGTATCAATTTGCTGATGGTGAATATCCTAATATTGATATTCCCTTAGTTACAAATTGTTCACTATTAAACACTTTATTTTATCTTCTTAGCTTAGAGTTTTTACACTCTATTACTCTATTTGTGACACAATATAGGTTTTTAGCAGGTTTCTGTAAGATTATCTTACAGACAGTTACTATGTTCTTATATCTTTTAAATTTGAATCCTAATGCCTTGCACCATTATGAGCAAGACCTTACACATTGCCTGTATGTTTTATAGTTGGAGATAGCAGTCTTAGTTTTTTCACTGGTGGATTTACCATTTGTGCTCCTTGAAGATCATGGTGGAAACATGCAAGGATTTTTCTGCAGTAAGAATTTGCCCGGTATTGATGTACCTATTGAAGGTTTTGCTGGCATATTTGGGATCCACACCAACAAGGGCTACGGCTGTCTTGTAATTAACAGATTCCCACATCAGCTTGAGAAGAATGATGTACTTGATGTCAGGAATGGTCTTCCAGGTGTCCTTAGTGAGAGTAGTTGAATCTGGATTCACTGGTTCAGCAACAACGCAGGGCATAGGCACTTTGTTATAGAACACAGCAACCTTTTTGAGCACCTGCTGCCCATCTGCAGTTTAGAAATAATTGGGCTCCTCAACGTTTTCTTGGTTGCTGTCACTGACGTAGGGCTTGTAGCTTGTGTCAAGTACAAGCTTAACCTTCTTCATCATGGCTGTTGGGACAGCTTCCTGGCAGTAGACAGGGTCAAACACAAAGGAAGTAAGCTCAATTTCCTTGTTTCTAACTTTCTTGGTAGCGGTGACCTTGGTGGGCTTTTGGGTCAGCTTGGGGACCTGAGGGTTGATGCTCTGTACCCTTAAATATTGTGCTCCTTGAACTAGTTGTGTCAGTGCAATCTCACTATTGTTCTCTCCTCTCCTGTCTCCTTCCTGAGTAGGCACTTTTGTTGCACTAACTCAATTTTTTGACCCAAGGGGACAACTGCAACTACAGTGCGCAACAGCTGCATTGCTACTCTGTTGTTGTATTTGTTTCATTTTAAAATTTAATAAAATACTAAATAAAATTTAATTAAGTTACTCCCTGGTTTTGATTTTTGCTTTTTATCTGAACATGGTTATTTAATTAGAATCCCCCCACTCAATATCCCAATAATAAAGTTTTTTAATTAGTTGTTTCTGGGTTTACAACACCCCTTTTCAAATCACCAAAATATTTTTCACCCATTTCCCAAGATTTTATGCCATATTTAAACAACCCAACACAATATTTTTAAAAATTATGTTTCAGATCTTGTGCCTTATTTTATATACCATGATATAGTTCTTGTTTACAATCCATTGCACACAACACTAAAGTGGTTTAATTTGAATGTTGAGTTGCTATTGTGTTTTGTTTTTGGTTTGAGTTTTGACTCATCATGTGTGAGTGTATTTTTTCACCAGTTTACATAATAAACATATGTACACTGAAGGTCAAATCAACCCATTTTTTGTGAATCCATGTATTTTGGTTCATATTTTGAATATTTTTGCTTGAATTGTGAACACTTTGTTTCTGTGTTGACCCATTTTGTCCATTAACATCAAAAATCCCTGTTAACAGAGTGTATACTTTACACTGATAGTTGGAATTTGCTTAAATCTGAGCTCATTTTGTTTAAATATGAAATATTTTTGCTTGTTGCCATAGCTTTTAAACTACTGTATGTTTAAAATAGTCTGAGTTTAATAAATTTTTGATTGTATTCAAATTATATTTAAATCATTTATAAGAACTTGGCAATTTTAAAAGAATAAAATAAAAACAAAAAACTATAAATTAAAGGAGCTTCAAATCCATTTAATTGTAACAGAAGCTAGACATCTATTAATAAAAGAATCTTAGTGGGCATATAATTTACCTGCTGTCTCAACCAGGGGATACATGACCCCAAACATAGCAAATCAAATATGGCCTCAGGTTCATCTGGATTTCCATTTTTGACAACTTGCTAGGGACACCCAAATAATTCTTTAATTGGGTTTGGGAAAGTTGAGTACACAGGGAGAAATAGGAGCCACATAATATCTGTATCTAATTGGCTTTTGATAATTAGTATACTAGTGTTAATCAAAGGGAATTCATATATGACCTCTGTTACTGTCTGAAGCTAGCCATAATCCAAAAATGATATTGGCAAAGTAACAGCTTGTTTTTATGAGATTGTACTTTACACTCTGGAGAAAAGTAAGAGATTTGTCACTTTTGCAATAGCCTTTAACCATCTGATGGACCTTAATCCCTTTAGGAACAATGTGTGCCACTATAAAATAAGTAATGATGTGCACTGATGCACAATGCAATCTCCTGTTATGGATGCCTTTTTCTACATTGCCATAAAAATTGTGGAGAGATGAAGTAAACAATGGTTTGTTGATGTAAAAAAGAAAAAAGATTCAATGGCCTTGAGTGTAGCATATGCTTTTTGTATTTGTGTTTGTTCTCAGTGTTTATTGAGATATTCTAATTATAGAAAGATACCCTGAGCGTTTTCCACAAGAAGCAAGGCCCTCTAACAACTTGGTAGAAATAAGGAATTATCATGTCTTTCCAAAAAAAGTTATCTTCACTATGGTCTGTGTATTTATTATTTCAAGATTTCAAATTCAAATGATTTTCTGGAATATTGCTCATTTATGTTCTTTTTTAAGGTGGTTGATAGTTTTATGGGCTTCTCAATTAGATTAATCTGACTAGAATTTCTATAGACTTGGTATAAGCAACTATCCAACTTTGGACAAACTTTAAAAATACTTGCAGCCTTTTTTTAGTCAGCCATAAATTTTATAAGATTGGTAAATATATCATCATTGGTGTTGAAGATGGGCTTTCTAGCCTTTGGAGTGCACTGGGTAGTGATGTTTGACTGGATGATAATGGGAATTGATACCTGGGTGTAGTATTTAGTGACATACTTCAATACCTTCTACCCATTTACAATGTGGTAGAATTATTTCTCTTCCTTTTCCTATTTGTCCCATTCACTCACACAAGGGTCACATCTAGCTTTAATTATAGTCTCACACTTCTTACACATACTTGACTAGGTGCATCTTTGCAGTATTCAGGTGGGTATACAAGGGAAATTTGCTCAAATTTTTTTTATCTACTGTTATTACATGGTAATCTTTTGAGCTTCTATAGTAAGTTTTAAGACCTTGGGATCTGTAAGGGCCAGCAAAGATGAAACAAACTTGATAGGATTTTAACCCTCATCCACATCCAGAAAGCGGCCGCGTGGGTGGTTGCAAAAGCTTGCCGGGGGGATCAAACCCCTGCCAAGCCACCAGGGCCAGCCAATTAGCTGGCCCAGGAGAGCTAGCGGCCCCCAACAACTTGGGAGCCACTGGCTCCAAGTATAAAAAGGAACCAGCTGTCTCCCAAGCCACATCCAATTGCATTTCTTGGGTACTGGAGCAAATCCAGTACCAACTAGGATTTCTCCTGTCCCTAACCAGCATTTTGAATGCTGTGGTGGCTTCAATTTCTGGTCTGGCTTCCCCTTCTGAAGTTCCTGCTGCTTCTGTTTCTGTTCCTACTCCTCCATCTTTTTCTATTTCCTCAGCCTCTGCCAATAATCAATGGTTAACCCTGAGAATTGCTTGGGAATGCAAGAACCCAATTCAGGCAAACATCAAACACCAACTGATTTAATGGTAAAGAATATCACTACCCAGAAGACTGAAATTGCCCACCAATCAGTTTATCCCAATACTCTCCCCAACCATGCAATAACTGCACCCCAGTACATATCCCTGCTTTTAATGGAAGCCACCCAATCAGCACTCAGAAATCTATCCACAATGAAGATGAGACCAGATGTCACTGATCCAGTTACCAGCCAGGTTCCCAGCCAAGATTCCCTAAGCCAATCCACTGCCACTACTCTGATGAATTTCCGTGTCCAATGTCAGGCCAAAAAGCCTGGATCCCTTCCCTCTCTTCCTGTTCCCCTCCAAGTGCCTGTGACTAAAAGATGAGACACTGATGCTTTTCAAAAAGCTTTTAGTAGTCTCTTCCAAGGAAGAACATATGAGTGATATAAAACCCACTTCCCTTCACTTAAGTCAAATGCAGACAGCTTTAAATAAAGTGTATCGTAAGTTGCATGATACTAGCCTTTATTTCACACATAATATTACAACCTTGGACACAACTTTCTTACCAGCCTATCTACCAAACAGTCAAACCAATAGAGCCACTTGTGATGGACTACCAACCAGGGCCCAGCCCTGGAAGAGCTAGCTGCTATATACCACATGCACCTCTCCCTTGGGATGGAAATCACGGGATAATAAGAAGCTCTCTACATGTGGTGGAGAATCACCCACCAAATCCACATAGAGTTAATGATTAACCACCAACGCAGCTTTAAATACCATTTTGTGAAATTTCAAAATGAGATACTAGGGTTAAGCAAAATAATTAACCCCAACCAGAAAAGCCCTAGATGAATGGCCTGTGAGAGAATCAGAGTGTCTTCAGCATAAAATCCAGGACATTGGGAAAGCAAATGAGTTTCAGCTTCAATGGGAGTGGGAACAGCTCCAAGATTGACAGGCATTGAATTAACTTTTGGCGGCAACAACAACAAAGTACCAACAACAGGCTCCCATCTTCCAGTAATAATCTGGCTAAGGATTAAATTTTAGGGGATATAGCGTAACAATCCAACTACAGGATGCGTTTTCAAAAGTAAAGTTAGACCAGGAAATATGTGATTTTTATCGAGTAAATTTTGGGAGGACTCAACTCTTAAGAGTTTAAACAGTGAAAATTATTCAATATATATCAAAACTTGACTAAGTAATACCACCTGGATCCTGGGCTCCTATTCCTTCCACATTGTCAAGTGAGTATCTAGTCCAGGTTGCAAAGAACTCTTGAGTGACCAATTTCTGAGGACCCTGCTGATTAACAAGTTCATATCTGGTGACCCTTAAATTATGTTGATTTATCAAGGTCAACTTACAGGGGGAATCAGATTCAACCAGCAAACTGGAGCAGCTGTAACCCATTTTCAATCAACCGTTTGATTCAAATCTGTTAAATCAGTCAGTTTTGTTAAAGGGTTTCAGGCTTTCCGCGCTTTCCTACTCAGCCAGATAATCCTGGCATTATGGAACTTACCGTGACACCCCTATCCCTCAACCTACTGCTGAGATCCAACCCTTTGACCACCACAGATACAGGATGGTTATCTTAACCATCTTTAGTCTGGTCAAAGTTGTGGTGCCCCACCTTGGTTCCTACCAACCCCTTGCAGCTGGCATACTGTACCTATCCCACTCTTTTCCCTTCTTGTACTGGGAATTTGTGTCTCAATACCCCAAAAAGTAGGACCCTTCAATGGCATCTTGGTACAACACCACTCTCAGCCCTGACATGATCAATACTCATGGCTCTCCCAGTATAAATAGCCCGTCTCTGGGTTTAGGTTGCTACATTTTCTTTACTGCTAGATATTATATTGGCTGCTTTATCTTCTCTACATACAGGGGCTCTATTGGTAGACCCTCTTGGGTGTCTGCAGTCTTGGGGCTCCCACTGGGTGCACTTGGCTGTTATTTGAGCTGTGAGAAGTTTTCCTTTAAGGCAAATAATAATTACTGTTTTTTTTATAATTTTTTGGACTTTCCATGCCATTTTGGATACCAGCTTTTTCATGCATGCTGCATATTGTATTTTTATGTGCACTTTGGTTGTATATTAGGCTTAATTGGTCCCATTCTTATTATTTTCATCACTTTTAAGAAATCTCTTTAACTTTGAGCAATTTTTTACCCAAAAAAGATGTTAAGAATATTCCATCTGATATTTGTTTCCAATTGTATGTATGTATTTAAGCAGCTTAGCACTGAGAGAGGTTTGATTTTGGTTCATTTATGCTTTGGGTTTGTATGGTGCAAATTTGATTTGCTATTGATATGATTTCTGTGTGAGAGTTTTCATTATGGTGCAACCTTTGTGCACCTGGCTTCAAACATAGTAAACATAAAAGAAATTTTGGTACATGTGAGTTGATTTTTGTGTTTCAAGATCCTAATCTTAATGTGCAACCATAATCTGCTGTATGACTGATATAGATGTTTTATGTTTGCTTTGGTTTACTTATTAAATGCTGGATTTCTGTTAAATTCATCTTAAATTATATGTTTGATGATATAATTTTTGTGCAGCTTGAGTTTGATTTGATATGAACTTTATGTGTCCATCCTAAAAGCTATTAAACTTAAATTACCATTTAAATACTATAAAATACATCTCTAGATTATTAATGTGATTCTTTAAAATATTATATTTAATAAAAGATAAAGGCTTATGTTGTTGTATAGCAAGTTGCAACCCCCAAAGCTATCAATAACCTGTAACTTACATTTAGTTAAAAATGAAGGTGTGAATACCTTTTATTTAAAAGCACCATACTTCTACCAAAACATGATATAGATAGTTCAAAGTTGTATACAAAAAGATATTTTTATCTAATCGGCATTAATTACATCTTGTTTTTTTTTAATATGTGCATTAAAAAAGATGGAAGAGGAGAGGAGAGTAAAAAGAAAGAAAAAGGTTTTTATATGGTATCAGATTTTATATGATTCAACCTCCTGACGGTGCAAAAGGGTTTTAAAAGTTTGTTTGGCTCCTGGCTGCGCCAGGAGCCAAAAAACTTCTATATTAAGAAAGAAAAGAGAGGTCGAAAAAGAAAAATTTCAAAAAAGCGTTACCAGCTTACTAAAATCTGATTTAAGCACTCCAATTTATGAGCTTTGATTTGGGTACTTCAATTTTGCCCATCCATTCAAAATGATTTTATTACTAGTTATTGTAACTTTACTATAAGGCACATCATTTCAAGTTACACTTAATGGTAATAAACCTATTTTGAATGGAGGGGGAAATTGATAATGCTAATTTCAATAACAATGCTATCAGAAACATACATTTATTTTGTTAATAAACAAAATGAATTTATACTCCTTGTCCAAATCTTAATTATGTATAATTTGGTGAAGCTTAGGCATCCATATTTTTAGCCATCCTAGAATAGAATTGGGTGTTTATTCAAGAACGCCAGGAATTCCTAAAAGGATTGGCGTGAGTCCACCCTTGATCCCTTTAAATCTTTTTTGAGATGACCATTAATTATATTTATTTCAAATCCACCTCAGTTATGATTTGAAATTGGGTTCCTGGATTTAAAAACCCTGCACTTTGCCCCAAAGGATCAGAATCTACAGTAGGGTAACCCCATATTCTTTGCCATGATAACTTGACCTCAGACTTATTTGGATATTTCTCTTGTTTTAACCATCTTTTCTGTTCCAAAGATTCTGTAACCTTGATTCTAATATCTAAGTAAGGTCAGAGAAGAGGCTCTACTTCATAAGCCTTTTACGGGCATACCTCCCATATGGATTAAAAAGTCCTAATCCTATTTATTTTTGTTTCACTTTTTTACTTTTGCATCTTTAAGAGGGGCAGGAAGATATTCTGTCAATTATTTTTCTGTCAACAGATTTTCAGTCACATTTGATCCAACTATAATTTTCTTCATATATAAATTTTTAACTTTATAATAAATCAAAAGTTTTAAATATAATTTATTTACTAACAAAATCTATGCCCACACATAATTATTTCTAATTTTATTTTTTTGTATTTAAGAGGCTTAATTTTAAGTATTTACTTTTTTAAAAGGTAATTAAATTAAATTTCACTGCTAGAAAATAAAATAAGAACATTAAATGTTTCAAAGAATAACTTTTATAGGGAATAATTTCTTTATTTTTATCTTTGTTTTTTATTATCACAAAGTAAAAAAATTACACATGAAGAAAATTATAGTTGAATCAAATTTAACTGAAAATCAGTTGATAGAAAATTAGTTGACAGAATATCTTCCTACCCCTTTTAAGACCTTGTGTAAACTTTTGTGGGCTATCTTTTCATGCTGATCTCACTCATTTGTCATTTCTAAAATTTTGCATTATCTTAAATACTGCTGATGTCCCATTACTCATGGAGGACACTGTATTATAAACATTTCCTTTTTAAAGCAGAGATTTTTCTGGCCTGGAAGGTCAGCTTTGAGCTCTTCCTGGTCTTTCTTATAGGATGGGATGGCTTTTCAGCAGTGGTTAGGTTTGCAATTAGTAGCAATGACAGTTGATTCTGTTACAGTGGCGCATCCCTGAGAGTCTGGAATGGGAGCGATCTCCCTGCGGAGCTAGGGTAAATTTAGCCCTGGGGCCTTGATTTTACTTGTACAATCGCTAGCACATGACCGACAGGGATCCATGGACCCAATCCCCTGTAGCGTATGGGAGCTTCCCCGGAACTTGAATCCATTAATGTATTGACCTGGCATGTAATAAATGTATGTTTATTTTCTCTTCCCCATTTTAAACCTTTGCATCGTTCAGTCCTTATCGTTTCACTGGTTTTCAATTTTTTTGTATAAGTACTCAACTACGGCACCACGTTTCTTGGAACAAGGCTGTTAACTGGTCTACTAGCCGATACTTATCTTGGATATTCAAGCAGCCCTAATAGAAGGACCACGAATATAATGCTTGTTAGGAGCTCAGTTTAAGAAAGCCTCTTGGCGCAAGTTTCATCCAATCGATTTTACATTGTAACCAAGCGACCTAGTCATACCAGCAAAATTACTCCAGGCTGGTTGTTCTAGTGGCCAATGACCGGTTTGTCTGGGTAGTATACTTCTCTAGTAGCAAAAGACTGGCGTTAATATTGTTGAACAAATTGAAAACCAGCGCCGAAGCCGCTGCTCAAAGTAAACTAAAGGGATCTTTGAGTATAGCTATATGCAGCTTATTTGACTTGTACATTTTAATCTTCTGCCAGACTTGATGCAAATAGAGGTTTCCTATAAGGCCAGCTGTAGCCCGAAACGCAGGGGTTGAGGGGAAATCGTTGGAGTATTAAAAATAAATTTATGGGGGGTATTTGAATTAAGTAGCATTGAAACGCAAAGCTTGATAATAATACTACTGATTCTGAGCAGTCTAGTTATACTTTATCGCGATGTTTGGACTAAAGTGTGAAGGGAGACATAGAAACTTCAAAGTTCATATATATTGTATCATATAACAAAGGCGCCATTGTTTTAAACTTATGTCTCATGAGCAGAGAAGATTAAGTTGAAGCCTTTAGTTGGACTCTAAGTGGTTCTGACTAGACAGTAGGGTGTAGAATCTTGAGGTGCACTAATTCAAGGAAATATTCCACTTGAAGCAACTAGACTAAATAGCATCAAACAAGCAAACGGCGTGAGATATTACGCTTTCCCCTCATGAAGTCAAAGTACTACTCAATTTGGAAAAAACCAGGACCTTGCATAAAAACTGCCCGTGCTATTATTATTGAATTAGAAGCAGAACAAGCTTGGTAAGGGATTTAATTTTCCCCAATAATCAAGGAAAAGGGAGAACCCCCAGGAGCGAGGACTCAATCCTTTCTAAAGAATTTGATATTTAAAAAATATGCATACAGAAAATATTTGAGGACGACCAGGGGAGTTGAATTCTATTTTTAAACGGTAAGTTTTTTGGCTTTTGATTTGCTGCTGTCAGCGTGGGAAGAAAACTCTATAGTTTCCTGGGTTGGTGAGATAGCCTCTTTGAACTTTTGCCTACAGTGCGTTAGAAGATAAAAGTGAATAACTGGTACCCTATGGCAAGAGCAATTTCCTCGCTATCACATGACCGAGTCCATAACGTTATTCTATACACATCTCTGCGGGAAGAGAAAAATCGCCCCGCACAATTCATCTTCAACTTCAAACGCTTCACCTATGCAAGCCAGCAGCTAAATATATCAGCAAGAGAAAGGAATAAGATGTGTACAGTATGTAGCCAAAGATCATCGATGTCATGCTTCCCTTTACCAGCGGCAAAAACCCATTTACCACCATGCTCATTAGCAGGATCTTCCCATTCGGGCTTGATGCCGTCACGGAAAAGATGAAAAATTAGCACCAACAGATATTTCACTGGGCTTGGCGATGTTATTAAAAACCCTATAAAGCATTTAAAAAGGAGAAGGCCGAAGCAAATACCCCCAGAAATCTTCAACAGTATTAACCGTTATCAGCTTTTTAAGGTTCTGAGACCAGGAGTTGAATGTTTTCTTTTTGCTGGGATTATCGAACCAAAATGTCCAGCCGCAGTTAAGGGGATGTTTGATATTAAAGTTGGTGGGGTCGGAAAAAACTGTCCGAGGCTCCGAGGACTCAACTTCGGCGTCTGCTTCAGTTGGCTCAGCAACAAAATCAGACACTGAAGCAGTGATATCTACAACGGAGGTGGGTTCAACGTGGGCCATTATATTTGCTGCTATAAATGACAATACAAAATATCTATACTTGCTCGTATGCGTAGAAACTAAAGGGCTGGCCTGGAGGATAGATTGCTGATTCTATTCGACTTGCTAAATATTTCACTGCAAATCTTTAACTCGGGCACCAATAGCTCTGACTCACGTAAACACTGTCTGCCAAACCCAGCCTCCTTTAGATGGACCCACATGAATTATCGCTTTGATTCAACTGCGATAATAATTTATATTATGTTTTTGCGATCAACTCTCAAGCTTAAGAAATCCTCAAATAAAACAAATCGCTTGAACAATGATCTTTTGGTGCTTTCATATCAACCTTCTCTCATTTCAGATCAGAAAGCTTACATAATACTACCCCATTTGTTCAAAGCTAGCAGCAACTATATTTCAATATCCATCATTCTAAACTTCATGGAAATAATTCTTCTGATTTCCCTAGAATGCATACTGACCATCAATAAACACAAGAGGATTGCTTATCACAACCAAACATGTAATGCCTTTAGTTCAGCATCCTTTGAAATATTCTAAAAATCATATCAAATATACTTCACCATCCTCTATTCAAGCATTACTATCCAAGGTAAAAGTAGATCTCACAAGGCTTGCCCTCCTTGCAGATTTCAAGAACATTTGGAATATAATTTTTCTTATTATACAATTATTTCTTGCTTTGAAAAACATGGGATCTGAACACACCTTTGTTGGATATTTTAATTTATTGCCAATGGCTATTAAGGGTTTAAAATAAGTCAACAAACTAAACCACATCACATTATACAGGGTTCCCAGTAAAGAAATTACAATTGCTGAACACCAAACAGACAACTATGCACTTCACCAAACAAACACAGCAACTGGAATACATAGTGTGGGCCCAAAAACAAAATAGGAGTGGATGGAGTTAGCTTGTTTAAGAACATCTTCAAGTTTAAAAATTCGGGATTGTAGCAATCAACAATTAGCAACCAAAGGTTGGGTCAAAAATGCTGATTCAGTGCATTTCCAAATTTAAGTGAGCCCAGATATAAAAATGTTGGGCTTTAACTTGAATCTACCAATATCAGGTTAAGGTGTTGGCCAACCAAGCCTGTCAGCCTAGTTATCACTGTATTAAATGATACACCCAAAACTCAAAATGCTGTCAAAAAGGGGCTTTACAACATCTCCTTATAACCCATGTTGGATATAGAGGTCACTTATATTCTCTTATATAGAGCTAAACCATTTCAATATATTACCAATCTTCCTAAGTAAAAGAACTCAGAATATTACCAATCCCCACCGTACCCAGTAGTATGCATGACATCTTTAGTGGTACAAATAGCCACCTACAATAGTATAAATGCAACACCTTTATCCAAATAAATATAAATATTACTCTGAATACATTTCTCATCCTCTTTAAATGCTGTTTTCTATCACTTGTGACAAGGAGCAAATTTTGGGGAGGCTTTGAATATGGAATTAAGAAGAAGAGAAGTATAATTTATTGGATAATACTTTAGACTTATATAGCTTGTGCTGTTGCAGGGATTTAAGTTGGATCAAAGATAAGGATGGTCATGTGCAGGATGGGTTCAAGTCACTGGATACTTGGAAAGTCATGTGATATTGCTTGGTTGCCATTCCTGGTATGTCAAACAGTATATTGGAAGGGCACCAAATCAGGCAATGACTGGATGTTGAGTAGGTTGGTGATAGCCAGAATATCAGTACATCCAGCTCCTCAACACCCCCTTAAGGGGTTACTCTGGTACATCAGGAGGGGGCTTTGTCTTAACGGCTGCCACCTGATGTTCCTGGAGTTGTTGGCTAGTTGGCATCAGTCTGGTCGAGTATTCTTTGCTAAGGCAGAGACAGGTTCTGTGGCACTTCCTGACAACAGGGGTTTTGGCACCTTGGAATTTCACTAGATTGATGTTGTGGCCTGATCTGTAATTGATGATTCTTCCTGGTCCTCTGTGTACTGAGTCTAACTTCTTTCTGTTTTCAGCCAGGACCCAGACGGGGGAGTTGATTGGGAGTGGTTCCTCTGCAGAGGTTATCTTTTGTGCTTTGAGTCTTTTGGTTTCTGCTATTTTAGCTTTGAGGCTTATATGTTGTAGTGCTGGTGGTTGTTCTACTGTGAGAGGTTTTCCTGGGGGAATTTTCACATACAGTTGGTTATTGCAGGTGACTATCTCTGGTTTGTATCTATATGTTAGTTCAAACGGCAAGTAGCCTGTCCCTTGGTTGATGTGGACCTGGGATACTAATAATGCATGTTTTACGTATAGTGACTATGTGTCTTTGGCTTTGACATCCCTTATTTTCTCAAGGGTTCTGATAGACTGCCATTTAGCCGTTCAACTCTGCTGTTGGCCTGTGGCCTGTAGGGCAAGGATGTGGAATGCTTGATATTTTTGCTTTTAAATTGTTATTTACTACATGTCCTGATAGTTCTGTGGCTCCATAAGTTATAATGTAGTCTGGAGTTCTGTAATTGGCTATTATTGCCTTGTTGATGAAGAAATTTATTGTCTATGCCTTGTGATTCTTTGTTGCCCAGCAGATAGGCCAATATGTAGCAAAGTCAATGGCTACAATTAGAAACATTGTTCTGTTTTAGTTTCTGGAAAGGGTCCCACTACGTCCAGCCCCCAAACCTTAAAAAGTTCAGGGTCTAGTACTGGATTGACTGTTAGCTGGAGAGCCTTGGTGCTTGAGTATTTCTCACACACTGTGCACTTTTTCAGAACATCAATTATATCTTGTTTAAGATTGGGCACCATACTATCTCTTTTAAAGTGAGGTATAAATTATTAGCCTTTGTGTGTACTAGTAGACAGTGATGTCTTAGATAGTGCCAACTCTTTGTGCAAGTGGGATGTAGGGAACAATTTTGTCTTTAATGATTTGGTATACAGTGCCATTTGATACATATGAATTTTTTTCATTCCTTACTAATGTATCATGGGTTAGTTGATGTGTGAAGGGGTCTTTCCTTTTTTCTTGTACTCAGTGTTATATAGGTTGGGCCAGTCAGGGTCCAGGTGGATGTATAGGACTGCACCAATGGCGGTGTTGCTGGCATCCAACTCAAGCTTGTAGCACCCATTGCTATTAGGGTATTGCAAGATTGGTGCTTTGATCAGAGCTTGTTTTAGTAGTTGTAAATTCTTGTTGCATTTTGGTGTCCAGATAAATTTATCTTTGACATTCTCTTTGGTTAGGTCATCGATTAGTACAGTTAGTTCCCTGCAGTCTTTGATGTATTTCCTTAGGTAAGCTACCATTCCAAGAAAACATCTAACTTGTTTAACGGAGGTGGAGTTTTGCATGTTATTTATGGCTTTTATTTTGTCTGGATCTGCTTTGATGCCACTGTCAGAGACAGTGTAGCCCAATAATAAGAGTTCCTTTTTCATAAATTGACACTTGCTAGGCTTTGTGTATAGCTTGTGCTTTGCAAGTCAATTGAGTGTCTTGCAGACATGCGTGAGATTTTTCTCTTTGGTTTTTGAGAATATGATGATATTTTCAAGGTAGCATAATGTATTTGAGAGACTGTTTAGTGCTTGGTTCATCATGGTGACAAACGTTGCGGGAGCATTGGTCATCCCAAAGTTCATTACTCTACATTCAAAGGATCCAAATTGCATACAGAACACACTTTTTGGTATGTCCTTTTCCTTTACTTCAACTTGGTTGTAACCTGAGGTGAGGTCAATTTTGGAGAAAAATTTGGCCCCAGAGAGTCTTGCAAACTGTCCTCTATAGGTGGGAGAGGGGATTTATTCTTTACTGTGCTTTCATTCAGAGCTATGTAGTCTGTTACTAGATGGAGTGAGCTTTCTTTTTCTTTACAAAAAATACTGCTGCCTTACACAGGGATTCTGATGGGCAAATGAAGCCTTTAGCTAGGCTATACTCAATGTGACTTTTGAGGGTTTGTGTCTCCATGGGGAGAGTTTTTGGAGGGGTGAAGGTTTGGGCATGGCCTTGCATAGGTAAATACCATGTTTGACCTCCTCTTTGAGGGCGGGGGGGGTAGCTCAGTGAGCTCTTCCTTAAATATGTTGAGGGTCTGAAGGTACAAGCATTCTGGCTACCGTCAACCTACTTAACATCCAGCCATTGCCAAATTTGGCGCCCTTCAATATACTGTTTGACATACAGAGAATAGTAACCAAGCAATATCACATGACTGTCAAATATCCAGTGGCTCAAATCCATCCCACACATGACCAACTCCTAGGTTTGATCTAACTTAATCACTGCCACAGTCAAGTCTATATAAGTCTAAAGTATTATCCAATAAAATATACTTCTCTTCTCTCCTAATTCCATATTTGAAGCTTTCCCAAAAGGCGCTCCTTATCACTGATAGCAGCTAAAGTTTTTTGACCACACCCATGAGAGAGAAAATGACTGACCAAAACCTGCCCACCTTTGCTCACATACTCAACCAGGCCACATTCCAGGAAACCTGGAAAATGTACTTCTGCGCCCACAACATTGACAAAGATATACCTAGTGGATGCACCATATTCAAAGGTCTGGTCATGCCCAAAGCATGCACCAAGATAATTCAATACAGTTGCTCTCTCCAACCACAAAAAAATGCACAATCATCTATCACAGGTGAAGTTGCCAACACCAAATACATTGGTATCAACAAGTTCTTTGGTAAAAACAAAGAAAACATCATCAACTGGCTAGACCACTCAGCCGCTAAACTCTGCGCCAGCTGCATCCCCCATGTGAAATTGGTCCAGGAAGCCAGCAAGAGCCTTTACAAGGCCACAGCTAACTGGTTTGCCACCTGGGTTGGCTTAAAAACTGACAGCCAGCTTGACAACTGAGAAGAGTTCAAAGCGGACATCACACACAATTAAGAGTCATCAAATCCCTTCAAGACATTGCAATACAGCTCAGCAATCTTCCTCAGAAGACCACTATCACAGCTTACGCTAATGAATTTGAGGAAATACATTGCAAAATCCAAAACCCAGCACAAGCTGATAACGTACACACCAGAGCATCATTCATCAACAGAATGAAACCCTCTATTGCTGCCCTCATCTGTCCAGAGGCCAACTCCTTCAGCCTGCGCTCATTTCAGAAGCCAAGTATGCAGAAAAACGTGCAAACATGGAATATGCTGCACGCAACAGCAATTGCTCCTAAAACAGCAATGGAAGAGAAAACTCCAAAAGCAATAAAATCCAAAACACCAATCATAGCAACAGCAACTACAACTGCAACAATGGCAATTGCAGCCAAAGCACAAACTGCTCCTGTTCCAAGAAAGAGGACACCACCAAAGTAAACAATGCTGAAACAGCAACCCGCTATAAATCTGACCCCACATTCTCTGATCTCAAAGATCTTGAAACAGAGAAACAGGGAAAAGAGGAGGGGGAACAGGCTTAAGTGCCCCTGTCTCTCCCCAACTTGACAAGAAACTGTATCAAGGCACAAACTTTGCTGCTTGCATCCCATGTGTCCCGCAATCCTCCATTTTTATGAACATAAAAATTAAAGATCACTCACAAATTATTGTCTACCCATGCACTTACAAATCACATACACACAAAATTTTATTTGACTCTGGTGCACAACACACTATGGTTAGCAAACCATTTGTAACCAAGTATAAAATACCAGTTGTCAAGTCCAACTTCAAATACGCCAGAGTGGCAGATAAGTCAAAGGTTCTACTCAAAGGCAAAACAACTCCCTTCATAATTGACCTCCAAGGCATACAAATGTCCATCAAGGGACTTATCATGAACAATATAAACTACAACATTATAGCAGTAATGGACTGGTTCACCCAAGTGAACCCCAGCATATGTTGATAAATAAAGACCATAACCATCAAAGGCAACAGAGTCAATTTTAACATCCTCAAAGAGCCCAATGACCTCATTCTAAGAGATACAGTATTTGTCCAGGTCATAAACCAAGATGACTCAGAACATCTAACTAAAGATAGTACCCTCCACATAATGAGGTACACTGAGTTCAATAATATACAAACAACAAAAATCCAATGCCCAGAACTTGCGGCACTCCTAAATGAATACGCTCATGTATTCAAAGAAGAGCTCACAGAGTTACCCCCAAATGGGAGGTCAAACATGGCATCAACCTATGTAAAGCCATGCCTAAACCTGCACCCCTCTACAGAATCTCTCCCATGGAGACCCAAACCCTCAAAACACACATTGAGGACAATCTAGAAAAAGGATTCATTTGTCCGTCTGAATCCCTGTGGGGGGACAGCAGTGTTCTTTGTAAAGAAAAAGGAAGGCACTCTGCATCTAGTAACAGACTACATAGCTCTGAATGAAAGCACAGTAAAGAATAAATACCTACTCACACTTATAGAGGACCAGTTTGCAAGACTCTCTGGGGCCAAATTTTTCTCCAAAATTGACCTCACCTCAGGTTACAACCAAGTTGAAGTAAAGGAAAAGGACATACAAAAAAGTGCATTCTGTATGCAATTTGGATCCTTTGAATGTAGAGTAATGAACTTTGGGATGATCAACGCTCCCGCAACGTTTGTCACCATGATGAACCAAGCACTAAACAGTCTCTAAAATACATTATGCTACCTTAATAATATCATCATATTCTCAAAAACCAAAGAGGAACACTTCATGCATGTCCGCAAGATACTCAATTGACTTGCAAAGCACAAACTTTACGCAAAACCATGTAAGTGCCAATTTATGGAAAAGCAACTCCTGTTCTTGGGCCACATTTTCTCTGACGGTGGCATCAAATCAGATCCAGACAAAATAAAAGCCATAAATAACATGCAATGCCCCACCTCCGTTAAACAAGTTAGATGCTTTCTCAATATGGCAGCTTACCTAAGGAAATACATCAAAGACTGTGGGAAACTAACCACACCAATCAATGACTTAACCAAGGGTAATGACAAAAAGAAATTCATCTGGACACCAGAATGCAACAAGAATTTCCAACTATTAAAACAAGCTCTGATTGAAGCACCAATCTTGCAATACCCTAATAACAACAGGTGCTACAAGCTTGAGTTGGACGCCAGTGACACCGCCATTGACGCAGTCCTATGCATATGCCAGCCAGGGCAATAAGATTTCCTACCAGTATGTTACAAAAGTAAAAAACTAACCAACACTGAGCATATATACCCAATACACGATAAGGATTTGCTAGCAATATATCAAACATGCAAGAAATGGAGATGTTACTTAGAAGGATATTTAAACGTCCAAGTACTAACTGATCATAAATCCTTAATATATTTTAAAACTCAGAACACACTCACACGGCAATAAGCCAAATGGATGTCCCTGCTGGAGAAGCTTAATTTGGACATCCAATACAAAAAGGGGGCAGAGCTAGTCACGGCTGATGCTCTCTCTAGACTATGTCAGCCTAGAGAGGATCACCCTGACCACCTGGACCCTGACTGGCCCAACCTGTACAACACTGAGTACAAGAAAAAAGGAAAGACCCCTCAATACATCAACTGGCCCACAATACATTAGTAAGAAACAAAAAGTATTTCCATGTATCAAATGGCACTGTATACCAAATTATTAATGACAAACATGTCCTGTACATCCCACTTGCACAAAGAGTTGATACCATATTAAGACATCACCACCTACTAGGACAGACAAAGGCTAACAACCTATACCTCACATTAAAAGAGATAGTATGGTGGCCCAAACTCAAACAGGAAATAGTTGATGTTCTGAAAATGCATAGTGTGGAAGAAATACACCAGCACAAAGGCTCCTCAGCCAACGGTCAGCCCAGTACTGGACCCTGAACCATTTAAGGTTTGGGGGCTAGAGTAGTGGGTCCCTTCCCAGAAACTAAGACAAACTAACGTTTCTTAATTGTAGCTATTGACTTTGCCACACGCTGGACCATCTGCTGGGCAAAAAAGGACCATAAGCAGAAACCATCAATTGATTAATTAACAAAGTTATCATAGCCAACTACAGCACTCCAGACTACATCATAACTGATGGAGCAACCAAGCTATCAGGTCACATAGCAAACAACAACTTAAATCCAAAAACAT
Source organism: Entomophthora muscae (assembly GCA_014839935.2). NCBI lineage: Eukaryota > Fungi > Entomophthoromycota > Entomophthoromycetes > Entomophthorales > Entomophthoraceae > Entomophthora > Entomophthora muscae. The sequence goes on from QTSX02000712.1 coordinate 730,470, forward strand.
CAAACACTCCACAACCTCTCCATACAGGCCACAGACCAAAAGTAGAGTGGAACACCTAAACAGCAGCCTTATCAGGACCCTAGAAAAAATAATGGATGGCAAAGCCAAATACACATAGCCACCATACGTGAAGCATGCATTACTAGTATCCCAAGTCTGCACCAACCAAGGAACAGGCTATTCACCGTTTGAGCTAACCTTCAGGTACAAACCAGAAATAATTACCTGCAACAAGCAGCCATATATAAAGACCCCCTGGGGAAACCCCCCACAGTAGAACAAGTACCAAATATACAACACATCCTCCTCAAAGCTAAAATAGCATAAATAAAGAGGCTCAAAACACAAAAGGTAACCTCCACAGAGGAACCACTTCCCATTAACTCCCTTGTCTGGGTTCTAGCTTGCAACAGAAAGAAACTAGACTCAGTGTACCGGGGACCAGGAAGAATCATCAAGTACAGACCAGATCACAACACCTATCTAGTAAGATTCCAAGGTACCAAACCCCAATTTTCAAGAAATACCACAGAATCCATCTCTGCCTCAGTAAAGGAGAACACTTGACCATACTGGTTCCAACTAGTAAACAGCTCCAGGAGCAACAGGCGGCAGCTGTGAAAACAAAGCCCCCTCCTGATGCACCAGAGTAACCCCTTAAGGGGGGTGTCAAGGGTCTGGAGGTACAAGGATTCTGGCTACTGACAATCTACTTAACATCCAGCCATCACCCAATTTGATGCCCCTCCAATATACCGTTTGACATACCAAGAATGGTAACCAAGCAATATCACATGACTGTCCAAGTATCCAGTGGCTCAAATCCATCCCGCACATGACCAACCCCTAGGATCAATCCAAATAAATCCCCACCACAGTCAAGTCTATATAATTCTAAAGTATAATCCAATAAAATATACTTCTCTTCTTTCCTAATTCCATATTTGAAGCTTCCCTAAAAGGCGCTCCTTATCAAATACATGGGTATATTAATTTAGGAGTGATATAAGCTCTGGGGATTGAAGTTTGGTTGTTTGCATTTTATTGAATTCAGTGCACCTTATTATGTAGAGCATACTGTCTTTGGTTAGATGTTCCAAGTTGTCCTGATTTATTATTTGGACAAATAATGTGTTTCTTAGGATGAGATTATTAGGTTCTTTGAGGATGTTGAAATTGATTCCATTGTGTTTGATGGTCATGGTTTTTGTTTTCTAACATACACTGGGGTTCACTCGGGTGAACCAGTCCATGCCTGCTACAATGTTATAGTTTATATTGTTCATGACAAGTCCTTTAATGGACATTTGAATGCCCCAGAGGTCAATTCTGAAGGGAGTTTTTTGCCTTTGAGTAGAACCTTTGACTTATCTGCCATTCTGGTGTATTTTAAGTTGGACTTGACAACTGGTATTTTGTGTTTGGTTACAAATGGCTTGCTTACCATGGTGTGTTGTTCACCAAAGTTAAATAAAGTTTTATGTGTATGAGATTTATAAGTGCATGGGTAGACAAGAAGTTGTGAGCAATCTTTAATTTTTATATTCATAAAGATTGAAGATTGCGGGACATGTGGGATGCAACCAGCAAAGTTTATGCTTTGGTACACTTTCTTGTCTGTGTGGGGGGAGACAGGGGCACTTAAGCTTGTCCCCCCTCCTATTTTCCCTGTTCCTCTGTTTTGAGACCTTTGAGATCAGAGAATGTGGGGTCAGATTCACAGTGGGTTGCTGTTTCAGCATTGTTTACTGAGGCAGTGTCCTCTTTCTTGGGTCAGGAGTGGTTTACGCTCTGGCTGCAACTGTCATTGTTTTGATTGGAGTTGATGTTGCTATGGTTGGTGTTTTGGCGTTTTATGACATTGTAATTATCTCTGCTATTGCCTTTTGAGAAGCGGTTGCCATTGCATGTAGCATATTCCATGTTTGCGCATTTTTCTGCGCGCTTGGCTGCTGCAATGAGCATGGGCATGGAGGTGTTGGCCTCTGGACAAATGAGGGCAACAACAGAGGGTTTCATTCTTTTGATAAATGATGTTATAGTGTGTATGTTGTTAGCTTGTGCTAGGTTTTGGATTTTGCAGTGCATTTCCTCAAATTCATTGGCGTAAGCTGTGATAGTGGTCTTCTGAGGGAGATTGCTGAGCTGTATTGCAATGTATTGGAGGGATTTGGTGACACAGAAGTTGTGAGTGATGTCTGCTTTGAACTTTTCCAAGTTTTCAAGCTGGTTGTCAGTTTTTGAGCCAACCCAAGTGACAAACCAGTTAGCTGCAGCCGCATACAGGTGCTTGATGGCTTCCTGGACCCATTTTTGGTGTGGAATGCAGCTGGTGCAGAGTTTAGCGGCTGAGTGGTCTAGCTGGTTGATGATGTTTTCTTTGTTTTTCCCAAAGAATATGTTGATACCAATGTATTTGGTGTTGGTAACTTCACCTGTGATAGGCAGTTGTGTGTTTGTTTGTGGTTGGAGAGAGTGACTGTATTTGAATTATCTTGGTACATGCTTTGGACATGACCAGTCCTTCAAATACAGTGAATCCACTAGTTAGATCTTTGTTGATGTTATGGATGCAAAAGTATGTCTTCCAGGTATCCTAGGATGTGGCCTGATTTAGTATGTGAGTGAAAGTGGGTAGGTTCTGTTCAGTCATTTTCTCTTTTATGGGTGTGGTAAAAAACTGTAGCTGCTACCAGTGATGAGGAGCAACTTTTGGGGAATCTTTGAATATAGAATTAAGGAGAATAGAAGTATCTTTTATTGGATAATACTTTAGACTTATATAGTTTGTACTGTGGCAGGGATTTAAGCTAGATCAAAGATAAGGATAGTCATGTGCAGGATGGGTTCAAGTCACTGGATACTTGGACAGTCATGTGATACTGCTTGGTTGCCATTCCTGGTATGTCAAACAGTATATTAGATTGGCATCAAACCAGGCAATGCCTGGATGTTAACTGTGTTGGCAAAAACCAGAATATCAGTACATCCAGATCCCTGACACTTGTTCAGTTACTGAACTAACATAATCAGTTATAACACAGATTTAATATTAAAGGCTATTGAAATACCTTCTGATGCTACCAAAACAGACATCCTAAAAGCCACCACATCTCACAATACACCAGTAGCGCTCAGTAAGTTGTTACATGCCACAACATCTACATTTACTCCCTCTCAGGAAAACAATTCCCCAGGGATCAACTCAACTACAGAATAGTTGGTGGCACTCCTGCCACACCCCCATGTTTTACAGGATCAACTTCTTTGAATCCTAAGCAGAACACTAATTGGACAAGACCCATGACTGGTATGATGTACATGGACATTATGTGCTTGCTCAGGGTACTATACAACTTCTTTCTTTCATATAAAACAAAGTATCATTATCTCCTTAAATTCCCCCTTTATCTTGTTGTATATAATTCCAAGAAGTATATTCTCAACACCAATAGAGGTCTAACATCATGTTCCCACTTTATTCCCTTGGACTGACAAGATATTGTATTCCCTTATAAGGAAAAATCATATTATAGCAATGATTTTATGAATGACTTATCCAGCACATGCCTTAACAGCTTAGTGGCAAAATCAACTGTAGGAATGAAAAAGTGAGAATTCAAAAGTGAGAATCTAAAAGTGATCAAGCTGACAATTTTTAAATTTTGAAAATGGCTTTTTATAATAAATTAACTAATTTTTCTTGAATTCTTTAGTTAAAAGAATGAATAAAAAGTATTTTATATGACTATAATAATTTTTAATTCCAGGTGTTTTAATTTAATTTTGAAATTTAAAAGTTGTTGGTATGGTCACTTTTAGATTCTAACTTTTTCATTCCTATAGTTGAGTTTGCCACTATTGCTGCCCTAACCTTGCTTAGTTCACCTCCACAATGCTACCCCCAGAGTGGCCCAATGGCCTATCACCCAGTATAAACTCTCACCTCTCTCATTAAAGCTTATATTGTCCTCAATTTCTTACTGCCCCTTCCTAGAATTTCCATTCTCCAACCCAAATACTAAACTATCAAGAGTTCAGCAACAACAGCAGTAACAGTGGTAGATTGAATCAATGCCTATCTTTAAGAAAGCTCCCCCAAGAAGGGGCATAGCAAGGGCTCTATGGCTGAATCTCCTATAGAACCCTCCCTGCCTATCCTTGTAGGGATATCCTGAAAGGCTATGACATTTACCAAGGCCAACTTGTGTTGCTCAGCATATACAATGAGCTCCACTTTAGTCAACAGGATGGTAGCATTTTACCTCCAGTTGAACTCTATTGATGGATATTAAACTTACATCTAGAAACCTTCACTGAAGGGGTGGAGAACTTTCAGTATGCCAAGTAATTTAAGCTAGGCCAATGGTCAAAAATCTTGGACAGCAGAGTGTACTATTGAGCATGGCCCACCACAAGATTGGCACTAACTTTATGAGGTAAAAGGCTGACCATCCTAGCACAGACCAAGGGCCCACAGATGGTACCATAGAGTCAATAAGACTATTTAGGGTAATACAAACTATCCAAATAGTTGATTGAAAGGTGCCTTGGTGGTAGACGCAATATAAGATGGGCAGTCAGGCTTTGGGGTAGTAGGTGGTTCCATGGGGACTAAGTATGCAGGTAAATAGTTGTATTTGTTGTTGAATACCCATAGTAAGATAGTGTATCAAATTTATTTTCTATTAGTTAAGTTTTTTTCCTTGTTGTGACAGATCCAGGTCCAACCAGTCAAACTTGCTGTTATCTTGCCCTTGACTCTTGTTATTGTTACCTTCCTGTGACAAAGCTTTGAGGAGCTTTGTCTCCAGGAAGGCAATTTTGTGAGACAACACTTTATTGTCATCTCACCAACAAGCCATAATTTTGACACTCTTTTCCTCTCTATTTTTTACGCCTCAACTTCACAATTGGCTCTGTCCTTCACCTGTTATAAAATTTCATCAAACTCTAAAAGCAAGTTCCAGGAGTCCCATGAATAAACTCAATTTCCTTGTGCTGGGTTCCCTCTTTGGCAAAATAGTTGGAATATAGTTCTTCAAAAGCCGCTTTCACTTCTACCAAAGATTCCTCAGGTGCTATTTTAGAGACCTCCAGACTTGCCCAAGCCTCCTCAAAGAACTGGTAGTAACTTCCTTCCTAGCAGTAGCGGCTTCCACACAAAGCACTGTTGCAACCAGGTTTACAGACTTGACTGCTAACCTATCTTACAATACATAGGGGGCGCTTGATGAGTCGCCCCTTGACGTATCTAACAACATGAACCAATCTGGTGGCAATATTGAATGGCAGGCACTACATCCTAATTAGGAGCTCTACCAATTAAACCTGCTGATCCCCGCACAAGTTATTCCTCAGCTTTGAACCTTACATGGAACTTCCCACTATGCCACCCCCTTGTGGCCTTGTGGCTTTCCCCATATGGTATATTAATCACAATATGTTACAATAAACAATACCTTATTTTTATTATTCTGTCCTTTCTATTGGACTGTTGTCTTCCCCAATTCCAAATACTGAATCCTCATTGGTTCAGTTGCAACAGTGGTAGCAGCAGTAGGTTAATGATCTACCTAAAACAAAATTCCCCCTAAGAAAGGATGGAGTACGGGCTGTATGGCTACTCCCCAACAAGAAACTTTCCTGCCAATCCCCAAGGGGGATATCCCCAACAGGTATGTTATCTACCAAGACTAACTAGTCCTTACAAGTGTGTATAAAGGGCTCCTCCTTGGACAGTGTGGCGCCAGCGTCACCCCTCCTCAGTCAGATCTTTCACAATATATGCTCAATCTCCAGCTGAAATTCTTTGCGGGTGGAGTCAAAGGAGCTAACATTTTCAGTTGGCTTCAATCCACTGAGACCTGCCTTTGTATCTGCCAGGCAGGAACCCATGTGGGTTGCCACTGCGTCAGGGCGCCTCATGGGGCCTGCTGCTATATGGTTTACCAACTGGGCCAGTCAGGAAGTTGAAGTCACCTGTGCGGCATTCTGGGACGCTTCAAGATCCTGCTACAGTGAAAACTTATTGCCTAATGTGGTGGGAACTCTCCTTTTAGCAATTAAGCAGACTGGATCCGTTTCCAAGTACCTTGCTGCCCCCAAAGCTGTGACTGACATATATGCAATGCTACTCACTCTCATCATCAATGGGTTAAAACCCCATATCTGTAAGTGGGTCCCTGTAGATTGCTGCACCTCCATTGATGACTGCTACAAGGACATTGTGGAGGCTAACAACCAGGCTTCAATGGGCTTCTGCCGTACCAGTGACGTCCCACCCCAACCTTGTGCAACACCTGGCAGTGGCCACAGTCAAGTTGGCTGCCGCCAGCCCTGTCAGCAAGATAATGGGACTAAACGCCCCCGCAAGGGGGGAGCTCCAGCTAGTGCAAATCAAGGGTCAGGGAAAAAGCCTGGGGGTTGTAGCAACGAGAGGCCCTACAACCCCACCTGACCCATCCTCTCAATCCCTGCTTGTGAAGAACCCCTGCAACTACAACATCCACAAAGTCAAAACCCTGGATGTCTTACAAGTCCACAGTGACAACCCTGTACTACAAGCAATACACTCCTCAAATGAAGTAACCCGTCTAACCTATCCCTTCTGTTTCCATGGGAACACCCACAAATTACTGGTAGATACCGGGGCCAACCACACTATGGTGGACCAGGTATTTGCTGACTCCTAACAACTAGACCAAGTGCCTAGCAGTTTCAAGGCAGTACAAGTAGATGACTCCTGTAGAGTTGCAATTACCCATGAGACAGTACCCTTTTCTGTGAGAATAATGAACACCCAGGTTAAGCTCTCTGTGCCAACCATAGCAGGGCTCAGCCACAACATAATTGCTGGCCTCAACTGGCTTTGGCACAACTGTCTCTATATTGACTGGGATACATCTGTTATCACCCTTAATAAAAATGGGGTGGGCTTTCAGATCTACCCTGTGGAAATGAGCAAGTTACTCCACAACACTGTGTTTTTTAGGATAACAGAGACGGGCTTATACAACTTCAAGAGGGGGAACTAGACTTCAACCAATGTTTAGTCAAAGTTACCCACGCTGAACCATCTGCGGTCCCTCCCTTGGCCACTTCACCCCCACCAGCGCTTGCCGCACTCCTCAAGGAGTACAAGGACGTGTTCAGTGAGACACTTGAGCAACTACCTCCTCCCCAGGAGATCTAGTATGCTGTACAACTCCAAGGGTTGTTATCTAAAGCACAAACTTATATTGTCTTACACCAAAAGAAGATGAGACCCTCTGCCAGCACCTTGTGGACACGCTTGATAAGGGCTTCATTTTCCTCTCACTCTCTCCATACGGGGCAGCTGTCTTCTTTGTAGCCAAGAAGGACGGGTCCCTTTGCCTGGTCACAGACTACTGCGCCCTCAACAAGGTGACTGTTAAGAACAAGTGCCCCCTGCTGCTGATTGACAATCTGTTTGATACACTTATAGGTGCAAAGGTCTTTAGCAAGATCAATCTCACTGCAGGGTACAACCAGGTCCGCATTACACCAGGGGATGAGGCAAAAACAGCCTTCCACACACGCTACGGGTCATTTGACTGTTGGGTCATGAACTTTGGAATGATCAACGCTCCTTCTACCTTTGCCATGTTGATGAACAAAGCATTTGAGGAACTGATTGGAAAATGTGTGGTTGTGTACCTTGACAACATTATTGTCTTCAGTCAAGACCAAACCACACACCTTCAACACCTCCGTGCTGTCCTCAACACCCTTTGGAAAAACCAGCTAAAAGCTAAACCCTCCAAGTGAGTTCCTCAAGTTGGAGCTGTTATTCTTTGGGCACATCATCTCTGCCCAAGGGATAAAGCCCAACCCTGCCAAAATCAAGGCAATCACTAGCATGCCGCCCCCCACTGATGTGGGCCAGGTGCAGACATTCTTAGGCATGGTTACCTATGTGCGCAAGTTCATTCTCAATTGCAGGGAACTGATTGCACCTCTCAGTGAGCTCCTCAACACTAAACAGTGATTCCATTGGACCCCTGTCAGAGATTGAGCCTTTAAGATGTTGAAGCAAAAACTCACAACAGCACCAGTACTGCAGTTTCCCAATCAAAACCGCCAGTACAAACTTGAGACCGATGCCTCTGACAGAGCCATAGGGGGCGTGCTAAGGGTAGAAACTGACAATGGCGTCTTCCTCCCTGTGACATATGAATCCAGGAAACTTACTGACTTGGAACAACGCTATCCCATTCATGATAAATAATTGGCGGCAATTGTGCACTGCATTGAGAAGTGGCGCTGTTACCTGGAAGATGCTACCTTCCCACCCCACGTTCTGACAGACCACAAGTCCCTCCAGTACTTCAACACTCAGTCCCACTTGACACGCCGCCAAGCAGGTTGGGTTGAGTGTCTATCCCCTTACCAATTGCGCATTGAGTACAAGCCTAGGAAGGAACTTGTCACAGCTGATGCCCTCTCACAACTCTACTTAGCGTCCATAACTGGGGACAATGGTTTGGACCTGGATTGGCCCATGCTCTACCTCTGCCCTGAGGCAACTTGCTACAAAGGCCTTAACTTGGTAACCATCTCCAAATTGAAGGACAATAAAATTCAGTCATAGCCAATGCTGGTAACGTCTGCCGTTGGGCAGAGACAGGTGAGAAGACGCCTTAAATTCCCACCACACAACAAGGTGACACAACATTGCACTACCACCAAACCCTGGATCACATCAGAGGGTGTAATTTCTTTGAGATAGTGAAACAGAAGGTTTGGTGGCCGCACATGCATCAAGACATCTTGGATCTCCTCAGAACATTTGTGTTGTGCAAAAAGAATACATCCAAACCTGTACCCCCAAGTCTGTCCTGCCCATCAAGGCCATGGAGCCCTTTGAGCAGTGGGCTCTTGACATTGTGGGACCACTCCCCAAAGACAGACTGGGGAAGAAGTACATTATCACTGCCATCAACTATTTCACTTGCTGGCCAGTAGCCTGGACAACAATTAACCACACCACCACCACCATCAACTGCTTCATTGGCAAGGAAATTGTGGCCCGCTTTGGGCAACCCAAACGTCTCATCACAGATGGCGGTCCCAAACTTGTTGGATATGTCATGAAGGCATACTGTGCCAAGAACACACTCCAATGTATAGTTATGACCCCCTACCATCCACAAGCAAATGGGCACATAGAACAGTTAAATGACTCACTAGTTCAACTGATTGCCAAGCTCTCACAAGAGCACCCCAATACCGCATGGACTGAACACTTTCCTACTGCTCTACTTATTCTACGAGCAAGAACCAACAGGGGCACAGAGTTCAGCCCCAGCACCTTGGCCTTTGGGACGCCTGACAGTCTGACAGGGGTTGAACAGGGAAAGCTACAGTCCAGAGTTCCCAAAAACCTCCCCTAGTGACAACCCCATCCCTAGACCAATGGCGTGCTAAAGCCCAAGAAATTTAACACAGGCAAATTGAAGGAGGGACAAAGCACCTCAAAGCCAGGTACGCAGTAGGTGACCCTGTCTATACCCTCAACCCCAATTCTGCCAAGTTAGAGCCCAACCACCTAGGGCCCTTCAAGATAGCCGCTGTCTATGACAATCATACTTACCAACTCAAAGATGCCCAAGGGAATACCAAGAAGCTTCACCACAATTGCTTGCGCCCCTGCCGCGCCATCCCCACACAAAGGCTGTTTGTGCAGACCTTCCCAGACCTTCCGCAGATGCCGGTCTTGGTGTCTGACAACAAGCAGGGGACAAGGGGGGTGCTGCAACCAAGTTTCTAGACTTGCCTGCTAACATATCTTACAATACACAGGGGGCGCTTAATGAGTTGCCCCTTGACGTATCTAACAACATGAACCAATCTGGTGGCAATATCAAATGGCAGGCACTACATCCTAATTAGGAGCTCTACCAATTCAACCTGCTGATCCCCGCACAAGTTATTCCTCAGCTTTGAACCTTACATGGAACTTCCAACTATGCCACCCCCTTTTGGCTTTGTGTCTTTCCCCATATGGTATATTAATCACAATATTCTACAATAAACAATACCTTATTCTTATTATTCTGTCCTTTCTATTGGACTGTTGTCTTCCCCAATTCCAAATACTAAATCCTCATTGGTTCAGTTGCAACAGAACCCCAAATTTTGCTCTTTCAAATAATAGTAAAGAAGACATGATAAATAAAAGTAGTTTGAGGGGAAAGCATCAAGATTGCCAATATATCTTTATTTAAAATATGCTGTTTTTGCTTATATACAATTCAAGGCATATTTGGCTGAAAACCCTTCTGGTTCCTGAATTAACCTATGATTCATATCATGTGGTCTATGACATTCAAGTCATCCAAACCTAGATCTTTACCTAAAAGATCACCAATATTTCTCAACCTATGAGAACCAACCTACAATGGGAAGAAGTCACCTGACTCCATTTATTCTAATATACCAATTCAGCATGGAGCTTCCTCAGCTCCTGGCGCCAAAACCCTGTGGATTAAACATCCCAAATCTCAGCTATTGATGTTCCAACTGGGAACCAGCTGATCAAAACTGAATTCCTAGGCATCATTACCTTTATTCAGTTATTATTGCATTTAATGGTTTTCTTGCATTTTAAAACCCGTTAAAACGCTTTGAACCTCAAATAAGACACCACCACAGTGTTTTTAAACCCAAATTTGGGGGTTTACCTATGGCTAACCTTAACCATACCTCTTGAAACATTCGAGGTGATTACCCAATATAATTAAATCCTCATTAATTATATTCCCATATATTTATTAATTAATCTTCCTGGTTAATTAAATTGTTTTTGAGACAATTAGTCTCCAAGATTGATTTGGCCTTTCTTGCCTCCTGTTCTTTTATTGAATATAGATACTAAGTTTTCAGAAACCTTTATCTGAAGAATTCCAGCCAAATTTATCTACATAAAACAAACAGCAAAAAAGAGCAACTTTATATCTTGGAGTATTTATTTGGCTAAACTCTTAACAGTGACTGTTGTACGGTCACAAGGCCCCTTCTTTCTCTTCAGGGGAATTGGCCTCATCTTCTTGGACCTTTATTAGCTCTGATTCCCCACAGAAAAGCTTAAGGAATTGATGATGAACACAGATTCATTCTTGTCCTAAGGCAGCTCCAACTCCTCAAACTAGGTAGTTTGGCCCTAGACTAACCAAGATAATCTTCATAGGACCTACCCATTGCTGAAGACCTCTTCTCAGGTGTTTTCTTGGCGTCCTTGATCAAACCATACCAGATTTCCAACCTGGAAATGATCACGGGGAAGTACTCCAGGCTTTGAGTTCCACTTGGCAGCATGTCTTTCTTGAACCCGCTCTCTTTTACTCCTAGCCTTGGCAAATAATTTCTGCATCTCAACTGCATGTTCTTCTACAGTGTCTTCATAGGAATTCTTTTCCACAAACTACCATTGACCAACCTCAGTGCTTGTTGTAGTTTCCCAGCCATACAACATCTAAAACAGAGAAAACCCAGTATTATCATGGGGCATTGTACAGTATGTCATGACACTCATTGCCAAATGATTCTTTTAATGGGTTGTGGCTCCATCAGCCAATTTCTCCATAGTGAGCTTCAGTGTTTCAATGGTTCTTTTGGCTAAACCATCTGTCTCAGGATGATATGGAGCTGAGGTTAACTTAGAAATGCCCCATTTCAAACATTCCTTAGTCAATGCATGTCCTACGTAAGGAGGACCATTATTAGTGAGAACCTTCTCAGGACATCCATACCATGCTATTATTTCTTCCCGGAGAAACTTAGCAATTGCACCGCTTGTTTCCTTGGTCAGTGCTTAAACTTCTACCCAGTTTGTAAAAGAATCAACGGCCACCACAAAGTATTCTTTCCAACTACTTGCTAACGTAATATGACCTGTATACATTGAGACCAACTCAAAAGTATAATGTGATATCACTGATTTGAGCTGCACCTTGGATTTTGCCACTGAGAATTTAGAGAAAATATCACATTCTGAAAAATCTGAAGGATCATAGCTCTCATCTCTGACCACCAGTACTGAGCTTTCACTGCTTGCCATAGCTTCTCATATCTGAGGTGACCTCCCCATTGCACATGGAGATCTCTGGCCACTTGTAGACGCTTGGATTTCTCTACATAAATCCTATTCCTTGATAGAGCTTCCCGGGCTTCTTGCGTCTCAACCTCTCCACTGGCCAACAGCGCTTGGGACAATAAGTCAGGAATCTGATTTTCCAACCCTGGACAGTAGATGATATCATAATCATACCCAGAGAGTTTCTCTGCATATAATTGCATTTGTCCTTGTAAGTCTTCCTTGGTCTAATGTTGTGAATGCCACCATTCACCATGTTTCAATTTTGCCTTTGTTGGGTTAGTTTGAGGACAAATTTCTCTCTTTTGCTTTTGCCCTTCAAAATGAGTCTGGCTCTAAATTGGGAAATATAATTGTTCAGTTTCCTGATTATGTGCAACTCACTTGCCCTACTCATTCTTGTGGCAAGTGATCCTACTGTCCATGTACTGTTTTGTGGTAAAGCTACACAGTATATAATCCAAATTTCTATACCCAATAAAATTTAAGTTATATTCACATTTTTGTCTTTGTGCCTTCACATACTTTGGCGCCTTCTAGCCACTCTAACAGATATTATTCATTAGGGCAATAAGGTAATCACACTAGCCTTTCCTGCCATTCTAACCAAGACTTAGTACAAATCTAATCCTAAGGTTAGGATTTCCTGTTGTGACTCTGTGCTGCACCTCAGATCTCAAAAAAAATGGTGCTCACTACAGGGGCTGTAAGCCCCTTGGTTACCTGTTTTGCAACAACTATTTCAGGACCTTTGCCTTCTCCCATACAAGAGCCAACTTTGCCTGAAATTACCAGTCCTCTTATTGAGGAAGACATTGCCAGCCTGCCTATTGTCCCTACTGTGCTGAACCTTGGGAGTGGTCCTTGCCTAGTGGCCTACCCTCTGGGTACCCCTGACTTGGAAAAAGTCATGGCAGTAGCCCTTGGGATAGCCCGTGATGGAGCCATCCCTTGCCTCCAGCTTCAGTTCAACCAAGCAGAATACTACAAATTGATTGTAGCTCCACAATTTCCACAGCACCTTCTCTCAGCGGCTGGCTCTGCTGAACACTTATTGTCCTCCTTTGTACAACCCACCTTAGCCCATCATCAAATGGTATTAGGGCTCCACGTTCAGGAGATTTCATTGATACAAGCCACTGTCACTCATCACTGAGATCAGTTTGCGGCCTACCAGCAGTGGATCCACTCCCTATTTTCCTTAGTATCCAACAATCAGTGCAACTTGGTCACCTCCCAATCTTGCTTGGTCAAATCCATTGAAAAAATGCGCCAGTTTATCCCCAAGTATGTCAGAGAGCGCCTTCATGGGTTCCACCAGCTAGAACAGCCTTGGCGTGCCCAAGTAGATTCCACTCTAAACGCCTATCTCACCAACTTTGAACAACTTGTGCAATAACTCAACGAGTTCAGTGATTACTCCTTTGACCAATTACAGCAAGTAGCAGTCCATGCTGCAAAGGGCCTCTGAAAAATGGGCAAGGAATTTGATCAAGAAAGGGCTGCTACTGCAGCTACCATTGCCAAACTCCAGACTCAAGTAAATAGCTGTCTATCTCCAAATCAGATGCCCTGCCTTCTACTCCATCTGATGAGTTAACAGATAGAGAAAAGAGGCTCTGGGATGCCATTTGAGAGTTAAGAGCATCTACCTGCAGTCAGGATTACCCTCCCAAAGCCCCTCAGCCTGATCCTCAAGTGCTTGCTCTGACGACTCAGGTTGCTGACTTACAACAAGAGGTTGCTACTTTGCGTGAGGCAATGACGTCTGTTGTTAGTCCATCTGGAGTTGTTGGTGAAGATGGTTGCTGCCCTGGCTTTTCAGGAGCCCCCGCATTCATTGTGCTAGAGATTTGATAGATCTAGCCAATGAATTGAACCTCCTTAAGTAAGATCACTCTGAGCTTGATAAAGACGTACAAAAACTTAGTGAAGTGATTGATTCAGGAAATGACAGGTTAACCCCTTGCCTTTTGGTGGGTCTTTCTCTTACTTCCTGACTGGCTGAACTGTCCTCAGTAGTAACAGCACAGGATCAGCGCCTAGATTTTACTGAGCAGCAGACCACCCTAGCTAATAATACAGGAACCTGCACTACTAAAACCTTGACTACCATTGAAGAAAGCATTTGTCAGCTGTGGGCCAGACAGCCCCCCACCAAGTCCAAAGCAGAATTCTCCCCACGCATAAATGTACTCAATAGCAACAAAGGCAGCCTAACTCCAGAAGCTCACTTCAAGCCTATCTTTAAGTAAGTCTTTGACCCCAAAACCTTGACCATTGCAGCTTTCCTAACTATCTACAAAACTGCCATGAGAAGAGCTTCTGATGAGGTTAAGAAGGAACACATTCTAACCTGTCTACACCCGACCTGTCAAAAGGTAGTAGTGCCAGAGCTGTCCACCATTGAGACCTAGGAAGATATGAAGCAACCTCTGATTGACAAACTTGGTGGTGACCTTAGTTTGAAAGTGAAGAAGGACGCCTTCATGCAAATTTCTTTCAAGCCTAAGGAGACCATAGCTGAATTTGCAGATAGATTCTACATGGAAGGACAACAAAAGATCACAAGCCGCCAGTTGACCGCACATAGGCATACATGGCTTGTGCTCAATCCCTCAAGGTTAACCAGCTCCTGTGTCTTCACTTCAAGGCCCATAAAGCCATGCTTTCTTCTATGAAGAGCATAAAGACACTGTTGCAGGATATGCACCTTACCCATTATGGGGCAGTTGTGCAAGAGAGTCATGCTGCATCAACCTCTAGTTTGTCTTCATGTGGCTTGTGTATTCTTACCATGAACTTGCAGAATCCCCCTTAACGCCAGGGTTGCCATAACTGTGGACAGATAGGTCACCATTCACAAGTCTGCACCAATCCTTGAGTTGAAGGAGCTAATCCCAAAGAACAGGGTAAAAAAAGAACAGTCGACCTAGAGGCAAAGATGATCTTGGTTGACAATTCTTCCCAGTCTCCTTCAATCCCCCCTTCATTGCTGACTCTGAGCCTGCTGACACTGAGGCTCCTCCCATTCTGCTGATATTCCACAATATATCTGACCACTCTGACATGGATGATTCTGATATAGAAGATCCCAATGCCTATGGATATTCCGTCCTGGCTGTCCCTGAAACCATTGAAGTCCTTATAATCTACGTTCTGGGAAAGCTACAATAACCGCCAAGCCTCTTCCTGAAGCCAAGGAGGTTGTCTCTTGCCCTTACCTCACTCAAGTCAAGAGATCTCCTGTGCTTGTCAAGTCTTCCAAAGAAGCTGCTGAGGTTGCTGACACTGTGTTTAAAAATGTCTCCATCTTGCTCCCTCTCCAGATGGTCTATAAGAATTTACCAGGCCTAAGATGCATGATCAAAAAGTGGGTCAAAGAGCTAGCATAAGTCCAATACATTCTGGCTGTACTCCCTCTCTTTGGTTGTACTACCACTTGTGTGGAAATATCCATCCAGAAGGTGAAAATCAAGGCCGTCTTGGATACTGGATCTCCTGTTTCATTGTCTCCTTGAAGCTTTTCAAGAAGCTCAATCTTGTCTCCAGTCTTAATTATCACCAGTTGTATGGCACAGCTGGGCTATCCATGACTTGTGCTATAGGAGCTTATTCTTCTCTTCCCATGTGTTTTGGCAAGCTGCTCTTGGCCGCACCTGCTGTTGTCCTGGAGAACAAGATTTATGACCTTCTAGTTGGTACTCAATTCCTTAGGGAATAAAATGTGATAATCAACTTAAAGGACAGCTACCTCTCTATATTAGGGTACAAGGTCCTTTTGATCTTTGAAGAGTCAGTTAAAGTTCCCAGGAAGCGCCTCAAGACATGTGCTTTGAATATCCCACTGGTGTTTTCACTTAAAATACCATACCCATTCCTCCAACATGAAGTACCCTCCTATGGCTTGTCCTGCGTCTGAAGGGATTCCTCTCTTGGCCAATTCCAGTGTGACTATTCCTCCTGGGTCTCAGTCTATCCTAGAGTCCCAAATATTGTATGAGCTGCCCGAGCGTACATTCCTAGAGTTGTACTCTCCTCCCTTGCTAGGATGCAACAAACCCTATCTCTGTCCGGGAATCTTGGATGTCTCTCATAAAGACCCTGTTCAATTGCTGGTTGCCAACTTGACTGCTCTCCACATACATGTGTCTAGAGGGCAGTTTGTTGGCTATGGAAGGTTATTGAATGCTCCTGATGTCCTATCACTACATCCCTTTGGTACGTTCCGGGACTTTAACTTACCTGAGGATGAGCCGCAAGTCCTCTCATTGTTCACTGCTCAAGACTTCATGCAGCTATCTACGGTTCAAAAGAAAGAGGTTATTGACCTACTGAATCAGTTTTTGGATATCTTTGCTAAAAATAGCACCAATTATGGTTTAGACAAATGCGTCATTCACCAGATTGATACTAGTGATGCTCCCCTCTTTTGTGCTAAACCCTACTGCCACAGTCAAGTAGAGGATGCTCAGGTGTCTAAAGAGCTCAAACAACTTCTAGACGCTGGACTGCTTGCTCTTTCCCAAAATCCACGGGCCTCCCCCTTACCCATACTGAAAAAGAAGGATGGAGATCATCATATTATGATGGATTACCAATGCTTGAATTCCTTAACCAAAAAGGATTCCTACCCTTTACCACACATTGATGATGCTCTCTGCCGCCTTGGGGGCTCCAAGTTCTTCTCTAACATGAATCTGGCTCTGGTTACTGGCAAGTTGATCTCTCCCCTGAGGATAGGCAGAAGTCTGCGCTCATCACTTCTGAAGGATTGTTTGAGCCTATGAAAATGCCGCAAGGGCTCTGCAATGCTTTAGCTACCTTTCAACAAGCCATGGACTCCATCCTCTGTGATTTGAAGCTCTTGTGTGTTTTAGTATACTTAGATGATATAACTGTCTTCAGTGATACCTTTACCAACCACCTTGCTCATCTTAAGGAAGTGTTCATAAAGATTTGTGAGGCTGGACTTAAGTTAAAGCCATCTAAGTGCGCCTTCTTCAAGGAATGCCTTGGATTATTGGGGCATGAGGTGACTCAGACAGGAATTCACCTCATGAATAAGAAAGTTGAGGCCATTGACAATATGCTTCCACCCACCAACCTGCAAGAGGTCCAAGTCTTTCTGGGTATGATGAGATACTATAGACAATTCATCCCCAATTTTGCTGATACTAGTGAGCCCTTGGTTCAGCTGCTACGCAATGTCCCTTTTAAATGGACCACCAGCCAACAACAAGCCTTTGAGACCCTCAAGAAAAAACTCAAAGAGGCTCCTATCCTAGTATATCCTGACTACAATAAGGAATTCATCCTATATACTGATGCTAGTGACCTGGCTATTGGGGCTATCTTGGCTCAATTAGATGATGAAGGTGTGGATCACCCTGTAGCTTATACCTTTTGTGTCCTGAATAAGAATGAGAAAAATTACAGTGTGACCAAGAAGGAGTGCCTTGCTGTGCTGCATGCCATCAAGCAGTTCTGCCATTAAGTGTATGGCACCCATTTCACTGTAGTTACTGACCACACTTTGCTCAAATGGCTACAGAAGTTCAAGGAACCAGAAGGATAACTAGCTAGATGGGCTCTCCACCTGCAAGGGTACAGCTTCACTGTGCTGCACTGCCCCAGGATTCAACATCAGAATGCTGACAGACTGTCCAGAATGCCCATCCTTGCTCTACACCTTGCTGAGGCCAACAGGTTGTATGAACTAATTAGATATCCTTTGTCATGGGAGAACAAGACAGAAGAAGTTCAAGTTGTCCTTTCTAAGTTATCTGAAGACACCCTTGTTTGTGACAATCAGCTTTCCAAGAAAGTAAAAGACCACTACTTGCCTTATGTAAGGCCTAGTCTTTGCCTTTTGTTGGTGCTTCAAGATCATAAAGAGACAAGACATGGAGGCGTTGTCAAGACTCATGACTGGCTCCAGAAGAATTACTTCTGGGAAAATCTTTGCTTGCTGATCCCAGATGTTATTGCTAGTTGCCACAATTGCCAACTCCAACAACTTAAAGCCTCCGCTCATGAGTTCAAGCTAGTCCCCCCTCAACATGCATTTCACACTGTCAGTATTGACGCTGTAGGGCCTCTCCCTTGCTCCCGCTCTGGTTGCCTCTTTATCCTAATTGCTGTTGATCATTTTACCAGTGGGTAGAAGCTTGCTCTACTAAAGACATCACTACCAAGACAACTGCTGCCTTTCTGCTACAGGATGTATTCTTCTGCCATGGCTGCACTCAAGTGTTGTTGTCTGACAATGGAACTAACTTCAACGCCAAGTTAGTGACCTCTGTTGTTGAAGCCTTGGGGTCTCATCAGTCTTTCTCTGCCCCCTATAATCCTTCCACTAATGGGGCAGTTGAGCACACAAACTCAACTCTGGTTTCTATCATGAGGAAACTCACTTACTCTGACGCCACCAACTGGGATCTATACTTACCTGCTGCTCTCTTTGCCTAGCGCCTTAGCAAACATTGTGTCACTAGGTATTCCCCTTTTGCTATGCTGTATGGTTGTGAAGCCACTACTCTATTGCTCTTGTTGCCCCCTACTCTCCCTTATAAGGCTATGAATCCTGATGAGCATATCAAGGATCCATTCAATTGAATCATTGATATCCAGGCCTCTGTCTACATGTCTGCCTATAAGACCAAGCTGCTAGAGCTCTCCCCTGACAATGCTGGGAGATCCCCCCTTCCTGAATTCAACATTGGGGACCATGTTCTCTACTATCAACATAGAGTGGGTGGACAAGCTCAAAAGCTAGACTTGTTGTAGATTGGGCCCTTGGAAGTGACCTTCATGCAAGGGTCAGAGTATAATGTAAAACTCCTCTCTAGTGGTCAATCTTTTTCTTGTGTGCATGCCAAGTTTCTCCACAAGTATCACCCCCCTAAGGCCAATCTAGAGAGGGGCAATGTTGTGAATGCCGCCATTCACCATGTTTTGATTTTGTCTTTGTTGGGTTATTTTGAGGACAAATCTCTCTATTTTGCTTTTGCCCTTTGAAATGAGACTGGCTCCAAATTGGGAAATACAATTGTTCAGTTTCCTGATTCTGTGCAACTCACTTGCCCCACTTATTCCTGTGGCAAGTGATCCTACCGTCCATGTACTGTTTTGTGGTAAAGCTACACACTATATAATCCCAATTTCTATACCCAATAAAATTTAAGTTCTATTCACATTTTTGTCTTTGTGTCTCCACGTACTTTGGCACCTCTCTAGCCACTATAGCAGATATTATTCATTCAGGGACACAAGGTAATCACATAGTCTTCCCTGCCATTCTAACCAAGACTTAGTACAAATCCAATCCTAAGGTTAGGATTTCCCGTTGTGACTCTGTGCCGCGCCTCAGATCATGATATCTGAATTGCTCTCAACGCCGCATGATTAGTGACAATAATAAACACCATTCCTAGGATATATGTCCTAAAATGTTCCACCATCCATACTATTGTCAATTGTTCACATTCAGTAGCAGATTATTTCCTTTGAGTGGTCCCCAAAGTCTTAGAGCCATACACAACGGGATTTTGGGATAACTTTGATTCTCCTTCTTGAGTAAGAACGGTACCAAGACCAGTTGAACTTGCATCTGTCTCAATGTAGAACAACTTTGATAAATTGGGGAATCTTAATATGGGGGCTTCCGAGAGTTTCTGCTTTAGCTCTAAGAAACTTGACTCTTGCTCTTGTCCCCAAACAAATCAGGCATTCTTTCTTGTTAACACAAACAATGGCTCTCCAAGTGCGGAGCAATTAGGTATGAGTCTCTGGTAGAAATTCACCAACCCCATAAAGCCCTGAACCTCTTGGACTGACTGCAGCAACCTCATACTTAACAACAGAGTAACTCTCTCTGGACTTGGTTTAATCCTTTGAGAATTCACGACATGCCCTAACACCTTGACCTCTTGACAGGCAAGCTTAGTCTTAGATACACCAATCTTCAACTTTGCTTTCTCAATATGGCAAAATACTTGATCAAGATCCTCTAGACGCTGTTCCCAGGAAGGGCTATATACAGTAATGTTGTCTATATATATATCAAAACATATCTAGGCTGAAGTCCTGTCATAATCTGGTCCATTATCCGCTGAAACACAGCACCTGCTGTCTTCATTCCCAATGGCAAAACTTTCCATTGATACAGACCGTCAGGTGTAGAGAACGCTGTAAACTCCTTTGACTTCTCATCAATTAACAATTGGTGATAACCCTTAGTCAGATCCAATGTGGTGAACCAGGAAGATCCAGCCATGGCGTCCAGCTGGTCTTCAATCCTTTGCATTGGGTAGGCATCATTTACAATATCCTTATTCACCATTTGGAAATCAATACAAATGTGTATATTCCCATCTGGCTTTGGGACACATACCATCAGAGCAGAGTAAGGACTGAACTTTCCTCAATCAGGCCGGCCTTTGCATTTTCTTCACCTCTTCTCTAATTGCAGCAACTGCAGCAGGACTACAACAGGGTACATACCCTTTGTACGGCTTCCCAGTCAACGTTTTTATGACATAGGGTGGACCAGTTCTCCCCACATCATATTTGTCCAACAAGAAACAAATACTCTATTTCCACACCAGAGTATACAATGTGGTACCTGGTGCTTCATTTGGACATAGTATATGGGTTAAATTGTTGAAGGGCACACAAACATAAGAGACAATAGGTTTATTTGTTGTGACTTCTCCAACCACGGGCATCCAAACTCCAATATACTGACCTTGCTGAATATACACAGGAACTGCACAAGTATTAAACAACTTCCAGGACTTAGGAAGTTTGCCATTTGACCCATTCTCAAATATTGCCACATTTGAAGATGTATTACAGGGCAACTCTGAGATCATTTGTCCTCCCTGTGCTCCACAACTGAAAACTACTGGCTTCAACCAGGCAATTCTCTTTGGTGGAAATGAGCAATGTTTCTTGGCGTAGATGACCACTGACTGAACATCTTCTGGAGCTGGCAAAATTTTCAGCTGTTGATAAGCGTACTCAACTCCATCATGGACCAAGACATTCTTGACAGCATCCAGGCTCACCTTGGTCTCAATAATCCAAGTCATATCAAGTAGAACATCAAATACTGCTCTTGGCAAAACTACAACAAAAGTCTTGACCATGGTATTTTTCCATTTTATTACCACCTCATCAAACACGTCTTTTTCAATAGTGGTAACCCCATCTGCGGAAGATAAAGTCAAAGTGACCAATCTTGATGGGTCCATACCATGTTTATGGACGAAGTTCTTTGATATTGCTACCCCAGCACAACCTGAATTGTATACTGCCTGTGCTGGGATACCATCAAGTGAAATATCCAGAAGAATAACCCCTTGCAATGCCCACACAAAAGGTTTTGCAATCAATAATGCTGGCATTCTTTGGACCACCTTCTTACGCTATTCCACTTCTTTGAGCCAATCCATGCTCAACTGGACCCGTACAGGCTGCCAATTAATTTCCCCATCTTCCTTCATACCCAAGTGCACATCCAATATCCACTTATCTGGAGAAGCATCTGGAATTCCATAAGGCAGATTTGGACAAGGGACATCAATTTCCTGTACAGGTGGCTCCACTGGTTCACTGGCGCTTTTCCTGTACTCCTTCAAGGCCTTTCCAGATTGAAGTCTTATTATCCCATTATTATTCTCCAAATTACCAAGCTCAGGTTGGGAGACACCTAAGCCCACCTTCCTTTTTCCAAATCCTTAAACATCAGGTCTGGGTGTTCTTTGTCAAATTCCGCACAATCAGGACATTTCCCAGCAAAATGGCCACCTTTGCCGCAGATCCAGCATCCCTTTGCCATGGGAAACTTACACACCCCTTTAAATCTAGACATACAATCCTTATCTGAGTGACCTCTAGGACTTCTGGTTCTCTCAGAAGACCCTTCCCCTGCAGCCAAATGAGCTCCTACTCTTGAGTGCAGAGCACTATGGGGAGGACCACCAAGATCCTATTCCATTTGAATGACCTTTTGAACAAGTTTTGACCATGAAAACTTCTCACAACGCAGCATAGAAGCCTGAGTTCTCAACCTGGGCCACATTCCAGTGAAGAAAGCATCCTCCACCAGATCCTGATTGTGTTCCATATCCATAAAATCTAGGAACTCTTCCATTCTTGAAAGATACATTGACACAGTTTCATGGCCAGCTTGAGTGACGTCTTAGGCTTTATGCAGAGCATCACCAGGTCTGAGGGTTACCATGTAAATGGCTCAAAATTCCTCCAACAACGTGGTCCAATTGTTGCCTTTACCTCTTTTGAACCACTTAAAGTAGGCAGAACCTGAAAGAACTTCCAACCAATGACATTTCTCTGCATCCTCCAAACTTGAGGCTCAAATAGGAAAACCCTCCAGGAAAGCGTTTCCTTCCTTTGGATTTCCAGAGAACAGCAACATTTTGGCAAGCATAGACTGGACTCCTTTCACCATGGGTTTTTTCTACCCCGCATTGGGATCTGTGACATATCCAGGTCTAACCAGTCAAATTTACTGTTATCTTGCCCTTGACTCTTGTTATTGTTACCTTCCTGTGACAAAGCTTTGAGGAGCTTTGCCTCCAGGAAGGCAATTTTGTGAGACAAAACTTTATTGTCATCTTGCCAACAAGCTATAATTTTAACACTCCTTTCCTCTCTATTTCTTAATGTCTCAACTTCACAATCGGCTCTGTCCTTCACCTGTTGTAAAATTTCATCAAACCCTAACAGCAAGTTCCAGGAGTCCCATGCATAAACTTGATTTCCTTGTGCCAGGGTCCCCTCTTTGGAAAAACAGTTGTAATATAGTTATTCAAAAGATGCTTTCACTTCTACCAAAGATTCCTCAGGTGCTATCTTAGAGGCCTCCAGACTTGCCCAAGCCTCCTCAAGTGAACTGGTAGGAACTTCCTTCCTAGCAACAGCGGTTTCTACACAAAGCACCCCAAATTTTGATTTTTCTAATAATAGTAAAGAAGACATGATAAATAAAAGTGGTTTGAGGGGAAAGCATCAAAATCGACAATATATCTTTCTTTAAAATATGCTGTTTTTGCGTATATATCATTCATGGCATATTTGGCTGAAACCCCCTCCAATTCCTGAATCAACCTATGATTCATATCATGTAGTCTATGTTATTCAAGTCATACAAACCTAGATCTTTACCTAAAATATCACCAATTTTTCTCAATCTATGAGAACCAACCTACAATGGGAAGAAGTCACCTGACTCCATTTATTCTAATATACCAATTCAGCATGGAGCTTCCTCAGCTCCTGGCGCCAAAACCCTATGGATTAAACATCCCAAATATCAGCTATTGATGTTCCAACTGGGAACCAGCTGATCAAAACTGAATTCCTAGGCATCATTACCTTTATTCAGTTATTATTGCATTTAATGGTTTTCTTGCATTTTAAATACCCGTTAAAATGCTTTGAACCTCAAATAAGACACCACCACAGTGTTTTTAAACCCGAATTTGGGGGTTTACCTATGGCTAACCTTAACCATACCTCTTGACACAGTCAAGATGATTACCCAATATAATTAAATCCTCATTAATTATATTCTCATATATTTATTAATTAATCTTCCCGGTTAATTAAAATTTTTTTGAGACAATTAGTCTCCAAGATTGATTTGGCCAATCTTGCCTCCTGATCTTTTATTGAATATATATACTAAATTTTCAGGAATCTTTATATGAAGAATTCCAGCAAAACTATCTATATAAAACAAATAGCCAAAACCAGAGCAACTTTATATCTCAGAGTATTTATTTGGTTAAATAATTAACAGTGACTGTTGTACAGTCACACTTGTTATAGCTAGGGAGTCATAAAAAATAATGCTCTCTAGGCTGAGACCCTTATATTCTGGGTTGGGGAGACACTATGTAAAGTGCACTGGCTCATAAGGTAATCCAGGTAATCTAAAATAGTTGGGCCAAGTGTCCTCTGGTTGAACGTCTGTACTATCTAGAAGAGTGGCTGGACTTAAAAGGGTGGTGTTTATATGGCAGAATTCTAGAACAACATAGGATAATAATTAGCAAACAAAAGGTACATTCACTCTTTTTTTCAAAATGATGATACTAATTGTTTCACGTCAAGGGCTTTATATCATCTTTTTCAGGAACAAACTCTTGGGGCCCTGGTCCTCTGGGGTTCCAGGCTCCAGAGAAAGAGCACTGTATCTGCAGGGTGATGTGTGAACCAGATATTTATTCACAAGCTAAATATTCACTAGTGTTCCCAGCTACTTTAAGAATTATTATACTATTTAAGCAGGTGGCCTGACTGGGCCCTTTCAAGTTTGAATCATTATTAGTATTTATCTTCTTATTATGGATCACATATATATTTGGATAGTCCTCCATTTTTCCCAGCCAGGCCACTACATTTGGTAACAGCTCCCATGTTGACAGAGTCCATGTCAACAGTATCCATATCAATAAAGTGTTGACATGGATACTGTTGACTCAAAATATTAAAAACTACTATGATTTTTGCTAGTTGCACTTGCGTAATTCCTGTTTTAAAAGTGCTCAGGGGTACAAACCCAGAAAACACAATTAAAATTATGGTCATTTTGACACAGTTTAATATTAGGCTTAATTAAAACCTCAAGTTAACCTTATTTTTTACATTTACTAATAAAAATATATATTTTATCAATTCATTTTCACAATGTAAAAGTGTCAATGTTGAAACTTTTTAAGCCTAACTTATTTTTAATAATAAAACTGAATCATCTACAAGATAAAAAATGTAAGTATGAACTTGAAATTTTATTATTAAATTAATATATTGAAAAAGGTATTGCACATATAGCAGATTATTGAAATGTTCATCTTGTAAATTTATCTGTGGTTTTTTTATCTTTAATATATTAAATGGATTGGTGGCTAACAGCAATCCTATAATTTAAGCTGTATTTACTATGTAAGTTACTATATAATTTATTATTAAAAATAATTTCAACACTCATAAATGCTGTTTATTTGCTTGTGATCATCTGCCAGGGTGGAGTTAAGCAAATTAGAGTGGCGCAATTAAGCCTAGATTAATATGTCACCTCATATAAAGAATGTTGTAAGTGATGTTGTCAACACTTTACCCTTTTCAATACTGAATACAACTTTCTTAACAATTTCTTATATACACAATGGTAAAATATCATATTACCACTACCCAAATATTCTTTTTAATAAAAAAAATAAAGAATTTTGATACTTTTTTACTTATTTTTATGTTTTTTTTTTAAATTTTATTATGTGAGCAAAAACACACAGAAAATAGTTAATATTTGCTGGTTCACTTAAATTTAATTAAGTGTACTATGAAAAAACAGTAAATTTTTGAAAAAATGTTGTAAGTGCCAATGTTGTCTCTATTAATATCTACATTTTTTCTAATTGATAGTGTGAATTCAGCATATTTTTGCTAATTGTCATTCATAATGTTGACACTTTTCACTTTGCATATATAAAACTTTATGTTTTACATAATAAAACATCTAAAATTTTAAAGAGTTGTATTTTTAACTTTTCTATTTCATATTTTTTGGTTTTTAAAAAATAATTCACTTAAATAAATACTTTTTTATATTTTGCTTAACTTTTAACTTGTTATTTAAAACTCTAATAAAATAAAACCTTTACAATATTTATATATTTTTGGATTTTAATAAAAGCCAAATAAAGTTTAAATTTTATATATTATGTTTTATGGTGTTTTTTATTTTTTAGAATGTATTACTTTATTTTAAACCCTTTTACTTATTATTTTTAGGACAAAAACATTTCCAAATAGCCCAAAGGCACCAAGCGTCCCATCAAGGCTTCCAAGACCCCCAAGCAGAAGCCTTCATCCTCAAAGAAGGCTGCCCCTAAGCTTTCTTCAAAGCCTTCCCCTGAGCAGAGCCCAGATCACTCCACTGGGGAAGAGAAATAAGATGGTTTCCTTACAGACCACAGTTTCTATAACTTAGCTTCAGATGAGGAGCCTACCAAGAAGTGCCGCCAGGCCCAAAAGATCCTACCCAAGTATAAGTCTTCCACACACAAGGAGCACCACAACAAGCCCCCTTCTTCTCCCCCACCAAGCTCTTCCTGCTCCAGTTCATCTGAGGATGACTCCAAGCTGCACCCTGACTACTTCCCTGGCTTCTGTCATGCTCCTGTTGGCCTTTGGGGCCCTCTTGTGGCCCATAACATTTGTAATGCTGATTGGAAGTTCAAGGTACCTTTCTCCTTGCCCAAGTACTTCCTCATAATGAGTGGGAAGGGTGGTCTGGCCATGGTGGTCAACAGTTACATTTACTCCTACAATAATGCCAACCAGGGCTTCAAGAGCCACCACTATACCTACAAGGACCACTCTTTCCCAGTGTGGCTTAACACTGAGCACTGGGACAAGGTCTAAACTATCAGGGGGAAGCGCGCTTGTACATGTCCAATACCACCATCTTTTACATCCTGAAGTGGTATCTGGTGCAGATTATGCCCACCTCAAAGGACCTTTCCCCTATTTAGCTGGCTGTGCTTGAATGCATACCAGTACCTCTCCCCTATCAATCCAAAGAGGGTGTGGCCCACAGCCAGTTGGTCAAGCTTGTGAGCAATAAGTGTCAAGCCTCAAACCCCCTGGACAAGAGTGCCACCACAATTGAAGACCTGGTCCTTACTGATTCCCTAAAAAAGCTGAGGACAGAGAGATTTTCCTTCTCCATGACAATGTGCAGGAAGTGGAGGATAGAATCATTGCCTATACCACAACCCAAAACCTGAAGCAGCTAAATACTACTACCGCTTGGGTGTGTAGTGACACTTTACGACCTGCCTCACCCTATTCAAGCAGCTTTGGGTCCTGTACAGGAAGTTTGGCACCCAGATTATCCCCCTTGTGTTCTTTCTTCTTCCTGGTGCTAAGACAGAAGTCTACACCAGAGCATTCAAGATCATCTGGGATGCTTTAAGATCCCTTCCCACCAACAATCTCCCCCCTCCCACTCACGCCACCAGAGAAAACCCTTCCTCTGCTGAGAAGGATGAGTCTGCCCTAGCTGCTGAGCAGCTAGATCATGTATGCTCACTTGAGGAAAAGTTATTATGATAGACTTTTAGCTTTCACAGTTCAGAGCCTTTGAGGTCACCTTTAATGGAGAAGTCCAGGGCTGCTTCTTCCATTTTAGGCAGGACCTCATCAAACATCTCAGAAGCAAGAAAAAGCTCTTCAAAAAATATCTTAATGATGGTAAAGGGAAGTGCCGCTTTGCCATCACCCAGTTTGCTGCCTTGGCTTTTGTGTGACTGAAGCACACTGGGCTCAGCTTTGAGGCCATTCTAGAGTATGCTTATGTTAAGAAGCACTCCACCATTTTTAAGGGTTACCTTGAGTAATTTGAGCAGTAATGGGTAGGCAAGAAGGCAATTTCTAGGAGAGGTAAGAGCAGGTCCACTATCCCTTAGAACTGCCAGAGCGCCTGTCTGAATGGGGAGATGAAGAAAACCTCTAGCCTTTAAGTGTGGGATAAGCACCAGGGGATGAAGTTTGAGGGCAAACCCAAGTTTAATAAGTTCTTTGCCAAGTTTCATGAGGAGCAGGCCAGAAACCTCTCCAAGTTCTGTGGCTTGGCTAACCAGGTGGCCCCAAAAAAGAGGAATTCCAAGGACCAGGACTACCAGGAAGATGTCTAAAAGGTGATGAAAAAGAAAAAAGGGGCAGAGATAAAAAAATACCTTGAGGACATGGCAAACACCCTTGCTGGTGGCTTTAATTAGCCCACTAAACCTTGCTTTGCTTTTCCTGGATACTTTTCACTTTTAAGATTTTATGTTTCTTTAGTTTTTTGGATATAAATCATCTTCTTAGGTATAAACAGTAAGTTTTAGGTATAGTTTCATGGTGGTGGTATAAGAAATACCTTATATTTTGCAAATTATCTGTGTAAATGAGATATTTTTAGTTGTGCTTATAAAAAGTATAATAAATTAAATCTAGAATTTTCTTATATTTTTTAGAAGTAAAATTTATTAAATATCTTTATTTTTGGTTCATTGGAATTTTAATTTTCATGGGAATAAAAAACATTTTTATAATAAAGAGTGTAAATTACATATTAAACTGAGAAATAATTTCTTATATCTCCTAATTCTTATCAGTTATAATATGTTTTTTATTGTATATTCAAACTTTCTGGGGGTCATCCTAGTATAATATATTAGTTTTAGTTATTCTTTATATTGGAAATGTTCAGGGTAAAGTGTTACATTAATTAAAAAAGTGTTAACATCCAGAAGACAACATTATTAAAAAACAGATTTGAACTTTACTATAATGTTGACATGACCACTGTTGACATGGGTGCTGTTGCCCTACATTTCATAAGCCATAAATACCCAGGCTGTTCTAAGTTCAACTCTAATATTGTCAGAATCCTTAAGAGTTGCCTTATTTGGGGCAACAATTATGTTTTTTGGAAGTGGTGGAACCCAAATCCTTACTTTAGATTATAGTAACAAAAACCATGAACAGCCAAGCAACCGAGCTTCTGGGCTAGCAACCTTCAGGATTGATAGCTCATAATTAATCCATGTCTAGCTTTTTTTATTAATATTAGGGGGAAATTATCATTCATAATAAGAACAATGAAATTTTTCAGCTAGATAAACTTTATAGGAACCTGCCTTCACATGTATCAAGTTCCATAATCTATATGGCTTTCCACTGCCTCTAGATGCTTTTTGGGCATTTTTGCATCCTGGTTTATCACCTAGACAAGCTACAAAGAAGAAGTGATGTGGGCCACTTTCAAGGATGCTATCAAATCTTGATACAGTGATATTATTTCACCCAGTATGATGGGTACCCTTTTTTAAAGATCAAGAATACAGGAAATGTCATTATTTAACTCATTTCTTGGCTGCAAGCCTTCATTGTTGCACCTGAAGCCATCCCTAAAGGGAACACAATGCTCTTTACCCTTGTTGTCAATAAGTTAAAGCCCCATATTTTTAAGTGAATACCTGTGGGCAGATTCACCTACGTTAAAAAAAGCTATAAGGTTATTGTAAAAGCAAACAACCTGGCCATCATGAGATTCTGCAAGATAAGTGAAAAATATTTATCACTGTGTAGTACCCCAAAGCACCCACATCTAAGTAGGATGCTGCTAGCCAGATACCAGCAGCAAAAGCCCTTATGAGTTGAACTCTAATTGGCACAGATAGAAGCAACAAGGAAATTTTGGGTTCATAGACACAAGAGACTTTTCAACCCCACTTGGCTCTCACTCTCAATCACTACTGACCAAAAACACATGCAATTACTAGGTAAACAAGTTGGTCACCCAAGATTTCTTCCAAGTAAAATCTGATGACCCAGTCCTCTAGTCCAATCAGACCCAAAATAAAATCACATGTTTTGCTTATCTATTTTGCTTCTTTGAAAATAATCATGATCTTCTTGTGAATACTGGGGAAGACCACACCATAGTGAACCAGGAATTTGCATAAAGTCAACAATTTGAATGTATCCCAAACTAATTCAAGGCTGTACAAGTGGCCAAATTCAGAAGGGTGGTCATAGTTTAAAAAATTGTCCCATTCTCAGCTAGAATGGACAACATCCAGTTACATTCTTTCTAGGCCTGTCATTTGTGGAGTCAGCCAAAAATTTAACTGTGGTTCTAAACTTGATCTTATTGGCTTTCTTTACATTGAATTATAAACCTCCATTATCATTATTTAGTGTATTTGTGGCACTCTTACTGCTTTTCATAAGACACCCAAACATATTTTAGATTAAAGCCAGGCATTGACTGGGTTGGGGTGACATTATTCAAGTGATTAAGTTCAGGGGGATAGTATTTTTTACTGATCTTGAAGACCTTCAAATGCCTTAAGGACTTTTACAACCAACATCCTAGAATCAAAACTATAGGTCATTACACCTGCCTGAGTGCTTCTTGATTTTGGTATATATAAGTCATGAAATAGTGTAGTAAAGCCACTGCCCAGGAATTCATGCCCCCTTTTTTCAACTTCAGACCCCTTGCTATCCTTGTCTACTCTTCACCAGCTGTATGTCTCCTGGAAAACTTTCTACAATGCTGTCTGTATAGATTTTCTTGTCCCACTGTTGGGTAATAAATTTGAGGGAATGGACCCATTTCTTAAGATATTTTATAAGTAATTAGGGATTAAGAGCAACTGATTTAATTAGAAGGAATATACTCTTAAAAACCTCATGAAATACAGCTTTTTTTACTACTTTACACCTGCTGTGTAAAGTTACTCCCCCTTTGGCTCTGAACCAAGCCATTTTTTCTTGCTGAACAAAAAAATGCCACAAAATCCCGCCAAGCCTCTTAATGCCTTAGAGGATTTGGCACACACCATTGACAAGATAGTTGTCCTGACATATCCTTCCCTACCTCCCAGGGTCCCCTTGCCCCCACCTTCCCCAACCCCTAAAAAAATCCTGATCAAACTGGACTTCTTGCTTTCTTTGACCTGTTCCTACTAAAAAGTTATGAGATCAACAAACCATTTTGTTGGCCACATTGGTACTCCCACCTGGCCCTAAATCTTGGTAATTGTTTGGTCTAACCCAATCTGAAATCCACAACCAATAAGCTACCAGATCAGAAATTATCTGTAAAGCTTTCAACCCCCTGAGAAGCCCCCAAGGTATTTATCCATGGTCTAATCAGATGCAACTTCTACTCTTGTGCCGCAATTTGGGTCCCCAATCCTTGAATGTATCCCTTAAGTTTCAATCAGGGCCCTCCAGGGATCTTTCTTGCTGATTCTTTATTAAACAGTTTAAGTTTGATTTTGAGTTTTTTAGAATCTTTGAGGGCTTTCACAAGCCTTGCTTCTTCTTTAATTATTTTAAGAAAACTTATCTTCACCCAACTGTCCTGTTGTTCTTCCTAGTGCCTTCCTGGTTCCTAGAGTTAATATTAGTGAACTTATATTGATTTATCTGCTTTGGGGATTAAATTCAAGTTTGATTTTGATTTTAATAAATGTTTCATATATAATATTATTAAAATTAGTTAACTTTAACCACTCCATGTTTGAAATTACCTTATTTTGCTCCTTCTTCCATACCAATAAATTTAATAACCTACAGGATACCAGGATCTGAAATTTTCCTGATTTTTTCAGGCTGCTCCCCACAATGTTTTACTTGTTTAATTACTGCCACTAGATCCCCAAAACTCAGAATTTTGAGGAGATTCTAACTATGTGGGCCTCCCTCTTCAAATCCTTGGCTTTCATTGTCTTGCTTGCCCTGTTTCTTCTCTGGTCTACTTGCCCAATTATATGAAAAAATTTGCTGTCCTCTGTCTCTACTCTGAAGCATGATCCACATTGGATTTTGTATGTCTTGGATGATCTCCCCAGCCAGGCCCATGGGTTCTTCATTACTAGCAAGCTCTTGTTGGAGAGCCTTGTTTCCAATGGGGAAGACCTTTTTGTTCCCATTACATATTTAGAACCCACACCTGACCCTTCTTTGTTCTACCCAGAGACTCCAGCTCTTTCCCCAAAGCCCAAGGCCTCTCCTTCCCCCAAGGCTCCTGATCCTCCTGAGCTATCAGTTTGGTTGGTCTCTGGTCATGGGGTTTAGTGCTTTCTTTCTCATCCTCTCTTCTTTCTTGTACATCTGTTCCCCCTGAAAGCAGCCATCCCAGTGGTTCACTGAGTGACACCCTGGTGGCTTGTTACTCCAGGATGGGAGCCTAAATTATTCAGCTTATCCCCTGTTATAACATTCTGCTCCTCAGAGAATGTTTTCTGTAGTCTCTTGCTTCTCTGATAATTGCTTCTCTACTGCTTCTTAGTTAAGTCTTTGCTAAGTTTAAACCCTAATATGTTTTTAAACTTAAGTTTTTTTGCTAGCTTTCTGACTTTGCTCTCTATAAACTCTGGCTCATTAAACACTCTTATTAGCCCCTTATCTTAGACTAGTTCTCTTTAAGGCTGGTTCTCTTAAATACTTAAAATATTATGATGTATTTTTCTATAATAAAAAAAAAGATTCCAAAATTACCCTAATCAATTCCAAGAGGTTCTGATGATATTTTTTAATATATTAGTTAAGCTGTTAAATTATTCTATCAATCAAAAAACATTAGTAAAATATGGACTGAAGCTCAAATAATCATGTCTCTGAACTGCTTCTGAAATGTTTCAAGCGCTTTGCCTTTACTTCACAGTTTTGCTACTTCCTGTAATAGGAAATCAGCAATTCACAGCAAAGTGCTGACAATTTTTGTCTAGCATTTAAAACTATATCTCTGTTCTTCTTCAACATTTCTGTGTGCAAAATTGCTCATTTTTACTATGTTTTACTAGAAAACTTGTTTTTCTGTAAATTTTTCAACATTTCTCCCTAATTTTTTATCTCCTGGCAAAATAGGCAGAGCTTTTTCATGCACTGTTTTTTTTCTTCTCTCACTTAATTGCTTTGGAGAAAGGTTGGAACTTCCTTCAAATTTTCTCCATATATTCTCTGGGCTCTTCTCTTCATTTTTATCTCTGAATCTCTATTAATATTATTTTATTTTCTTGTAATCTTTTTATTTTTAATCTTTCCAATTCCTTAACTCCTTCTAATTTTTAATATATTTTTCTTTTATTCCTTTAATCTTTTTCTTCAATCTCCTTATCTAATCTATTTTTTGGAACTCTTTCTCTGAACTCTTATTGGTGATTTTCATAAGAATTTCTGATTTTTATTTTCTACTATCTGTGGCTTCTACCTAGACTTTCTGTTCTCTCCTCTAATGGCCATCATTAGTGATTTCTTCAAAGGCTTTTATATTTGTATAGCCATCATGAGTGTTTTCCATCAAGGCTTTCAGAGGCAAGCAACATTTTAGTGCTACACTTCCTCTTTTCTCCCAAAGTGGTTAGCTTGGGTATTTGCATAGTAACTAATTCTTCAATCTAGTTACTACTGTAATTTATTAAGTTCAGCAGATCTTTCTCTGAAAAAGCCACCCTAATAATTATTCTAGGCCTCCTATTTTTGAATAGTAGTAGTTGAGCTCTCACCTAAAACCACCCATATACATAGAAAAAATCACAGCCCCTTTTGAGAAGAATTAACCCAGTTGTATTCTCACCCCATGTTGCAGCCCCTAGATGGATAAGACAATAGGTCACCCATAAGATATTAAGCAGCATAACAATTGTACAATTGCATAATTATTCAGTTGCGTTTTGATTCCATCTTCAATTTTCAACTAAAACAAGTTTCTAAAGCAGTAATTGATAGCTTAGTTGATTAAGCACACAATCAAACAAAGGAAGTTCAAGGTTTGATTCCACACATTAGCTGGTTTGCGCTAATTCCTTTAAATGGTAAGCTGCATGAAACTGGTTGTTATATTGCCCTTTAATTCCTATGCCAAACTATCTGTCCAAATAATGGCTGATCCTATTTCCTACTCCAGCCAAACACCAACCATCTTCTCCCTCTATATAGTCTACAATAGTTACAAATAAATAAAGTAATTTTGTGTCAATATCTTATATCCTTATGTCCTAATTTAGGCTGCAACTATACCCACAACAGGTATAGTGTTACAGTAGTTTTTAAACCTGTTGAGATAAACAAAAAATCTCAGTCTAAAAACAAAATCATGTTGGATCCAAATCTATTATACTTTATTATAAATTCTTTAATTTTTTATTTTGTTTTTAGACTGAGTAGTATTAATTTTTGGAACGAGATTTTTTATCTCAACATGTTGGAAAACTACTGTAATAGTAAAGAGTAACTGACTAACTGTTGTAGAAATTAGCATCCTAAGCTGCTACAAACATGTCACCCTAGCTGGTATAAAGTTTTTAATGCTACTACAGCATCTCTGTCCCAGGGGAACTACACTCCCAGCTGTATTACCAACCCAGTTGGCCTTTGGAATTTAAACACTGCTGTGAAATCCCCTTGTCATATAGGAACCCCAGCTGTATTATCACATGAGCTAGTCTAAGGATGCCTATCCACCTTGTTATAACCATCCCAGGGTACTATTTTTACTCTTCTAAAATCCTATTTAGGGGATACCCTACTAGTAATTCAAGTCATAATTAAACAACCAAGAAAAATAGTAACTAATTAACTTTTGCTATTCAACCTTTCTTTATTTGGACAGCTACTGACCTTGCCTACAAAAAAGCTCTCCATGTCAATTTTTACAGTAATGGCATAGGATTCCAAGCTTACCACCTTATAAATGAAAAGATTTTTTCCATAGCATTGTCTTTGTTTGGATCAAAGTGGATGTCTCATATGATTTCAAGGGAGAAGACTCAAATTAAATCAAGCTCAGTTGAGGTCATCTAGCTGAGAAAAAAGGGACCAGCTCCACTACTATGTCTACCTGGCGCTCTAGAAACATCCTTGAAATTTCAAGGGGATACTCAGAAAAGCCCTATAACAGCTCCCATAAACTTGCAAAATAAAACATGTCATACAGCTTCAGGTCTCACTTTCAAAGGCCTATCTATTATACTGTCTAATGCTAAAGGATAAAAACACTCTAATAGCAATTTTTGAACACTATAAAAAGTTTTAAGCTGTATCTTGCTATCTCAGTATGTGGCTGAAGTATATTTTGGTCAAAATGAATGGTTCCTTATATTTGGTTACATATTAATGTGAAGATCACAGTTGAAGATTTTTAAAGGTGTGATCTGATGTTGGATGAATAAATATTAGTTACCTAATTAGTATAAATTATTGTTAGCATGCTTCTTGACCAGCAGAAATAGCTGGTGCTTTGCCCAAACCCAATGGTTGGTATTTGATCTTTATACCTTTTTAATACTAATAAGAAGGAAATATATTGGTACTATACACAGGTAAATATATGCCCTGTGATAATATGCCACATTTTGTTTAAGCCCTTATATCAACTGTGGCTATAATGAAGTAGGGAATACAACTATGATGGCTTCAATTTCTCTTCCCATGACTTATTAGTAGCTTTAAGAGGGACACTTATTTCTTAAATACAAGAATGAGAAGCCTAAGACCACCACTAGGGTAGATTTATACAGAAAAATTTGTTGGACCTAATGGCTTGGGGTTCTTAAGAATTAAAGTTGTTTACTTTACATTAAAAGCCCAGGCTAACTACTTGGGTGAGTTAGAGGTACTCATTACAATGTGTACTGGCCTCTGGCAGGCATAGTTAGAAAGAAACCACTATTATATAGATGCACCCAATGGATAACTAACCTTCTAGGTCATTAATGAATAGCTTAAGGTTTCTTGGGGAAATATTGAAA
Source organism: Entomophthora muscae (assembly GCA_014839935.2). Lineage (NCBI taxonomy): Eukaryota > Fungi > Entomophthoromycota > Entomophthoromycetes > Entomophthorales > Entomophthoraceae > Entomophthora > Entomophthora muscae. The sequence continues at coordinate 765,936 of QTSX02000712.1, forward strand.
GCATACTGAAATATTTCTCTAGGATATTTTGCTACAAGAGCAAAAAAGGGAGGAATCATGGTAAAAATTTTCTCCACACCTTTTCTACAGGGACAAACTGGGGGAAAAACATTGAATGAAATAGGGAGATCAATTCTTATTATCAAGAATAATATTTCAATACTTGCATTGAAAACTCCAGGATCAAACCCTGGCCCTCTGGAGATGACTTGCACCAACCAGGATGAACAGGGGCCCAACAGCCTTCCAGTTCAGTCAAACACTGGGCCTCTGGAGATGCCTTGCATAAACCAGGATGGGGAACTGCTAACCCATTGAGTCATAGACTCAAGTTGTTGAATTACTCCACAGCCCGCCAGCTTGTTAAGGGAGATTTCCCAAATAGCCGCTAGATTGCCACCAGCCTTGTACCACTGAGGGCCCAGACCTACGCAGAGGTTATGGTTTTCCTAAAGGAGGTTAAGACAAGGCCTGATACTGGCCCTGCCAATGAGCACCAGCCGCCGCCAGTCCCCAGTCCAGAATTGGCAACACAATTGGCTGGTTCAGGTGATGTAGTGAACAGAAGTGGTGTAATAAAGCATTACCACTTCTGTTTTCCAAAGCTGGTCTAACCAGGATCTGTTGCCCTCAAAACCATGCCCCAAGGTCTACACCCTGCCAGCAAAATGCCCATGGGCCTGAAGTCTGCAAAAACCAAAGAAGCAAACTTATATGGTATAAAATCTCCAGTGGTATGAGGAGGACCATATCATCATTTTTGATAATAAAGATTTATGAGCCTCTGGTTCCAGAAAATTAAACCCTATTTAGTTTTAGTGATCTTCCATCTCAACTATAGTCAAGTAGACAACAAGGCGTCTGCCTGCTCTAGAGACCAGCCTGCTGGCCCACTACTGGTACTATACTGTCCTCCTGGAGCACCCTTTGAACCAGTGGATTTCACTGAATACCCTCCAAAACCCTTCCTACTCTGAGTTCAAATTGAAGAACATACTAATTGCCAACCTCTTTCCAACCCCTTGGCAAGTACTAGAGAGACCAAAACTATAGGTTGTGAAGGAGAGTAGTAGGTGAGGCCACCAAGATTGTTCAAAGACAAGTACAACTATCTTCCCGCCTAGCTGGTTCCTATGACCCCACCTCTGACCCTGCAACCTGACTGTCCAATGAAACCTGCTGCTGTCAAAACCACATCCACCCAGCTTTTTGGAGTACTCTACATTATTTTGACAGGCTTGGGGGACTCCATGGTGCCCAACTCTGGCCCTTGGTCCTTACTTAGGTGGTCCCTATCTTATGTTATCAAGTTGACACCCATCCTATGGTGGGCATTATCCACTGGCCCAATGGTACCCTGTCCCAAGTCACCCACTGCCTTTATCTATGTCTGGCTTCCTTAAACTTACAGTATTTTACTATATAGACAGGACAATCTCAAACATGGAGAAAGGTTAAACCCCAGGAAGCTTTTGATGCTTCAAACTATGAAATATTGACACCACAGGCAGTAAAACATTGACCTCCTACCTGAACTGCAGCAAAGCTGTGAATATGCTGGAGCATTTCAATATGCTCAGTGCTAGATTGTTGGATGGGCTTGAGGTTTTTTAATAACGGAAGATATTGATGGGAAACTCAAAGCTTAAGGAATGGTTTAGAAAGCATTGGAGGAACATTTTAGGCTTTTAATAAATCAATTTGGAAAGCTAATTATATAGTAGGAAGCAGGCTATGTGGAGCTGTCTAAGCTTTTGAGAGAGCTGCTTGAAAAAGGAAACAATTGAAAAAAGGGGCTAAATATCAGTGTTTAAACATTGAAGATGGGTAGGACCATCTGGGATATTAAGAAGAACATCTAGAAACAGATAGAAGACCTATCTTGGCAAAATTTGAGGGAGCATCCAAGCAATAGATTGGAAAGCAATCTAGGGAAAGAACATAGAATCACATAATGATGGAGCTATAGAGCAACAGGGCAATGTTAATCACAGCTAGCATCCAAAAGTTTCTAAGGGGATCTTTCTTCTGTTAAATAAATACTTTTAAATCCTCTAAAAGGGTAATAGTGCTATAAAAAAGAAAACCCCTGATATCTATTACCCAAGTGTTGAAAAAGAATCTCAGTATAAGTAATGTTGAAAGAAGTTTGAACATAGCCAAACTCCTGAGGAAGAAAGAACTATGATGGAAGGAGATTAAAAGCTTCTATTTAGGGGTAAGGATTTCTCCAAGCTGGATTTTGAGGTCTATTTCAAGAGCTATACACTCCCAAAGAAGGTGCCCACTTCAATTCTAACAACCAAACTTCTGGCACCAGGATTTCTAACAAAATGACCCCATTTTAAATTTATTCAAAAGATAATCCAGATTAAACTCTGTAAACTATGATACCCTTTTGTTGAATGTAGCGTTTTTGGAAATCCTGCTGTTAGAATCAAAGTGATTACCCAAAGAGGATCAAACACTATTATATGTAAAAGATCATGATGTAGATTCTAGAATGCCGGTTAGAAAAGTGTTAGAGGAGTCTGAAAGTCTGCAAACCCAGTATAATTCTCTAGATCTTGAGCTTATTCACTAAAAGAATGTCACCTTAACCTATTGGTTCCTGGCTTTGACTCAGGACACACCTTGGTGACCTCTGAAGAGAAGGTGCCCCACAGGAAGGCTACAAATGTCCCATCACAAAGGCAACCCTAATAAACATATAGTTTTGTCAGGTTTTGTGAGTGAAAGTCATGTGGTCCTATCTTTTTTCTCTGGATCTTGCTATTACAAAGGAGCTGCTTTTTTTCTTGAGTCATCTGAAGCCCAGGAGTAAAAATCAGGTCTTTCATTTAGTACACATATTTTCTAATAGGCTTTATCTCTCAGTGCTTATCACATAAATACTTGATAGATTGATCATAGCAATGGTCAACTTTAATGTTTTCTTTGCCCAGGTGCTTAGTGGTCTTCACTTTCAGGTGAGCGGCCCTCACATCTTTTGACAAGGGAACTGTTTGCGGAAGATGCCACTTGAGAAGATTCTCAATCAATGTGGTGGGGGCTTGCAGGTATGTTCTCCCTTCTCTAATATAACTCTATCTCAACCTTGGGAGTTTAGGCGTGCAGAGAAGTTTTGGTCTTCACTGGGGAAACCTTTTCTCTGGACATATTTTTAATTGATGCAGTTAGCTAAATATCCACCACTTACAATGCTTGGGATATCCTTGGATGGCACCACATAAAAACAACTAGGGAGGCTCTTTGGGATCTTGAATGAGCCCTTAAATTTTCAAATATCATGAGCTTTTTTTGGATCCCAGGGCCCTAGAGGAGCCTACTGAAATCCATGAAAGTATTCATGAGCTTAGCATTATCTTGTTCATCAGGAGAGGGCTTGGGAGAGTGCTTGAAGCCTGATGTCCCTTTGTTCTTGTTGATGGGATCTTCATTTTCCTCAGAATCATATCAGCTATGGGAGGTGAAACCATCATCAGAGTCCTCCTCAGAAGCTGAAGTTGTGGGGTTTTCTTTTTCGTTTTTTAGGGTATCTTTTAATCACTTTATTTGTATAAGAAGATGTTTTATTCTTACTCCTGTCCTGGAGAGCCTTATTTTTGAGAAGTTCTTTATTGGACTGGGGTCTCTTTGCTTTATCCTATAAAGCAAATATGCTTTAATAGGGAAGCATGAGTTGAATGGCTAAGCTTTAAAAAAACAAAGTTAAAGTTGAAAGGTTTATAATTGCTGGAATATTATTAGGCTAAACATTTAAAGGGCTGTATAGTATAAATTATTAAGCCATATTGAGAGCTCATGCCAGGGAACTTTAGAAGAGCCTCTATTTCAATGGATGATGCTGAAATTTTAAGTGCTGGCACACAAAAAACAAAGCTCAAACAGTTGGCCTAGAGAATCTGTCCAAAATCTGGTTGTTGACATGCAGACACCCAGCATCTTTAAGGTACACTGTTAGTAAAATCCAGGAAAGTATCAATTAAATCAAGATTGGGGATGAAAATCCGCCTCCAGTTTGCCCATTTGGTTTCTTGGCTATAACAATGATAGATATGTCTAAATGTTAAAAATAAGTGCAACAGAATGTAAATATACTTTTAATATTAATATGTGAAGTTTTGGGATTCTAATCCTACTTTTATATAATCTGAAACTGTTAAGTGGCATCTTTTTCTTAGTAAGCCAGTGAAGATACCAACTTAGACTTTGACAGCCTAGATTATTAGATGAGCTGCTATCAAAGCTTGCTTAAACTATGTCATTGTGTTTGCTCAACTTAATCCCCTTGTTTTGATTGTGCTTTCATGTCACTTTCCCTTTATGTCAATATTAAATTTCACTATATAGATCCCTGTTTTAACATGAATAGTTTATCTTAAATAGATAATCTGGGGTTAACTGGAACTCATACAAAGGTTCCAAAGCTATAATAGACCTCATAAATGATATGAAGCAATGCTTGGAATTATGGGCAACTGCATGTCAAAAATTATGGAGCAAAGGGTAAGCTATGGATCTAAATAAGCTGTAATAAATGGCAATATTCTGGATTAGGTGTTTCTTTAATATTAAAACCCTTCAACTGTTAATTTATGCCAAAATTTGGTTTTCTTGATTGAACTTGGCCTAAAGTTAAAAGGTTTACAGTTTAGCATTTCAACGTTAAGTTACCTTTATTTAGTACTTAAAATCAAGCTAGTTCTTAATTGGTTTCAGGGGTAGCTTTATTTCTTCACTTTTTTTCATTCCCAATATGTGGTACAATAGAAATATCTGCCTTATCTCTAGGTTGGTTAGTAGGCGGTAACCTAAGTGTCAGATCTGGGCTGACTTCCTGTATGTCAACAATTTTCAACATACAGACAGTTTAAATCCTTACAGCTATCAAGGAGACTCCACAAAAGGAAATTTTTATCACAGATGAAGAGGATGATGATGCAATAAATAAATAATCTGAAATGATGCCTTACCACTCATTCAGTGGTTAATTTTGAGCAGCCCCAGACCAATAATTTGATCAAGTTCTTCAAGAGCTCCCATCAGGGATGCTATTTTCACTTCCAGAAAGAACTCTGATATCACCTTTAGGGTGCACAGCCATGAATAACCTTGTCATTTCAAAGACATGAAAGAGGTAAAGAATGTCTTTAACTGATTTTCTGATAATATATATGTTGAGAAAGAAGAATAAAATGGCCTATATAATCCATCTTTCTATCATTTCTATATTGCTGCTAATTAGTTACCCTTTGCTCCCCTAATTTTTAAAAAAACTTAATAATGAGTAGATTGGAGGGTTTCAGTGAGATAACAAATAAAAAAGATGATATCTCTTTCATCTGAAGCTTGCAAAAGAAGGTATTAGATGGGCTGGTAAAGGCCAATTTTTCTCTTGGAGGATGGCACATCTAGTTTTCCACCAGGGTCAGGGTTAATAAACCTAAATCCAACAGGATTCTTATTTTTATGAAGATCAGCAGTCAATCTCTGCTCACCTCTTCAAGACAGCAATAAATAGCAGAAACTTCCTGCCCTGGAGCACCAAGGCTGTGGTCAAGTAGGAAGATATCTGCACATCAGACTTGCCTCCTAAAACAGGGATAGAAGCTTTGAGAATCTCTAGCCAATATCTGTGACCTTTGCTGCCAAGTACTGATTCTATTATTTTTAATAAAATATTCTTAATGATTTTTATAGGGGTTGGCCTTTATATTTATATCTAGTTTATTTTTATTAAACAAACTAGGGTATATGAAAGTATATCTGAAATAGTTTTATGGAGGTACTGGCTTCAGAGCTTCATGCAACCTAGTTGTCATTGATTGACCATATCTTTTATTGTAAACTTGGGTTCATGAGGGATTTTTATCCAGCCATAGCTTTTTATTTTAGTGTTTCTTAATATTCTCTACGTGCTTAAAGCAAAAGCAAACAGTTGTTGGTATTTCAATCTGTGATGCTGTAAATGGATGCTTCATATTTAGTGGTTCTTTTTTGATGGTGTAATGTGATAGGCCATGAAATGCATATTATAAATATAAAAATATGAGTTGTAATTGTTTCTTGTAGGCACTGTTGGCGATTTTTAGAATGATAATAAGATTTTTGGTGGTGAGAGTTTAAAGTGATACTGTAATAAAGGTAAACTTTGAGAAGATAGCTAATTCAAGATGAAATTATCTGGCTGCCTATTCTCTTGGGATGATTTGGAGGATTGCAGATGAGTTATTTTCAAAGCACGGCTATGTAGTAAGAAGATTTGGGTATATATTAATGGATGGATGTGGATTTAGCCATCGGTTAAGATGGAGGGGATTAAATATTTATAATTGGTTGCGGTGCTTGCTTCTTCTCGAGTGGGATGAGTCGATTCACTTCATGGCCTTATTAGCAGGGGTGATTGGAAGGGTTGAGTTGAGAGTGTTTGGTCGGGTGGCATTGTTGGTAGGTCCGTGGGGAGCGGTGACCTGCATGTTGTTGTTGTAGTTGAGCTTGGCGTCACCGACATGGAATGTGATGTTGTTTGCGGATCGGCCCATCCCGTTGGTGGTGATAAACTCCACTCCCGAGCCAAGGGCGTTGAGGGCCATTCTCACCTCTCCTATGTTATCTGCCTTGACCAGGTGGGGAGGGGGCTTTGGGGGAGAGAAGGGTTTGCCGGGAGCAGAGGTGTTTTTACTTGCGGCAGTCTCGTTCTGGGGGATGGATGCAGCGGTTAGCTTGGTATTGTCCAGCTGGGCCAGTCTAGCAAGTGCGAAGTCGGTAAGATAGAAGCAGCTGACTGAGGCCTGCAGTGCGCAGAAGCCTGATAATACTTTGAACATGTCCCTACAAATTGGAATGCGTGGGTTTAAATGGGGTTTCAAGTGTGGAATTGTTGGAGGGGTTTCATGGGATTTGTATCGCTGGTTAAACATGCTCAAGTGTTTTGATAGTTTCGCAACTATAAACTCAATCATGATTGGTTCATCGGTGATGAGCCAGGTTGCTTTAACCGGTAATCGTTTTGACGTAGCTGGTGCTACGTTCGATCTGCACATGAATCACTACCAATTTGTAGCATTGTTTGACTTTGTTTTTATGGATACACTTTTTAGAAGCCAACTCCGAAGCATTTAGATTCCTAAAGAAAAATAAAACTATATTTAATTTATCATTTTATTAAAGTTTGTGCCAAAACTTTCACGTAAATATATTGCTTAACCCATGCTTGAGTCCATCAACTGGGAGGGAGCTGGGAAAATGTAACTAAAATTAATTTCTGAAACCTTTATCCTCACCACTGGTCTCCCTCTATCATTTCTACATTGAAAATTTCCATCTGTAAAGCTTAATCGTTCATATCAGCTAATGATTTTTAATCAGACATTTGATAATCGAGCATCCTTTGAGACGCTGCTATAGAACCCATGGTTCCACATGATTAGAATCAAGAGTGCTTCCGTGTTGCCCAACTTCTTACCACGAGAATTCAAATCAAGTCCAATGGAAGAAAACGTGTCGGACGAAACCCCTTCACAGGTTGAATAAAAAGAGTGAATGCTAAAAGGCTAATATCAATTAAACATTTAAATAGGACTCGTTTATTTTAATTGCAGGTAAAAAATTGGATTTGATATGGCATTTATGTTTAATGCTATGAGAAATGAAGCCCTGGATTTAATTGAAATTATGAATATATATTATATTTTGGAGTATGATTCTGTCGAGAGTAGGCCTAGTGGAAGCAAGATTAGAAGCGAGGGATGATAACTTTACCAAAATAGCATCGAGGCTATATAGTGAGAAAATCTAAATCATTGATATGGTGCTGGTCTGGGTAGTGGCTAGGGTTTGTATTCCAGAGGTGGCCATGCCAAGGAACAAGCTCAGGTTTCATCTTATTAGTCAGGTGGCAACAGCAGCAGCGCCCATATCAACATGGCCACTGTCAACCAGAAAAGCATATTCTACTATAGCATTTTCTAGTTGATTGAACTCAATTCCCATCTTTCTTAGCTCTAGGAGGTGTGAAACCAGAAAACTGACAAAATTGTGGCCACTTTGACACACTTTAATGTTAAGCTTAACAATTTTTCTTTTAACCCAAATTCTACTTTAATTTTACTACTAAAAATTTATTTTTTTGCCAAGTTGTTTTCACAACATAAAAGTTTCAATGTCAACCCTTTTTAAGCAGACTCTATTTTTATAATGAAACTGTCATTTTACTATATAAATATTACTATTACAGTTAAAAATCCAATTTTCATTAGGTTGATATATAGAAATAGCATTAGTACATATGGTATTCTGTTGAAATTTCCATGTCAAAACTTCATTGGTGGCACCTGATTTGACTTAAACCATAAACAGATTTGTAACTAACAGCAATCCCATAACTTAAGCCCTGTCTACTATTTAATTACTGTAGATTTTATAGTGAACAATAATATCAAAAGTCAAAGATGTCTGCAATTTGCATGTGATCAATTGCTGAGGTGGGTTTAAGTAGATTGGAGTGGTGCAGATAATCCTAAGTTACTATGCCACCATCTGCTGAGGATGTTGTCAGTGGGGAAGTCAATCCTTTACCAGTTTCATTATTTAACCAACATGTTAACAACTTTTAATATACACAATGGTAAGATATTGCCTTCCCATTATTGAAATATAACTCTTATAAAGAAATAAAGTGCTCTGACCATTTTTACCTTACTTTCATATGTTTTATTTTTTACTTTACTTAGTACACAAAAAATCACTGGAAACCTGGTTTATACTTGTGGGTTTGCTTAACTTTAATTAATTGTACTGGGAATAAAATAGTATATTTTCAGAAAAATATGTCAACAGTGCTGTGGTTATCCTTGATGATTTCTAAAATCTTCCTAATTGATTGTGTGGACTCATCATAGTTTTGCTAATCAACTTTCATAATGTTAACGCTGTTCACCCCCCCCATATATAAAACCTTTACTTTTACATAATAAACATATCTAAATTTTTGATTGCTTGTATATTTAAATTTCCCCTCTATATTTCACAGCTCTAAAATAATTTTATCTCTAACCTTAATCTCTTTGCATATGCCTTTTAAATTTCAACTTTTGTTTAAACCAATAATGAAGCATACCCCTTCACTCAGCCTTTTATGTCTGCATACCCAACAAAGTCATCACAAGTCTAAAGTTTAATCCTGATGGCTTATCCAACAGCTTTGCTTAGTAAACCCATTACTTTATTTTAGAACCCTTTCCTTACTTTTTGTAGGGCAGGGGTACCTTCCAACAGCAGATTTGGACCAAGCGCCCCAAAAATCTCCCCACCTCCCAAAAGCAGAAGGCTCCATCCTATAAGATTCCTGTCCCTAAGAATTCTCTCAGAGAGGATCCTCACCCAAGCTCTCCCTGAGAAGAGCCCAGCTCACTCCTCTGGGGGTGAGAAATCTAATGGGTCTCTTACAGATCACAGCTTCTATAACTTTGTGTCAGATAAAGAGCTCACCAAAAAGGTTGCTCTGGAAAGAGGCCCCACCCAAAGATAAAGCCTCCCAAACATGAGGAGCATCAGAAATATCCCCCTTCTCCCCCTCTCTGCCCAACTCCCCCAATTGCAGTGTTGCAAATGAACCAATTAGAGTTCAGTATTTGATTTGGGAAGACAACAGTCCAATAGAAAGGACAGAAATGAATAGAATAAGGTATTGTTTATTATAGAATATTGTGGTCAATATACTATATGGGGAAAGCCAAAATGCCACAGGGGGTGGCATAGTGGTGTGTTCCATGTAAGGTTTGAAGCCAAGGAATAACTTGTGCAGGGATGAGCAAGTCAAATTGGCAGTGCTCCTAATTAGGAGAAAGTGCCCACAGTTTGATATTGCCATCATATTGGTCCATGTCATTAGATACATCAAGAGGCAGCTCATTGAGCGCCCCCTGTGTATTGTAAGATACATTAGCAGGCAAGGAGGGAAACTTGATTGCAACAGCAGCTCATCTGATGCTGATTCAAATCTGCACCCTGGATACTTTTCTAGCTTCCACTATTATCCCGTTGGCCCTTAAGACCCTCTAGTGACCCATATATCTGCAACATTGATAGTAAGTTCAAGGCTCCCTCCTAATTTCCTAAGTATTTTCCAATCATGAGCGCCAAGGGTGGGCCAGCCATGGTAAACAATGGGTCCATCTTCTCCCGCAACAACACCAACTGGGGCTTCAAGAGCTGTTGTTACACCTGTGAGTACTGCTCCTCTCCAGTTTGGCTCAACACTGAACACTGGAAAAAGGTCAAAACTATCAAGGGCAAGCACACTTGTGTGATGCCTAATACCACCATCTCTTGTCTCCTTAAGTGGTATCTGATGCAGATCATGTCCACCTCCAAAGATCTTTTTCCAACCCATCTGGCTGTGCTTGCTGCAAATACATCTCCCCCACCAACCTCAAGAGGATGCCAACCCACAGCCAGTTGGTCAAGTTTTTGAGCAATAAGCGTCAAGCCTCCAACCCCCTGGCCAAGAGCGCCACTACCATTGAAGACCTGGTTCTCTCTGATGCCCTCAAGAAAGCTGATAATGGAGAGGTGTTCCTACTCCATGATGATGGGCAGGAAGTGAAGGATAGGACTATATTCTACACCACAAAGCAAACCTGGGGCATCTCAACACTGTTATCAATTAGCTGTGTGACAGTACTTCTGCAGCATTCCCCACCATCTTTGAGCAGCATTGGGTCCTGCAGGGGAAGTTTGACGCCCAAGTTATCCCCCTTGGGTTCTCACTCCTCCCTGGTGCTAAGACCATAGTCTAACCCAGAGCCTTCAAAATGGTAAGAGGTGCTCTAAGATATCTCCCCACCAACAAGCCTCCCCCTCCTTTCCATGCCACCAGAGCATATCCTTCCTCCTCTGAGAAGGATGAGGCTGCCCTTGCTGATGAGCAGCTAGCTCATTTGCAGTTTCTTGGGCCAAATTTTATCATGATAGACTTTGAGAAAGCTTGATTCAAAGCCTTTCAGGCCAGATTCAATAGAGGAGTTCAGGTAGCTTCTTTTTTTCAGAAATGTACCCATCTGTAATCTCACATTTAATAGAGAGCTGTAGATTCTCTGGTAAAATATTTATAGATAAGGAGCTGTACGGCAAGTAACTCAATGATGAGATAGTAAATTCTGCTATGTCATCACCCATCTTGCTACCTTGAATTTTTCAAAAATGAGAGCACTGCTGTTGGATTTAGAGCATCAAAGAGACAGGTTATGGGAAGAAGTCCTTTGGAACCCTTGGGGATACAGTTGGTTTACAGCCTGTCAAGATAAATAAAAATATTACAGATTGAGGAATTGATTCAGTCCAGACCAAAAGAACATTTTTTACTTGAAGGTCAATTGTACACAGAAAAAGTCCCGTGTATCTTGGTCCAGGTTACAGAAATAGTAAAACACACAACACAATTAAGGCTAAATGGACGATCCCAAAAATGAGCCGGCTAATAGAAGACCCCCATATCTAAAACATTATTGAACATCACACGTTATAAAGCAACCTATGCCAACTGATAGACTGATCAGGTAACAGACATGTAACAATCAGAGAATAAAGTTGGTTCAGTCACAAAAAGGATGCTTTTAACCACAAAACTGTAGATTCTTCATCATCCTGGATTGCTTTTATGACCCAAAATAAAAATAAGCCCTTCCAAGAGTCAATCTGCTGAAATCTATTCAGTAAGCTGCAGCGTTATTTTTAATCCCTGTGCTTCTAAGTTTGGCCATTTATGTCTGAGAGAATTTCTAAAATGGGAGCACATACTTAAATAGAATTGATGTTTTGGTGGCATTTTAGCTTTCTTATTTCAATAGAATTTTATTACTAGTTATTCTAAAATGGTTAATAAATGCAACAAAAGCTTTAATTTTGTGGAGAAGCAGTAACAGGAGCAGACTTATGCCCAGGTTACTGATTAAAGAAGATCAGCTACTATGGGTCCTGTTTACACACAGCAGCTCAACTTAACTCACAAGGAGAATGATATGTTTTTTACCAGGATCAGCCTTGGGTTTGGTCTTTGATAGCCTCTATGAGGTACCCCAAGATCATACCAATCTTCAGCCTATGCCACAGGAGGAAACCAGGGTAGCTGTGCCCTCTCTACCTCAATTAAATAATCCTGGTGTAATTCAGGTTGATCAAACCATACAGAACCTATCCTGTGTACCAGTATAATAAGTGTGCCTCCCAAAAAAAAATGTCTAACCAATGAAATTGTTGAGGAGATGATGAATCTCAATAAGAGTGACATGATCTTTGCAGAAAGGTCCACCTTTTTATAGTTCCCTTAGACAGCATTAAGATAGCAATTTTGGGCTGTAATAAAGAGAGGCAACACAGGGATTTCAAAAAGTAGAAGAAGCAGTCTAATTTTCATCTTAATCCTGTTTATCTTATTATAACTTGCTCCTATAATGCAACCTGTAACTCCAAATGGCATAATTCAGACTTCTAGTTGGGCTTCATAGCATATTTGTTGCCAGCTTCACTACATAATCTGGATTCACAGGCTTTTTTATAATTATGGTTCTAATCAATTGTTCAGGTGCCAAGCAGAATAACAACAAATATTTACCCCACAGCCCAGAATCAGTGCCAAAAATACATGATGCTTATATAATATATTATATTATGTCACTTTTTTATCTTATTATAAATTGGCACTTAATCTTCAAGATTAAAGAATACCTATAAAAAATAACACTCCAGAGGGCAAAAAGAAGCAGAAGCAGGATGCTTATTGGTGAGTTTCTAGTAGTTTTGCCAAGGTGAATAATGTTTTATCAAACTTCAAACAACTACGCCAATTGGTACATATTCAGAAAATTTCTCTCAGAATTAAGCAATATCTGGAGCTCAGCAAATCAGAAATTCTGTGTATTCCTGAGCCATCAGATGGAATGCAGAGAAAAAGCTGTAGAGAATATTCTATAAAGCAGGCATGAGGTGTCAATATTCCCTACCAGTCATAAAGATGTTTATCTAGGGGATTTATTGTTTTAAAAATTTTGGGGATACAATCAGAGAGTTTTCCCCCAAAACTTTAGCCATGTTCTTTTTGCTGCCCACAACCACACTTAAACATTTTAACACCAGAAGATTGTTGAGTACTCATCAAGCTAGCTCTTCATATCCACAACAGTAGCCAATCATCCAAAGATATTCATATTCTCCTTCACTGTTTCCCAGTATACCAACCAATCAAAGTGATTTCTGACCAAGAGTACAATACCATGCTCCACTAATTTCTTCAAGGCAATCAAGCTATTCACCTTTCTCTAGTTCCTTTAGTTACCACAGCTAGCCATTACAATCCACGGAAGCCCAGCTTTCAACCCTCTAGCCCAGTACTGCCCCCACCACCTAGCCCTACCAACTAGCCCCCCCTTATTTTGAAGAATAAACCCTGTTCAAATAATGTATTTTATATAATAAAATATTGTAATTTACTTAATTTTTAATAATTTTAACATGATAATTGTTGGGAATTTTGACCAATCAAAGATGCCAATTATGATGAAGCTCATGGATTAGGGTTTCTGCAACCAAACTCATAAATTAGTAGTATAAAAACAATAATGCAAATTATGACAGAGCTTGTGGATATGGATTACAGCAGCTTTAACACCATAAATTAGTAATATAAAATATATGTATATTGGACCAGTAGCAGTCTGCTGACTTGAGCCACAAATCAGCCAATGATAAGCGCTGCTTCAGTGCCTAGTTGATTCATGATTTGCTGCTGCGTCACTTGGAAAAGTTGCAAGCGCTGTGGCGCTGCCTAATAATTATTGTAGGAGCCAAAGTGCTGCACTAATTTTACATTGAGCGCTGAGGCGCTGGATTTGATTCCCCATAATCTTGAATTCTCATATATATCATATCATTAAGCATTGAACCTGAAGTATGTTTAGGATAGAAGGAAGTGATCCTGAAGCTACTAAACTAATCCATGCTAGCAAGAGCCACCTGTGCTGGATGAACATGAATATATTCTATTGGTTGACGTTCAATAAGCGCCAAACCTGGATTACCAATTACCAAAAATAAGGGTATGTTAGAATTTACTAGAAGACATTGCTAGCATCCCATGGATTAACCTTTGAGAAGGTATAAGAAGAATTAATCAATTACAATAAAATCATCTTCAATCTGGTTGCCCTTTATCTTAATCTTTAAGTACTTCTGCGTGATCAGAAGCCATTTCTTGACAGCAATCATGTTTTCATTTGATCCTGGCTCTTCTGATACAATACTACTCATATTATCACATATGACTGTATTCAAGAAAATGCCCTGCGCTCAATATTATTAAATAATTGTGGTGCTGAAATGCAAAAAGCACTACAATAATATATTAAAAACAGGTTTAATTTTAATTTTGATTCATTTTTAATAAAGGCAGCTTTAATAAAAATGTTTTAATATTTACTAATTTTATAACCATACTTTTTATTCAATGATATTGTTAAGGGTCTGGATGTAAAAGCATCCTAGCTACTGCCAACCTACTTGACATCCAGCCATTGCCCAATTTGGTCCCCTTCCAATATACTGTTTGACATACCAAGAATGGTAACCAAGCAATATCACCTGACTGTCCAAGTATCCAGTGGCTTGAACCCATTATGCACATGAACAACCCCTAGTTTCAATCCAACTAAATCCCCATCACAGTCAAGTCTATATAAGTCTAAAGTATTATCCAATAAAATATACTTCTCTTCTTTATTAATTCCATATTTGAAGCGTCCCCAAAAGGTGCTCCTTATCACTGGTAGCAGCTATGGTTTTTTGACCACACCCATGATAGAGAAAATGACTGACCAAAACCCTCCCACCTTTGCTCATGTACTCAACCAGGCCACATCCCAGGATACCTGGAAGACGTTCTTCTGCACCCACAACATTGATAAAATAAACCTAGTGGATACACTGTATTCAAAGGTCTGGTCATGCCCAAAGCATGCACCAAGATTATTCAATACAGTTGCTCTCTTCAACCACAAACAAACTCACAACAACCTATCACAGGTGAAGTTACCAACACCAAGTACATAGGTATCAACAAGTTCTTTGGTAAAAACAAAGAAAACATCATCAACTGGCTAGACCACTCAGCCACTAAACTCTGCGCCAGCCGCATCCCCCATGAGAAATGAGTCCAGGAAGCCAGCAAGTGCCTGTACAAGGCCGCAACTAACTGGTTTGCCACCTGGGTCAGCTCACAAACTGACAACCAGCTTGAAAACTGGAAAGAGTTCAAAGCAGACACCACCCACAATTTCTGCGTCACTGAATCCCTCCAAGACATCACAATACAGCCCAGTGATCTTCCACAGAAGCCCACTATTGCAGCTTACGCCAATGAATTTAAGAAAATACATTGCAAAATCCAAAACCCAGCACAAACTGACAACTTACACACCAGAGCATCATTTATCAACAGAATAAAACCCTCTGTTACTTCCCTCATCTGCCCAGAGGCCAACACCTCCATGCCTGCACTCATTGCAGAAGCCAAGCGCGCGGAAAAATACGCAAACATGGAATATGTTTCATGCAACAGCAATTGTTCTTCAAGAAGCAATGGCAGAGAAAACTCCAATGTCAATAAACGCCAAAATACCAACCATAGCAACAGCAACTTCAATTGCAACAATGACTATTGCAGCCAAGGCGCAAACCACTCCCATCCCAAGAAAGAGGACACCGCCAAAGTAAACAATGCTGAAACAGCAACCTGCTATGAATCTGACCCCACATTCTCTGACCTCAAATTCCTTGAAACAGAGGACCAGAGAAAAGAGAAGGGGGAACAGGTTTAAGTGCCCCTGTCTTCCCCCAACTTGATAAGAAACTGTACCAAGGCACAAACTTTTCTGCTTGCATCCCACGTGTCCTGCAATCCTCCTTTTTTATGAACGTAAAAATTAAAGATTGCTCATAACTTCTTGTCTATCCATGCACTTACAAATTACATACACATAAAATTTTATTTAACTCTGGTGCTCAACACACTATGGTAAGCAAAAAATTTGTAACCAAGTACAAAATACCAGTTGTCAAATCCAACTTCAAATACAACAGAATGGCAGATAAATCAAAGGCTCTACTCAAAGGCAAAACAACTCCCTTCAGAATTGACCTCCAAGGCATAAAAACTTCCATCAAAGGACTTTTCATGAACAACATAAACTAAAACATTGTTGCAGGCATAGACTGGTTCATCCAAGTGAACCCAAGTGTATGTTGGAAAACAAAAACTATGACCATCAAACACAATGGAGTCAATTTTAACATCCTCAAAGAACCCAATGACCTCATTCTTAGAGACACAGTATTTGTCCAGGTCATAAACCAAGATGACTCAGAACGTCTAATCAAAGAGAGTACCCTCCACATAATGAGGTACACTGAGTTCAATAACATGCAAACAACCAAGATCCAATGCCCAGAACTTGCAACACTTCTAAATGAATATGCCCATGTATCAAGGAAGAGCTCATAGAGTTACCACCCAAAAGAGAGGTCAAGCATGACATCAACTTACAAAGCCATGCCTAAACCTGCACCCCTCTAAAGACTCTCTCCCATGGGACCCAAAACCTCAAAACCCATATTGAGGACAATCTAGCAAAAGGATTCATTTGCCTGTCTGAATCACTGTAGGGGCAGCAGTGTTCTTTGTAAAGAAAAAAGGAAGGCACCCTCCATCTAGTAACCAACTACAGAGCACTAAATGCAAGCACAGTAAAGAATAGATACCCTCTCCCACTTATAGAGGATTTATTTGCAAGACTCTCAGGAGCCAAAGTTTTCTCCAAAATTGACCTCACCTGAGGTTACAACCAACTTGAAGTAAAGGAAAAGGACATACCAAAAACTGCATTCTGTATGCAATTTGGATCCTTTGAATGTAGAGTAAAGAACTTTAGAATGACCAACGCTCCCGCAACGTTTGTCACCATAATGAACCAAGCGCTGACTGGCCTCTCAAATAAATTATGCTACCTTGGCAATATCATCATATTCTCAAAAACAAAAGAGGAACACCTCACGCATGTCTGCAAGACACTCAATTGACTCGCAAAGCACAAACTTTACTCAAAACTAAGTAAGTGCCAATTTATGGAAAAGGAACTCCTGTTCTTGGGCCACATTGTCTCTGAAAGTGACATCAAAGCAGATCCAGACAAAATAAAAACAATAAATAACATGCAACACCCCAACTCTGTCAAAAAAGTTTGATGCTTTCTCAGAATGATAGCTTACCTAAGGAAATACATCAAAGACTGTGGAAAGTTCACCACACCAATCAATGACCTAACCAAGGGTAATGCCAAAAAGAAATTAATCTGGACACCAGAATGAAACAAGAATTTCCAACTATTAAAACAAGCTCTGATTGAAGCACCAATCTTGCAATACCCTAATAATAACAGGTGCTACAAGCTTGAGTTGGATGCCAATGACACTGCCATTGACGCAGTCCTACGCATCCAC
Source organism: Entomophthora muscae (assembly GCA_014839935.2). NCBI lineage: Eukaryota > Fungi > Entomophthoromycota > Entomophthoromycetes > Entomophthorales > Entomophthoraceae > Entomophthora > Entomophthora muscae. Next base: position 783,486 of record QTSX02000712.1, read on the forward strand.
CAGCCAGGGCAGCAAGAATTCCTGCCAGTATGTTATGGAAGCAGAAAACTAACCAAAAACTGAGCAGAGATACCAAATACACAATAAATGAATTGCTAGCAATATATCACACATACAAGAAATGGAGATGTTACTTAGAAGGACATTTAAACGTCCAAGTACTAACTGATCATAAATGCTTAATCTCTTTCAAAACTCAGAATGCAATTGCAGGAAAACAAGCCAAAAGGATGTCCCCGCTGGAGCAGCTCAATTTGGACATATAATACAAAAAGGGGGAAGAGCTGGTCACGGCTGACGCTCTCTCTAGGCTATGTCAGCCAAGAGAGGATCATCCTGACCACCTGTACCCTGACTGGCCAAATATACAATACTGAGTATAAAACCAAAGGGAAAGACCCCTCAATACACCAACTAACCCACAACACATTAGTAAGGAACAAAAAGTATTTCCATTTATCAAATGGCACTGTATACTGAATCATTAATGACAAACATGTTCCCTACATCCCACTTTCACAAAGAGTTGACACCATATTAAGACATCACCACCTACTAGGACATACAAAGGCTAACAACCTATACCTCACATTAAAAGAGATAGTATGGTGGCCCAACCTCAAACAAGATATAGTTGATGTTCTGAAAAAGTGCACAGTGTGCAAGAAATACACCAGCATAAAGGCCCCCCAGCTAACAGTCAACCCAGTACCTGACCCTGAACCGTTTAAGGTTTGGGGACTAGAAGTAGTGGGCCCCTTCCCAGAAACAAAGAAAAATCAACGTTTCATAATTGTAGCTACCCACTTTGCCACACACTGGCCCATCTTCTGGGAAACAAAGGACCACAAAGCAGAAACCATAAACCGTTTTATTAACAAAGCAATCATAGCCAACTACGGCACTCCAGACTACATCATAACTGATGGAGCAACCAAGTTATCAGGTCACGTAGTAAATTACAACTTAAAATCCAAAAACATTCAGCATTCCATATCCTTGCCCTACAGGCCACAGGCCAACAGCAGAGTTGAACCCCTAAACGGCAGCCTTATCAGGACCCTAGAGAAAATAATGGATGACAAAGCCAAAGACACATGGCCACTATAATTGAAGCATGTATTACTAGTATCCTGGTCCGCACCAACCAAGAAACAGGCTATTCACTGTTTGAGCTAACCTACGGATACATACCATAAATAATCACCTGCAACAAGCAGCCCTACATAAAGACCCTCCAGGAAACCTCCCACAGTAGAGCAAGCACCAAATCTTTAAAACATTTGCCTCAAAGCAAAAATAGCATAAATAAAAAGGCTAAAAACATAAAAGGTAACCTTTGCAGAGGAACCACTTCCCATCAACTCCCCCGTCTGGTTCCTAGCTGGAAACAGAAAGAAACCAGACTCAGTACACAGAGGACCAAGAAGGATCATCAAGTACAGACCAGATCACAACACCTACCTAGTAAAATTCCAAGGTGCCAAAAACCCAATTATCAAGAAATACCACAGAACCTGTCTCTGCCTCTGTAAAGGAGAGCACTCAACCAGACTGGTTCCAACTAGTAAACAGCTCCAGGAGCATCAGGCGGTAGCCGTGAAAACAAAGCCTCCTCCTGATGCACCAGAGTTACCCCTTAAGGGGGGTGTCAAGGGTCTGGATGTACAGGCATTCTGGCTACCACCAACCTACTCAACATCCAGTCATTGCCTGATTTGGTGCCCTTCCAATATACTGTTTGACATACCATGAATGGCAATCAAACAATATCACATGACTATCCAAGTATCCAGTGGCTCAAACCCATCCTGCATATGACCAGCCCCTAGGTTTAATCCAACTAAATCTCTACCACAGCCAAGTCTATATAAGTCTAAAGTATTATCCAATAAAATATACTTCTCTTCTTTCCTAATTCCATATTTGAAGCTCCCCAAAAGGCGCTCCTTATCATCTTGTAGAGAAAGTCTTAAAATGTATACTATCAAAGTTTCAATGTTTTTTGTTATTTAAAAATAAAATTTCTATTAGTGTATAAGTAGGCAAAACTTTGAGTTTTGACTGAAAACTTGCAGTCAAAATGGCGCTTTTGAAGTGACTTAAATTGAGGTGCTGTAGCTCAAAAACATAGTGTTTTTGACCATTTTTATATTAAATTAACAAATTTCCAGTGGAGCCCTCAACCAGGCCAAAGAGTAAAACTTGAATTTCACAAAAACTAACTTATACAACTGGGGTTAAAAAGTACCCAGTTGTTTATAAAAGGTCAAAATATATATATTTGCAAATTTTCATATGTTTTATTACATTTTTGCTTAATTGATTTTAGATGTGAAATAGTACTTTTTAAAAGTGGAAAGCAAGAATTGCAGTGGGGGGATTGATATAGCGTAGCCTGGCGGCATATGTAATTTCCCCTTATTTTCCTCTATTTATTGTGAGTATCAACTCAATTGGGTGATATAAAACCCAGTGGAACTCAAAGTGACATAAATTGAAATGGCGTAATCACCCTCTTCCATATTAAAATCACTATTAAAATATTTTTTCAAAGAAACTCTTATCAATGTATACATGTATAATAAAGTTATAAATTACATATAACAAAATTGGTTTTTTTACCCAGCAATGATAATCACTAGTAGGATTATCATAGTGGTGTCTTTTTAGGTTGTTCTCAGTATAAATGTCTTGGATTAATACTATAGGAACATCTTCTGGTACTATACAACAGGCTTTATTTTAGTTTGAGAATAAGCTTATTTTAGTTACAGATAAATTTTGTGTTTCAAACTGGTGTAAAGTCAAGATGGCATAAGCACGCTCCACACTGATTGATTTCATATTTAAATAAAGTTAGCAAAATAAGATTTAATTAATTTGACTCAAAGTGACAAAATTGAGATGGCGTAAATCAAGATGCTGTTTTTGAAATGATGTGTCCTACCAGAAATTGAGTTGAAGTCCATTTTTGGCTGTATGTGCCAGTATATCTGGCTCAAAGGCCAGGGGGTCTTTTTTGTGAAGGTTAGCCAGAGGTTGGCTGTATAGTTTTGAAATTAATAATGGTATATAAAATACAGAATAATCATTAAAGTCACATGGAGAATGTACAAATTAATGAATGATTGGGAATCTATCTATAAGGAAAAAATAATAGTATTTAGTGAAATTTTTATTGGTATAAAGAGACATAGGTGAAGTGGCAAATAGGTAATATGGCAGGCTTAGAAGCATTAATTGGCAAGTTCAATTTAACAGTGTCTAAGATTAAGGAAGTTAACAAGAAATTAAAGGACTAGCTTAATGATGTGGTGCTGGGTGACAAGATAAAAAACTTACTGTTAATATAATTAAAATATGCTCCAAAATACAGCAGATAAACTAGCAACTTGACTCCTCAACATCTTGAAGGATGTACTTGAGGATCTTTAATTAAAACCTCAATAATTTTCAGTGGTTGAGACTAGGTCAAAGATTCCAGAAATGCTAAAGAATATTATTCCCAAGAAGTAACCAAGACCAGCTCCTGAGAATCATCAACCTGCATCTGAAAATTCTAGAGAGGTAATGCTGGTAAAGGAAGCTGATGGAAAAGATGCTGAACAAATTAAATATTAATTAAATAATGATACATTTTAGTTAGGTGAATTGAAGGATGAGGTGGTTACATGATTAAACTCATGTTTCCTAACTCTTCTATGGGAACTACACAGGGTATATTTGATGCCATTGGATTCTGTCCCTAACTGTTCAGGACACTATGATAGTAAAGCTGAGGAATACTTAACTCATTCCTCAGCAGCCATTGATTGAGCTCCAGTTCAAGGAAAGGGATTCTGAATGGAGAGTTGTGGTACTTTCTGCAGCTCTTAATATCATAATTGATCCCTATGTTCATTCTCCCAAGTTTAATATGCTATTTATCTTGGCAATATGGCTGTGCATGAAGATAATGACTTACAAAAACTTACTGAAAATGTAGAACAGGCAGGAGAAGCTCTTTTTTCTGCTATCTTAAATAGTACATGACTTCATGCTCAATAGAAAACTTTAATAAAATATTATTTGAGCTTATCTCCAGGGTGTTCATAATTATGGTGCAAGTGGCAGGCATCTTCAGGGGCTTTTAGGAAGCTTGATGCAAAGATATGGTGATAGTGCATCTCATAATGATCAAGATGTTTAGGGCAATGTCATACAACAACAAGATTATTAGTTTATATAATAAAGTCTATAAGTTCTCTGCTCTGCTTTCAGGAAAAGGCTCTAAATGATTTTTTAACTCATTATTTTCATCATTATGGGTGTCAATGCCAAGTCTCATGATATGCTGGGGGTTGTCATCAAACTTAAAAAACCATGCCAGCATCTATACAGGAGGAATATTGCTCCTGGGTACAGCTCAATAGAGCATTTTTTTCTAAGCCAATGTGACCCTAGCAGCCATCTACAAGATGGTTGCTCCACCCAAAAAATTTCTTCCCAATTAGATCAGAGTTTTGCCCTTCCCAAGCCATCAGGGCTTTTTCAGAAGCAGGATGAACACCACCTATGCCCTGGTCATAGGTATATTCACTATACTCCAAAAACAAGCTCTAGAGTTCTGCCACTCTAACCCCTAATAAATTCCTACTCTTCTATTTGCAGTTTCATATTTATGCTGTTTGAATAAATTTATATATTTTTAGTTTGTTAATTTATATCTTAAACAGTATTTTTCAAACCTGTTGAGACACAAAAAATTTCAGTCTAAAAACAAAAACAACTCAGTCTAAAAACAAAATTGAAAATCAAGGAATTTATATTAAATTACAATATATTTGGATCCACTTTGTTTTTGCTTTTAGACTGAGTTTTTATTTATCTCAACAGGTTTGAAAATTACTGTATATTTTTTCAAGTTTTTTAATTTAAAGCTTATATTTTTTAATTTTAATTGTACTGCTAAAAAAATTAAATTAATTTGTTAATTTTTATTGACCTTGATGTTAACCACCTTCAATATAAATAGTGCATAATTACATAAATTGTAAAATAAGAATAAAAAATATATGTCTGATTGTTTTAATTGTTTGGCTGCATTGCAAGACAGGTAGGAATATATGATTCAGAGTGGATATAGAACTTCTCCTCTGCCTCTGCTGAAAGGGTATGAGCCCCAACCTGCAGCCAATCAAATAAGGTCTCAGGCTCAGTTGGTGTGATGGAAATAGCCAGATGTTAAGAAGCTGCCATCAGGTGGTGGGGATTCACCACTCAAATCCACATAGAGTTGATGATTAACCACCAACAAAGCTTCAGATACAGTAGTTTTAAAAACTATGGCAACAAGCAAAAATACTTCAGATTTAAATAAAATGATTTCAGATTTAAAAAAAATCCAACTCTCAGGTTAAAATATACACTCTGTTAACAGGGTTTGTTGGTTTTAATGGGCAAAATGAGTCAACACAGCAACAAAGGGCTCACACGCAAAGCAAAACCATTCAAAATACAATCCAAAATACATTGATTCACAAACAAAATGATGTGAGTTGACTTTTAGTGTACATATGTTTACTATGTGAATTGGTGACAAAATACACCCAAGCGTGGTGTGTCAAAACTCAATCCAAAAACAAAACACAATAGCAACTCACAATGTAAACAAAATCACTCAATCAGTTTGTGCAATGGGTTTTAATCAAGAATGATACCAAGGTATCTAAAATAAGACACAAGATCTGAAACAAAAATTTTAAAAGTATTGTTTTGGGTGCTTAATTTGGCGTAAAATATGGGAAAATGGGTGGAAATTATTTTGGGTATTCTAAAATGGGTGTGGTAAAACCAAAAACAACTAACTAAGAAATAAAAAATCTATAATTGGGATATTGGGTGGGAAAAAAGATTAAATGAATATCCATAAACAGATAAAAGCAAAAATTAAAAATAGGGAGTAACTTAATTAAGTTTTATTTGATATTTTATTAAATTCTCAAAATGGAAGGAACACAGCAACAGACTACCATTGCACCCGTTGTGCGCTGCAGTTGCGGTTGCCCTGCGGGTCAAAGAATAGACTTAGTGTAACACAAGTGCCTACTCAGGAGGGAGGCAGGAGATGAGAGTTCCATAGTGATGCTGCAATAACACAGCTGGTTCAAGGAGCACAAGCTGCTAGGGTGTAGAGCATAAACCCTTGGGTCCCAAAGCTGACCTGGAAGCCCACTAAGGTTACCACTACCAAGAAAGTTAGAGACAAGGAGGTAGAAATTACTTTGTATGTGTTTGACGTTGTTTACCGGCAAGAGCCGGTCCCGTCAGCCATGCTGGAGAAGGTGAAGCCTGTACTTGATACTAGCTATGAGCCCTACGTCAGTGATGGCAATCAGGAGGATGACAAGGAGCCCCAGCTCTACCAAACTGATGAGGAACAGCTGGTGTTAAAGAAAGTTGCTGCGTTTTACACCAAGGTACCCATGCCCTGTGTTGTGCCCAACGCCAACAAGCCAATCCCCACCGCTAAAAAGCCCGCCCAGAAGCGCATCCCCAACATCAAACACATCATTCTTCTCCAGCTCATGCAGGAATCTGGTGATTACAAGATGGCTGCGGCTCTTGTTGGGGTGGATCCCAAGTACGCCTTGAAGACCTTCAACAAGTTCATTGATACTGGCCGAGTCCTTGCCTCGGAGAAATCCTTGCGTGTTTCAACCATGCTCACCAAGGAGCACAAATGGGCAATCCGCCAGTAGATAACCCAAGATTGCCATCTTGAACTGGTAAATATACAGGCCATAGTCAAGTCTGCTTTTGGGATTGAGGCCTCAATTTCCTTCTATTATTATTTGGTCAAGGGAATGCGCTTTTCCTGGAAAAAGCTCGGGGTATCCCCCTACAATCGGAACAGCCCAGCCAATATTGAGACCCAGAAAAATTACGCTGAGGCATACACTGCCCTCAAAGCCAAGGGAACAGCAAAATTCTATTAGATTGACAAATCAGCATTTGCCTTGTCAATGCGCAATGAGTATGGGTATGTCCTCAAAGGCTCCAATGACAGGATGGCTTGGCGTGCTGCAGCCCGCGCCACAGCATACTCAATGGTGGCTCTCCTTGGTCCAAAGGGGGTTGAGCTGTACCAAATGATACTAGGCTCCCACAATAGCCGGACCTTTCTATCATTTCTCCAATTGGTCCAGGAGCCCCTGAGGTGCACAAGCCCGGGCTTCACCAACGTAATTGTATTGGATAATGTTGGTCTCCACAAGGTGGCTGAAATTCTTGAGGAATTCCCAATGATTGACACAAGCATTGCAGTGGGCCCCCAGCAATTGGCCACGGCAAATTTGTGCCTTCTCTTCCTCCCTGCCTATTTGCCCTTCCTAAATCCCATTGAGGAAGTCTTTGGGTGGCTCAAGTGAGTTGTCAAGCAAGGAAACCCAACAGGGACCAAGGACCTGTTTGATTTGCTGCAGGCTGGGATCTATACCCTCCCAGCTGAGACCGTGGCCAAATTCTATGGCCACGCTGATTTGTTCATCCCCGTGTGCCTAGCAAAACAGCCAATCAATTAAAGGCTTAGTGTGTCCAACTTTTTTTATATTCTCTAATTTACTATTCAAGATTTATAGATTATCATCTTATATTTAGATGGTTCTATGCCCGCAATCACATTCAGAAGATCCATCAATAGATGTAAGTAATTTATTTATTTTATTATATATTATTTAATATGCCATCTGAGGTTATCCCAAACGCTTGATACTGGATTACGCAAATATATTTATATCACTTTTGTCAAATAAATATAAAACAGTTTTATAAAAATTAAACTCATTGTAAAGTTGAAACTTATTTTATTACCGTATTATTTTATACTTTTATGAAACCCATTTCTGCAATATATTTTTCAAATCTTGTTTGCTAAAATATTATTTAAAAAATTATTTATAATATAAAAATATAGTAGAGTATAAATATATTTATTGATATAGAGATAAAATTAAGTGCGCCTATAATGGGTTTGGTGGTATGTACCCACCCCGCAATGGAGGTGGCACACAACCTCCACCGCCACACCGTAGACGGTGGATACACCTGTATTGAAGTATTTGCGTCTGCTGATAAAAGGAAGGATGGTGAGGTAGGAATGGAGGAGCAGCTTTTCTGGCAGGGCTGTAAAACCAAAGATGCCAGCCAGGACCAAGACGTCCTTGATGACATGATCAACCGAGTTGTATCCAGTGGGGGACCTTCTTCCCATCCAGTGAGAGCCTGACCTTGTTGACCCCAAGAAGGACCCCATCTAGGTCCTCTACAGACGCGCCCATCCCAAAGTAGAATAGGAACCCCAGGTAAACAACCAGATGAAGCCTTTGCCCAGCAAAGGCTTCTGTGAACTCGCAAAATTTGTTGTATATAGCGCTAATCTTCTTCTCATGCTTGGTTTTGGCAAAGGTCAGCTCCATAGCTGCAGGGACCCCTGTCTTGTTGGCACTCCAGGCCAGCCTGAAGTCTGCCAGGAGGATTTTTGTCTTCTTTATGGCTGTTGCATCTGCAACAGCCAATTTTGACACTGCACGCCCAAAGTTCTCCAACAGGTAAGAGATGGTACGCTCCACCGGGAAGCAGAAGCAAGTAGCCACATGAGCCTGGCCCATCTCTGGTATATTCTTTAATGGGAGCATTTCCAGGACGTCCCAAACAAGCTCAATGGAGTTTACACAGTAAACTCCACTGAGGGATACCGGGTCTAGGCAGACCAGTTGGGCATCCTTGTAGGCAGTAACTGCCCACTCAGATGCCCCCTCACCATGCAAAAAGCCCAGCCAATGCCTCCCTGGACATTGGGAATGTACCATGGATCCTGTCTTCAAGCTCCTGCAAGACAGGGGGGACAGGAAAAGCTGTTTGGTCACATGATTGGCGTAGTTGGAGTAGAAGGTGGGGGGGACAAAAGGAACCAGGACCCAGAGGAGTTCACCATCAACATCTTCTAAAAAAAAAGGTAAGAATTTAAGAATTTTTATTAAACATAATTTTTTAGATACCTTCTTGGGTTTTTTCCTTGCCAGCAGCTTCAGCCAGCTTTGCCATCTTGGCGCAATCAATTGTGCAGGCAATTTGGTATCCTCTTCCCTGGCACGCTTGGCGGGTTTAAGGTGGGCATACATCTCTGTGTCATCAACCCAGACAGACGGCGCAGAAAGATTGTATGCCTTGAACTGGAGGCCCTTGACCACAGTTTTTTGAATATTTAGTAAGCGCTCAATTGTCTTCTCTGGGGTGTCTGGTGTTTTTGACATGAGTGCCTTGGCAGACACCTTGTCAATTTTGTCCCCAGTGAGGACAGCGGAATTGACTTTTTCTTTGACCTTGCAGTTAATGTCCTTTATTTTGGCAATAACCAAGTTGAGGTCCTTCAGAAGCTTTTCTAATTCTCTCATTGATTTTTTACTAACCTTTCCATATGTTTTTATAGATTTCACCCCAATAAAATCTGTGTTATTCTGATATTTTGCCTCTTTGTTTATTCCTTTTTGTTTTCATATCTACTACATTATCCAATCTTTTTACCCATTGTGTATATGTTTTACACTCATCTTGATATGTGTTGTTTGCTTTGTGTTGGCATTGTTTCCTTGATTACTGTATTATTTTTTGGCGCTTGACATAGCCCCTTGTGAAAATATTAACAACAATTTGGTGATCAACTGAATTTAAATTAGAAAATTATAGGTTAATTGTATTTAGATAAAGTTGTTACTGATCCAAATTCAAAACCTTAATGATAAAATTTAAGCCAATCAGGAGCCAAGTGATAAAGTGATTGTTGTGACATAAAGGATCATTCAATAATTCTTTGATGTATGTGCGCTAATTAATATGATTGGCTGGATGTTTTGCCATTGTACATCATTGCTGCTGTGGCAAAACATCCAGCCAATCATATTAATTAGCTCACATGCATCAAAGAATTATTGAATGACCCTTTATGTCACAACAATCACTTTATCACTTGGATCCTAATTAGCTTAAAGTTTATCATTAAGGTTTTGAATTTGGATCAGTAACAACTTTATCTAAATACAATTCACCTATAATTTCTAATTAAAATTCAGTTGATAACCAATTTGCTGTTAATTTTTTCACAAGAGGATGTGCTTAAGTGCTAAAAATAACTGTCTTCAGGATCTAGATACATGGCATAGTAAATATATGATTTATAGAAATAAGCTTAACATAAAGAATATAGCCAACTATAAACAAAGAGAACACAAACAATTGAAATTCAAAATAAAGATAATATAAATAGAAATTTTATGGAACCAGGGGGTTTATTGAGGCGGGGAAGAGTGATACCTAGCAGGCAGAATGGTGCGGGAAGAAAGACGTAGAGGTAGTGCTGGCCTGGGGGGTCTGGGATTGGATGGGTTGGGTTTGTGGGTGGGGGGTGTTGGTGGCGGGGGTGGAGGCAGGAGGATTGCGCGTGATGGCTGCCATATACCGCTCATTGTACTCCTCATCAGTCATTGGCTGGATAGGCTGGTAGGTGGCTGTGGCACAGGGTGAGAGGTGCTTATCCTTGTGTGATTGGTTGCCCATGTTCACATGGAAAACCATTTGCGCAAACAAGTCAGCTACCATTTGGTGACCAAAGAGAAAATTGTGATCAAGGACCTCAAGAAAGAGGTTGTTGAAAGCCTTAGGGCGGCGCTCCCAGAGTGTATCTCCAATATTAAAGAGCACAACATCTGCCAGATGGACGTTGGCGTGACCAGCTGGGTACACAGAGGCCTGGTGCCCGCGTTCCTGGATGGCCTCAAGGGCAGTAGAGCTTCCCTCCACCTGGTGGCTCAAGAAAACCTGATATTTGGGAATTGAGCCATCCCAGGAGTCAAGCAATCCACCAAGGATGTGACTGTATGATTACCCATCAATAAAATCAGGGTTTGTTCTATAGTAGACAAAACCCTTGGCTGGAACAGCCAGAAATGCACCAATGAATGTCCCTTCTTGACCTTCTTCCTTCCATTCTTGGTGGTGGCTTTTCCTTGCTCACTGAAATTGTCAAATGCAATTGATAACTTGTAGTACAAGACAAACATGATGTTATCTGTTAGACTTGTCAAGCATCTGACCAGGGTTGATTCAATTGCGGTGTCATATAGGGAATCCTCAGCGCCATCTCATTGGTTGCTGGCAAAATTTGTAAGAACCCTAATTGAAGCCACCTTTCCGTGCATCCAGAGCTGCACCATGCGCTCATACACCCAAATGCCATGGTGCGCAAGTTGCTTCCAGACCTGGGTCAAGGGAAGCTTGGGGTCCCGCTGGAGGAGGTCAAGCATTATTGGGTATGCCTCATTGATCTGGGACTCTGTGGCCTTCTTTGGCTTCTTGGCTGTCCCAATCAGATTTCCCTTGTTCATCAGATTGTTGAATTCCCACATGACAGTAGCCCGGGTGAATTGTAATTGGCTGGCTATCTGATCTCAGGACAGACCCTGTAGGTTTAGTGCCACAATTTCCTGAAGAATTTAGGCAGTGATTATTCTGTGTTTGGGGCGCTGGGCAGCAGGAGCTGAAGCCTGATTGGCTGAGGGGGGGAAGGTTGGGCGGTGGCAGGAAGTTGTGCCAAATCAAGATTGCCATCCTGATTGGTTGGTTGACGGGCAGCTTGTGCAGGGGTGGGTGTGGTAGCAAGAGCAGAGCTAGACGCTAAGTGACTCTCAAACAAGTCAAAGCCATATGGGTTGGGGGACAGTAACAGGTCAGCTTCCTTGTTACCCACCTCAAAGGCTTGGGTGTAAACAGGTGCCTCCACGTTCTGAGCCTTGCCTCCATTGAAGCTGGCTTGGCTGATGCTGGCTTGGCTGCTGGTGCAGTTGAAGATGTTGTTATTAAAAACCATTGTAAAAAACCTAGGATAAAATCACTTAAAGTAGAAATTTTAAAAACCAATAATTAATTTTTATTGTAATCTTGAGCCCACATTTGAAAAGTTCTCAAAACCTTTTCATACAAATCTGGAGCCATGAAAATGGATAAAATGCCTCTGTTCCTAAATTGTATTTCTGTTGATTGGCTGTTAAATTGATATTTTTCTATTTTAGGCTGCTCATACTACACATCTTGTTTGAGTTCATTTTGTTTTGTGCTTGTGTAATCTTGCTTCTAGATTACTCAAATTTTGTTTCATTTTGGTCCTTCTGTTGGTGCCTCATATGAATCCTGCTTGGATTATAATATACTCTGGAATAGCATCCATCCATTTCACTTGTTGTGTCAGTTCATTTTGTTTGTGGTTTGAACTACACCGCTTGATGTTTGCTTTAATTTTTTATATTGGGTTAGTAAATTTTTTTTGGTTTGACAGTTCATTTATTAACCAAAAATATTTAAATTAATTGAATCCTGAATCTTGCGCAACTTGAATTTTGTTTAAATCTGAAATCAGTTTGTTTAAATCTGAAGTATTTTTGCTTATTGCCATAGCTTTTAAAACTACTGTACCATTTTGTGAAATTTCCATAAGATACACTAGGGTTAAGCAAATTAATTAATCCTAACCAGAAAAAGCCCAAGATAAATTGCCTGAGAGAGAATCAAGGTGTCTTAAGCATAGAATTCAGGTCATTGAGATGTAACAAGTGTCTCAGCTTCAGATATGGTGGGGAACACTCCAAGATTTGCAGGCATTAATTTAACATTGGGCGGAGAAAACAACAAGGTGCCAATGGCAGGGCCCCATCTTTGGTAATAATTCAACTAAGAATCAAATTATAAGGGGTTTAGCACAGCAGGACAACTACATGATGCATTATAAAATAAAGTTAGACCAGGAGAATATTGATTTTTATTGAGTAAAATTTGGGAGGACTCAACTCTTAAGAGTTGAACAGTGAAAATTTTCCCATATATACCAAAATTTGACTAAGCAATACCACCTGGATCCTTGGCTCCTATTCCTTCTGCTCTGTCAGGTGATTACCTAGTCCAGTTTGCAAATAAACCTTGGTTGACCAACTTATAACAGCCATGCTGATAAATAAGGTTATATCAAGTGACTCTCAGATTATGTTGATATATCAGTGTCAGTTTGCAAGGTGGAATTGAATCCAAATGACAAACTGGAGCGGCAGTAACCCATTTTAAATCAGCTGTTTGATTCAAATTTGTCAAATCAATTAATTTGGTAAATGTCTTTCTGGATCTCTGTGCTTTTTGACTTGGGCAAATTATTCTTGGCATTATGGAATCTACCATGACAGTTAGGGTGCTTTGCTTGACAACTTGCTGGAGCCACCCAAAGATCTTCTTGATTGGGTTCCGGAATGGGGAATACACAGGAATAATTAAGAGGCACCTAGATGTTGTAGCTAATTGCTGTTAGCCAATTGCTATGCCTATCTCTATCATTGGGAATTCTTCAAGAATATGTGCCACCTTGTGGATTCTAATGTTATATAATACAATAACCTTGATGAACCCTGAGTTTTTGCACCTTAAGTGCTCCTGGACTAATCAGAGAAATTTAATGAAAGACCTGCTATCATAAAAATCCTTGATCATCTGATACATTTCAATAATAAAGGACCAATAAGTGCTATCATGTAGTAGGTCACAGCATAATCAGACACACATAAAGGTACTTCATCATTAGCAACCTTGGGCACATACCTGTATACATTGCCCATGAATGACACAAACAACAATTAATTAATATGGTAAAATTTTATCATGCCTTTATCCTTAAGTGTGTTATATGTTGTGGTGTATTTTCAATTTATCTCAGTATTCATTAGGCTATTCTAATTGTGAATAGATACCCCAAGTTTTTTTATGAGAAGCATAGACTGTGCACCACACAATAGTAAAATGAAACCAAGGCCTTGATGCCAAAAATTGATTTAGCCATTACCTTTATATTTGCCAGTTCAAGATGGAATTTTTGGGTGATACATTTCTTGATTCCCTAGGTGTGCTTCCTTTTTAGGATGGCCAATCTGCACTTGGATTTCTCCATAAGTAGAATTTTTAACACTTTCAGTTAATTACTATACAACCTATGTGCTAAATTTTCTAACATGTCAACAGTTACTGTGACCTTCCTGTATTCCTGAGTGTTCTTGATAAGTTTGATAAAGGTATGATATGTGGAGTCTGGGATCACTGTGTTCTTGTGCTCTTTTGATGATAGGTAACAACTCATTTGGTTCTATCAAGATACACATTATAGGCACTTGGCTATAAAAAGCGGCACCTTTTTTAAAAAAATTACCTCTTCACAGTTCAATACTACTGTGGCTCCTCATTATTGTCATATTTGGCATTATCACTCATGTAAAGCTTGTAACTAGTATCCAGAACAGGCTTCACAATCTCTATAAGCCTGGCAGACACAGCTTCTTGATGGTATACAGTGGGGTAAACTAGAGACACTCTCCTAATAGTGGTATTGTTTACTGTTCTAGAAGTGGCAACTTTGGTGGCCTTCCTAGACAGTTTGGGTACCCTAGGGTTGATACTATCTGTTCTCCAGACTTGGTGAGCCAGGTTTGTTTCTGTATCTGAGTAGCTTTGGGTTCATTTCCTGACCCAGAGCTACTTCCTCCTTCTGTCTTCTGAACAACAGCCACTCTGTACTTTGACCCACGGGGGTGTCTATATCTGTGGCATACTCTATTAGCTCTGTTACTCTATGTTAGGATGATTTCATATTGACATCAGTTAAAATTCAAAACAAAACAAAGCAAAATTAAATTACCTTAACTATATAATTTTTTATGTAACTTTTATTTGTCTGTATATTATAATCTCAAAGCTTGTTTCCCATGCCATCTATTTCACATTAGGTTTTAAATTTATATATCTATTATTTTTGGTTATAAATGTGCACTTTTAGCTGTTCATATTGATATGTTTGATTTATTTGATCTTTTTAATCCAAAATAGACACTCAGCGTATTATGTTTCTATTTTATACTCTTTATTGTGTATCTTAATTGGAATTTACTGATAATATTATAATATATACATTAATATATCTT
Organism: Entomophthora muscae; assembly: GCA_014839935.2. Classification (NCBI taxonomy): domain Eukaryota; kingdom Fungi; phylum Entomophthoromycota; class Entomophthoromycetes; order Entomophthorales; family Entomophthoraceae; genus Entomophthora; species Entomophthora muscae. Next base: position 798,530 of record QTSX02000712.1, read on the forward strand.
TATATTTTATATAGTTGTTGCTTATATAATTTCTATAGAGGTTTTTTAAGGGATTGGGATTTTCACTTCAGTGACTAAGTTTGTTTTGTTCTCAAAAACCATGGTAAACATAGTAGCTTTATAGTGTGACTGAAGTCATTTTTTGTGTGATCAGTTGGCTGGCTGTTATTTTAAAATAATTTTTTCATTCTATATCTTTTATTGTGTGTCTGGACGTTTTTGCCCATCAGCACCCTTTTTCTGTGAAATGAGCACTATTTTTATCAAAAAAAGTTGAATTTTAATTTTGACTAAACTGATTTTGTTTTGATATGATATGTTTTTGTTTATCTGAACAGGTTGCAAAACTACTGTACCTTGAGTGCTTTTAGAAGAAGTGATTTGGCAATAATGTTATTGCCAGGGAAGAGAAATAGTGAACCACTGACTCCTGGAACTGCTAAAGTACCTGCTTAAATGATGAGATTAAGAGCACATATAACCTTGATGTTTGGCACAAGCACCACAAGGCTAATTTTGATTCTAACAAAGTTCAGCAAATTCTCCCAGAAGCCCTATTAGGAGCAAGAAAGGACTATCTCCAAGTTCTGAGATATAGCCAACTGGTGTCAAAGTAGATTCCATAATTCCAGAGATTATCTGCTCAAGTAAGAAAGCTCAAAAAGCTGGAAAACTGTTAGCTAAATTAACTGGTTTGATGGATTTAAATCAAACAGTTGATCAAAATAAGTTACAGCTGCTCCAGTCCACCAGTTGTATTTGATTCCCCTTTGCAAGCTGATGTTGATAAATTGATATAATATGAGGGTCACCATATATGATCTTATTTATCAGCACAGTCATCAGAAGTTGGTCATACAAGGATCTTTTGCAACCTGGACCAGATACTTACTTGATAGGAGGAAGAAATAGAAGTCAAGGATCCATGTGGTATTGCTTAGTCAAATTTTGATATATATTGAATAATTTTCACTGTTTTGATTCTTAAGAGTTGAGTCCTCTCAAAAATTTACTCAATAAAAAACAAATATCCTCTTTTCTAACTTTATTTCAAAATGCATTCTGTAGTTGGCCTTCTGCGCTACACTCCCTACAATTTAATTCTTAGCTGAATCATTACAGGAAGATGGGGCCCCTCTGTCAGCACTTTGTTGTTGCTCTGCCCAATGTTAATCCAATGCCTTCAAATATAGGAGTTTTCCCCACCATATCCAAAGCTGAGACATTTGTAACATCTCAATGTCCTGAATTCTACGTCAAAGACTCATTGATTCTCTCTCAGGTTATTTATCTTGGGCTCCTTTGGTTAGGGTTAATCATTTTTCTTAACCCTAGTGTATCTTTTGGAAATTTCACAGAACAGTATCTGAAGCTTTGCTGGTGGTTAATCATCAACTCTATGTGGATTTGGGTGGTGATTCCCCACCACCTGGAGACAGCTTATTACTATCTGACAATTTCTGTCACAACTGGGTGCTCCCAATGTTGCAACTGAACCAATGAGGATTCAGTATTTGGGTTTGGGGAAGACAACAGTCCAATAGAAAGGACAGATTAATAAAAATAAGGTTGTGTTTATTGTAGAATATTGTGATTAATATACCATATGGGGAAAGCCATAAGGCCACAAGGGGGTGGCATAGTGGGAAGTTCCATGTAAGGTTCAAAGCCGAGGAATAACTTGTGCAGGGATCAGCAAGTCAAATTGGTAGCGCTCCTAATTAGGATGAAGTACCCGCCATTTGATATTGCCATCAGATTAATCCATGCCGTTAGATACATTAAGGGGGGACTCATCAGCGCCCCCTGTGTATCGTAAGATACGTTAGCAGGAAAGTCTGGAAGCTCAGTTGCAACACCCCCCTTGCCCCCTGCTTGTCATCAGACACCAAGACCGGCATCTGCGGAAGGTCTGGGAAGGTCTGCACAAACAGCCTTTATGTGGGGATGGCACGGCAGGGGCGCAAGCAATCATGGTGAAGCTTCTTGGTATTTCCTTGGGCATCTTTGAGTTGGTAGGTATGATTGTCATAGACAGCGGCTATCTTGAAGGGCCCTAGGTGATTGGGCTCCAACTTGGCAGAATTGGGATTGAGGATGTAGACAGCGTCACCTACGGTGTATCTAGCTTTGAGGTGCTTTATCCCTCCTTCAATCCACTTGTGTTTGATTTCACGGGCTTTGGCACGCCATTGATCTAGGGATGGGGCTGTTACTAGGGGAGGCTTGTCAGGAACCTTGGACTGTAGCTTTCCCTGTTCAACTCCTTTCAGACTGTCAGGCATCCCAAAGGCCAGGGTGCTGGGGCTGAACCCTGTGCCCCTGTTAATTCTTGCTTGCAGGATAAGTAGAGTGGTGGGCAGGTGTTCAGTCCATGCGGTGCTGGGGTGTTCTTGTGAGAGCTTGGCAATCAGTTGAACCAGTGAGCCATTTAACCATTCCATGTGTCCATTGGCTTGAGGATGGTAGGGGGCTGTAACTATACGTTGGAGTGTGTTCTTGGCGCAGTATTCCTTCATGACATGCCCAACAAGTTCAGGGCTGCCCTCTGTGATGAGACGTTTGGGTTGCCTAAAGAGGACCACAATTTCCTTGCCAATAAAGCGGGTGATGGTGGTGGCAGTGTGATTAGTTGTTGCCCAGGCCGCTGGCCAGCAAGTGAAGTAGTTGATGGCAGTGATAATGTACTTCTTTCCCTGTCTGTCTTTGGGGAGTGGCCCCACAATGTCAAGGGCCCACTGCTCAAAGGGTTCCATGGCCTTGATGGGCAGGACAGACTTGGGGGTGCAGGTTTAGATGTGTTCTTTTTGCACAGCACACACGTTTTGAGGAGGTCCAAGATGTCTTGATGCATGCGCGGCCACCAAACCTTCCATTTCATGATCTCAAAGAAGTTACGCCCTCTGATGTGACCCAGGGTTTGGTGGTAGATCAATATTGTGTCACCTTGTTGCGTGGTGGGAATGTAAGGTGTCTTTTCACCTGTCTCTGCCCAACAACAGATGTTACCAGAATTGGTGGTGAACTGACTTTTGTTGTCCTTTAGCTTGGAGATGGTTACCAAGTTAAGGCCCTCGTAGCAAGTTGCCTCAGGGCAGAGGTAGAGCATGGGTCAATCTGGATCCAAACCATTGTCCCCAGTGATGGACGCTACGTAGAGTTGCAAAATGGTGTCAGCTGTGACAAGTTCCTTCCCAGATTTTGTACTCAATGTGCAACTGGTAAGGGGATAGACGCTCAACCCATCTTGCTTGGCAGCATGTCAAGTGGGACTGTGTATTGAAGTGACTTGTGGTCTGTCAGAACGCGGGATGGGAAGGTAGCACCTTCCAGGTAATAGCGCCACTTCTCAACACAGTGCACAATTGCTGCCAACTCTTTATCATGAATGGGTAGTGTTGTTCCAAATTGGTAAGTTTCCTGGACTCATACGCCACGGGGAGGAAGTCACCATCATCAGTTTCTACCCTTAGCATACACCCTATGGCTCTGTCAGAGGCATTGATCTCAAGTTTGTACTGAAGGTTTTGATTGGGGAACTGCAGTACTGGTGCTGTTATGATTCTTTGCTTCAACATTTTGAAGGCTCAATCTCTGACAGGGGTCCAATGAAAGCGCTGTTTGGTGTTGAGGAGCTCAGTGAGAGGTGCAATTAGTTCCCCAAAATTGGGAATGAACTTGTGCATGTAGGCAACCATGCCTAAGAATGTTCGCACCTGGCCCACATTGGTGAGGGGCAGCATGCTGGTGATTGCCTTGATTTTGGCAGGGTTGGGCTTTATCCCTTGGGCAGAGATTGTGTGCCCAAGGAATAACAGCTCCAACTTGAGAAATTTGCATTTGGAGGGTTTAGCTTTTAGCTGGGTTTTTCCGAAGGGTGTTGAGGACAGCACAGAGGTGTTAGAGGTGTGTGGTTTGATCTTGACTGAAGACAATAATGTTGTCAAGGTACAACACCACAAATTTTCCAATCAGTTCCTCAAATTCTTTGTTCATCAACATGGCAAAGGTGGAAGGAGTGTTGGTCATTCCAAAGTTCATGACACAACACTCAAACAACCCGTAGCGCATATGGAAGGCAGTTTTTGCCTCATCCCCTGGTTCAATGCGGACCTGGTTGTACCCTGCAGTGAGATCAATCTTGCTAAAGACCTTTGCACCTGCAAGTGTATCAAACAGGTTGTCAATTAGCGGCAGGGGGTACTTATTCTTGACCGTCACCTCATTTAGGGCATGGTAGTCTTTGACCAGGCAAAGGGACCCGTCCTTCTTGGCTACAAAGAAGACAGCTGCCCCGTATGGAGAGAGCAAGGGGCAAATGAAGCCCTTATCAAGCACGTCCACAAGGTGCTGGCGGAGGGTCTCATCTTTTCTTGTTGTAAGACAGTATAATGGTTGTGCTTTAGGTAACAATCCTTGAAGTTGTACAGTGTGCTGGATCTCCCAGAGAGGAGGTAGTTGTTCAAGTGTCTCACTGAATACATCCTTGTACTCTTTGAGGAGTGCAGTGAGCGCTGGTGGTGGTGAAGTGGTCAAGGGAGGGACCACAGATGGTTCAGCACAGATGACTTTGACTGAGCATTGGTTAAAGTCTAGTTTCCCCCCTTGAAATTGTATGAGCCTGTCTCTGTTATTCTGACAAACACAGTATCATGGAGTAACCTGCTCATTTCCACAGGGTAAATCTGGAATCCCACCCCATTTCTATTGAGGGTGATGACAGAGATATCCCAGTCAATGTAGGGACAGTTGTGCCAAAGCCAGTTGAGGCCAGAAATCATGTTGTGGCTGAGCCCTGCCATGATTGGCCCAGAGAGCTTAACCTGGATGTTCCCCATTCTCACAGAGAAGGGTACCATCTTGTGGGTGATAGCAACTCTGCGGGAGTCAGCCACTTGTAATTCCTTGAACCTGTTGGGCACCTGGTTCAGTTATTGAGAGTTGGCAAACGCCTGGTCCACCATAGTGTGGTCAGCCCCGGTATCTACCACCAATTTGTGGGTGTTCCCACAGAAACAGAAGGGATAGGATAATTGTGTTCCTTTATTTGAGGAGTGACTTGCTTGCAGTACAGGGTTGTTGCTGTGGACTTGAAGACGTCCAGGGTTTTGACTTCATGGATGTTGTAGTCACAGGGGTTATTTGCAAGCAAGGATTGAGAGGAGGAGTCAGGTGGGGTTGCAGGGCCTCTTGTTGCTATCACCCCCAGGCTTTTCCCGTATCCTCAATATGTGCAAGCTGGAGCTCCCCCTTGCAGGGGTGTTTAGTCCCATTATCCTGTTGACGGGGTTGGCAGCAGCCTACTTGATTGTGGCCATTAGCCAGGTGTTGTATGTGGTTGGGATGGAGCATCACTGGTACAACAGAAGCCCATTGAGGCCTGGTTGTTAGCCTCCATAATGGCCTTGTAGCAGTCATCAATGGAGGTGCAGCAACCTACGAGGACCCACTAGCAGATATGGGCTTTTAACCCATTGATGATGAGAGTGAGTAGCATTGCATTTCTGGCGGTCACAGCTTTGGGGGCAGCAGCAAGAGCTTGTTGCCAGGCAGCAAGGTACTCACAAACAGAATCAGTTTGTTTGATTGCTAGAAGAAGAGTCCCCACAACAATGGGGGAAAGGTTTTGCTGTAGCGGGACTTGGCAGTGTCTTGGAATGCCACCCAGGTAACGTCAAGTTCCTGGCTGGCCCAGTTGGTGAACCACACAGCAGCGGGCCCCGTGAGGCAACCAGACGCAGTGGCAACCCACATGGGCTCAGGAATCTGACAGATACAGAGGCAGGTTTCAGTAGATTGGAGCCAACTGATAATGCCGGCCCTTTCAACACCCCCTGCAAAGGATTCTAGTTGAAGGTTGAGCATGCGTTGGGACAGGTCTGACTGGGGCAGGGTGACGCTGGCGTTGCGCTGCATGAGGCATAGCCAATTGTACACGCTTGTGAGAACTAACTGGTATTGATAGATGACATACCCGTTGGGGATGTCCTCCTTGGGGATTGGCAGGAAAGTTTCTTGTTGGGGAGTAGCCATTTGGCCCGTACTCTGTCCTTTCTTAGGGGGGTTTTGTTTTAGGTAGGTTGTCAACCTACCGCTGCTGCCACTGTTGCAACTGAACCAATGAGGATTCAGTATTTGGGTTTGGGAAAGACAACAGTCCAATAGAAAGGACAGAATAATAAGAATAAGGTCTTGTTTATTGTGGAATAATGTGATTAATATACCACATGGGGAAAGCCACAAGGGGGTGGCATAGTGGGAAGTTCCATGTAAGGTTTGAAGCCGAGGAATAACTTGTGCAGGGATCAGTAAGTCAAATTGGTAGCGCTTCTAATTAGGATGAAGTATCCGCCATTCAATATTACCATCAGATTAATCCATGTCGTTAGATACGTCAAGGGGCGACTCATTGAGTGCCCCCTGTGTATCGTAAGATACATTAGCAGACAAGTCTGGAAGCTTGGTTGCAACACCAAGAAGAAGAGCTTTAAGGGGTATGACTACTAGGAGAATGTCTAAAAGGGGATGAAGAATAATTATAAGGTGGCTGAGGTCAACAAGTAACTAAAAAATGAAGCTACTGCTCTTGGTGATGACATCAACTAATATTAATAAACTTTGCCTTTCTTTTTTTAACACTTTTTTGCTTTTTTTCTTAAACATATTATTTTTAGATGCTAATAATCTTTTTAGATATAATTGGTAAGTTTCATAAGTATTATTATAAGTGAGAGTATATGAAATAAAATATATTTTACTATTATATTAGTAAAACATAATATATTTTTATATGTGAATATATGAAGTATAATAAATGTCATTTCTTACTTAGCTTTTTATTTATTTATCATTATATTTTTATTTTTATAAGAAATTAAAATATTTTTATGGTAAAGAGTATGATTTAAATAGTAAAATTAGACATAATTGCTTATTTCTCTTAATTCCTATTAGCTAAGAACAATTTATTTCATTTTTAAGCTCTTTGAGGTTTTTAGTACATTATATGATTATTGTCAGGGCCCAGAATGCCCTGGACATTCAGCTGGCCTTCCTAGAGGCAGAACACCTCACAGCTTGGGAACCCTTACAATTGTCTCCTAGAGCAAGAAAACCCCCTTTTAATTAAAAAATGGCCCAGGATTTGAGAGGCACACAAGCCTCAAATCCCTGGCTTTGATTCCATTAAAAATTTTGGCCCTCTTAATTATTGGTAAATGGTACATCAGGAGTGCAATTGTTTGATTGTGCAATTGGACGCTCAGTTGCTCGCGGGTTCTATAAATAACTGTGACACTTTGGCATGCTGCAGTTCAAGAAAGGTTCATGTTATACCAACCAATGAGCATCCACTTCCAGGCCCAAGCATACAATTTCTGGTCAAAAATTGTTAGTTTAACTGAGAATGATGCCATCAGATCTCTGGTGGCACTAAAGGCCACAAAATTACCAGTAAGTATAAGTAGTGAGGAGGAGAAGCCCTCCTCACTGTTGACATCTTAATAAAACAAGTTTATGCCCAGAAATCATTATCTTATTGCAGGAATTATCTATTTTTGCTCAAATTCAATTATTCTCTTTGCATCTATTTGGAAATCCACAACTCAATATAAACTTACTTATTCATACCCTCCTGGCTATACTCCTGCTACCTCAGCCAATCCACCCTGTGCTCTTGACTTGGAGTATTTTCACCCCCATCATCTGGATCTCCCTCCTGGTTGTGCTAAAGAGACCATCCCACCTGCAATGAAGGAGATTCCTACTGCTCCCCCCTACCCAATGCGCCTCCTGCCCAGGACTTCAGTAAGTTGGGGTTTGTCTATATCACAGTATTGGGGCTGGCCAACCAGGTCGTGCCCCATACTGAAAGTTGGTGTCCCCTAGCTACTGCAGTCAACTACCTGGTCCAAATTGTGCCTATTGTGTACATGGCCTTCCAGGCCTGGCCTGCCTCCCCTGTGGGAGTCCCATCAGACTCTGGTATGGGCCATGACAATTATAGATTTTTTATAGTAAAAGTTTTCAGTACAGTAAGTAGCATTAGTTAAAAAAGTGTTTTCTTACAGGTGTCAACTTTATGAACCCCCAAATTCTCACTTTGATTAATAATTGACTGCCAGGGAGTCAACCTCACCACAGTTGCCACCTGTACATCTTAATCCTCCAAATAAGAGTATTAATAGTCATAGGATATTAATACAGGTGAGTTAAACTGTAGCAAGCCCTTGGTTGCTGGGCCACTTATGGCACTATTATCAGAAACAGTGGAGCAACGATAATCACCTTTGCTATTTTTCAACTAACTTTTAAACTTGGTTTGGTGGTGAGTAAAAATGTACCAGTTAAAAGGTGACATCAATCCTTAAATGATTTTCAAAACTCAATATTAGGATGGCATGGAAAGAGATTGCCTTAGTTCCAGTATATACATTTATAAATAAATTTGTAAACAAAATCTTCTCGTTTGTCCTGGATAAAGCTCAGTCCTAGTGGCGCCTAATTCGGTGTGACGTATTTAAGCATACGTAAGTATCGGAAGCTGCAAAAGTAAGCTCAGATTATTATATTAAGCTTCACAAAATTGATTTATCCAAAGTTTTACTATCTATTATGCCTAATAGTAAGCAGCCTGTTATCGTTGGAGGGGGCCCTGTTGGCCTTTTGACTGCTCTCTATCTTGCCATTAGATTAGATGCAGATCGGAAACCCCTTTACCCTCGTATACTAGTATTGGAGAAGCGAGGTGATTTGAGAGAAGAAAACAATAAAGAAAGCTATTCAAAACAAGAATATAATGTTGTAATTAGCTATCGAGGTCTACAGTCTATTTCCGGGATTCCTGGCCTTTTGGAAGTAATGATGGATGCAGGAATAAGCTATTCTAGGATGCAGAACTGTATTCGCAGCGATGAGCTTGGAAACGGACTTGTTGTTCACACACAAGGAGATAAGATATCTATAGGGCGCAACAAAGTTGTTCAGATCTTGTTAGACTTCATCCAACAGAATTTCAGTTCCCAAATAGCCATTTCTTTTGGTAAAGCTGTGGTGGATATAGACTTCAAGCAGCAGAAGATCTACGCTCTTCCAGCCTCCAGAGCAAGGCATCCGTTTGAAAGTACGCAGGAAGCAGAAGTGATAGATTTTTCCGCTTTAATTGGCACTGATGGCTCAAGATCTATTGTTGGAGAAAAGTTACGTAGATCTGTTACAGAAATTAGCTATTCTTGCCAACCCCATCCTGAACCATATATTAGCGCGCGTATTTCTCACGAAGATCTTAAGAGTGCTAACATCGACTTCCATCCAGCTACGATGTATACAGTTCAGCCTCGCACTAAAGGGATTTCTTTAATCAGTCTACCAAATCACGATTCTTTAGGAGTCAATTTAGTTTTTGAGCACCGAAAAAATCCCGAAGACTGTCTTTTTTCAAACCTATCGGATTCATTCAAGCTTCGAGATTTTTTCATCAACAGCTTCCCAACTCTGGGTCAAGTGCTTTATAACTCATTTGCCATGAAGCTTGGAGTTACAGAACTAAACACTCTACAGCAGCTAAACATCCCAAAGAATTATTTCTTAACCACCAAATATTCGCAATTCCATCATCCGACCAACCCTGCTTTGATTTTGGGTGACGCAGCCCACACCATGCCTCCTACCGTTGGTCAAGGGATCAATTGTGGTTTTGGAGATGTCTACTATTTATCTGCTGTTTTGGATCAAACACACGATGACTGGAGCAAGGCGCCAGCTCTCTTTAATGAAAAAAGGCAGCCTGAAGCAGAAGCAGTCCAGAAGCTCTCCCAGTTTGTTTTGAGCGAAAGAGGTCGATTTGTATTTGGTTTAAGACTTGGATTTGAAGTAGGCAGATCTATTTTGGCTAGAAGATTACCAAGTGGCTGGATTCAGCTCCCAGTTACGCAGCTGTTATCGCATACCAATGTACCTTACTCTCAAGTCCTTCGTGCCCGTCAAAGTCAATTTGCGACTGGGTGTGTCGTTTTGCTTTCAGCTATTTCATCTGTTGGATATATGGCATTCAAGGCCACAAAACGCTTTTGGGTCTAATTTCACTTTTAACACAGCCTATATCCAACCATTCTGTGGAAATATTGAATGTACATTAGGGTATAATACGTTTTTTAATATGGATTCAATTCATGATTTCTGAATGTTAATCAGAGTGATAGTCTGTAGCCGACTAATAATTTTCATAACTCTTGAGTATTGAATATAATAATTTTATTTAATTTTCAGATCCTTTTTGATGCCAATCTTTAATCCGATGGTAAGATCAGTTTTTCATATCAAATAATAATATTCGTCAAAACTTACTATCTCACAGATGTTTGTAATATCACTAGATATGATAATCAAGCATTTTTCTGTCACTACTAGGGATGCTTCGGCTCAGCCCCAGCTAGCTAACGGCTTTTGGCCGCTTTAGCTAAAGCGGAATTATGATATATTTAAAAGATATTAAAATAAATCTTTGACGAATGAGGTCAGGAGCCAAAAACTGGCCGCGGCTGCCCGGGGCTTGGCCGAAGCAGCCCTAGTCACTACTATCGCTTCTCTAGATCGATCAATTCTGCAAAATGAAATTTTACAATAATCCTCAAGCAATTATTCATCTCACATGAAGAGCATTGTATCACTAATCTGATACATATAATATTTTATTGGTCACATAGCTTCGTCATAATTACCTAAGTGTATGCAGCTAATAGGATGATGAAATGTTAAAAATTCTAAAATTATGCTATCCTTTATTGGCTGTTTACACCTAGATAATTTTGACAGAATAATGAAACTGTGAAAACCTCATATATGCACTATCCTGATTCCAAAGATATAAACCTTTGATGGTGGAGGTAATTATGAACTGTTACCTTTTCAGGGTCCTCTACTGTGAATATTTGACTAATACTTCACTAGTACAAAGAATAGTGGAAAAGCTAATATTTAACTATTAGAATTTCTAGGAATATGGTGTATGAATTGACTGCCAGGTGTCTTTGAAAACAGGAATTGTCTTTTTCTGGGGGTTGGTCTCTTTAAGCCTTGCCTTTGGGCCAGATAAGTGTATGTGTTTTACTACTCTGATTGAAAAGCTGATGGGCTACAACACTGTTTGAGGCAAGCATGTTCTGAACATGGTGGATCTCTTCTGGGTAGTGCATCAAGGCTTCAACATATAAAGCTTGTTTGGGGGAAGCCCTTCACATGGAGTAGCAACTTTGGGAAGCGGGTCTGATTCCCACTATCCTTGTTCATTAGTAGTCTGGTACCCCAAGGGTCCCCCAACATAATAGGGCAAAACAAAAACTCAGAGACGTAAATTTTTGAGACTAGAATGCTACTTTGTATAAATTTTAGACACCTGAAAAGAGCAACCACCAAAATAACTCATACAGTATAAAGCATCCTCCATGTTGTCACTTTCAAAAAAAATGGATTTATCTTTTATAATTTTTCTTAAAATCTCAAAACAAAGAGTAAATATAAGTTTTATTACCAAGATCAATTATTCAAGCCAGAAAAACTATCCTCAACTAATGAAAATGTCAAAATAAATTTTAGGAATTTTTAACATGGAGAATGTTCCTTTCTGTATGAGTTAAATTCTCAGTCCTGGCATGTTGCCTTTTCAGGGCAACCACCAGAATTAAGCCTCAACTGACATTTTCTATTTTGTTGATATTTATACCAAGACTTCTGTTTGATTTTTTGTTTCTCCTTAACCATCTTTAGTTGACTATACTTCCACAAATACTGAACCATTTCAGCCCAAACTAGTGTCATCCAAAAGCCCTTGATTCCAGCTTTCATAATCTTACTCTTAAAAATAATTTCTGATTCAAATAATGATTTAATCTTGACTAAATATAATTCCTTTATCATATCATTTTCATAAAACTGGGCATAAAAGCCCTTACAGCTATATTATTCCAAGAAATTCAATCTTGTCCTGTTTAGGTTCATGAATAAAAGCTATTGCCTTAATCCTACATGTATCATTTATTTTTAAAAAATAGTAATCATTGGTTCTAGATAAGCTCAGGCTTTGATACAACTGCAGCTGTTATTAAAAAATCTGAAGTCTTAAATTGGGGGTATCATTTCAGTTATTACTTTCACTTTCTCAGGGTTAGCCTTCACTTTATATTTGCCAATGAAATGGATTAAAGTGTATACTCATTTGATAAGAGCTTATATTTGGAAATTGTGGTAATCAATTAGTTGTCCTGGGGGTTGTGAGTACAGTACAATTATTGTTTTAATATCTGTTTCCATCAGGGCTGTGCTTTTTATAGATTCTATATCTAATATGGCTCTCTTTACAATATGTTCCTTGAAGCCTTCCTTAATAAAGGTCATGGAGATACTGGGAGTGTTTATCATGCCAAATTTAAAGTTACATACCCAAAGCACTATATTTGATTCTGAATGATTCTTTAAGAATATATTTGAGTCTGACTCAGATTTAATGGTAGCCTGTTGTTAGTTTGATCTTAGGAAAGAATTTCAACCCCTGTGGCGCTCCTGCTCTGAGAACACCAAACTATGTCCTTGTTCAAATTCAGGTGCTAACTGGGTGGGGTTGCCTTTCTTCAAGTGACTATGTTCCAAGAATAAGGCATTGTACTAGGCTTAGAGTCCTGCAAACTCCCCCAGGACCTTACCAACTAACATTCTGGCATCTGCTCCATGTATCATCAAATTTTTGTATGTTCCCTGCTTTTGAAGTATACATTTTTTGAAAGAGCTTCTTGAAATTACTGCCTAGGAACTATTATCCTCTGGTTCTAGTTTCAGCCCTTTTTCTAGTCTAGTATATTCCTTTTCAGGAGTCTGGCTTCTGGAAAACTTTCTGCAGTGATACCTATATAGATCTTCTTCCCCTAAATTAGGGTAATAGATGAGGGAATGAATCCATTTCTTATAAGAGAAGTAATAGATAGGGATTGTGAATGGTTTTATTTAGTCATAAGGAAGATTCCCTTAGAAACCTTTTTTACTATATCTGTCTTTGGTTTTATGGACTACTGCTGTGCCCTGCCCCAAAGAGCAGACTTTTGATTAAGTTTAGACTCATTTTCAAATCTAAATTTAATTAGATTTTATTAGTCTGTTTAAATCAAAAACAGCTACCTTGTTTTTTTGCTCTCGCTTTGGGTTTCGCTTTTGTCCTTGGTTTTGTTTTTGCTTCTGTGTTTTACGCACGGTTTCTATTCACTTTTTCTTATAATTCCTACTTTAAGGATAGTCTTTTTACTCTTACCTCCTTGCTTATGCAACTGCTGTCTTCTTTTCCTGCAGTATGCAGATCTTTGGCTTGCTGTTGCCAGCAGTTTTCCCCACTACCATGTGCTTCCCCTTCTGTTTATCAAACTCACCTGCCAAGAAATTTTCTCCTTGCCAATGAAGATCTTTCCCAGGACTTGGCTTTTATTCCATATAAATAAAGACACCAGAAAAGTAAGCTCTTAAGCTGAAATTCTAAGTGGTTTTCCCCCAATCACTGTCACATATTTTTACTTCAATCTTTATTTTTTCTTTTCAAATCTTCAAGTTCTAAACTTAAAAGCTTACTTAGGTTATCATCTTTTTATAAAAAGCTTAGGTTTATAGTAAATTACTACTTTGTTAGGTCCCAATTTGATTCCAGAGTTAAAACATCAAGTATAATTAGAATGAAGATAGCTATACAACAAGCAATTAGCTTGTTGTCACCATTTTTTAACATTAGGGATAACTTGACTAGTTTTATGTTGAGATATTCCCACAGGGAATATCCTGACGTAGATACACCTTTGATTACAAACAAATCTTTATTTAATACTTTATTCTATATAGTTTGTTTAGGACTAGTTAACTCTGACACCTTTTGTGTCTAATCATAAGTTCTTACTGGGTCTTTTAAAAGTACTTCTACAGACTGTACCTACCTTTCTTTATCTTTTAAACTTAAATCTGAATGCTTTACATGGTATAGTATATAATCTTGCGCCTTATTGGGCAAGACCTTACAGCTACCTCCTGCTCTTGTCCTCTATTTTTTCCCAGATCTTTCCCTTGTCTCTTTCTCTAGCCCTTACTCTTGCTCTTGTCTTCTGCTCTGCATTCCACTATTTTTTCTTCTTTATCCAGTTAATTACTCTTATATAGCCTCTTGCTTGAGGCTAACTCTCTTCTAGGCTGGTTTTATTTCAGGCTAAAAAAATATTATGTTTTCCTCTGCTCTATAATAAATTAGGCTTTTAAGCTTACTCTGCCCAATCCCAGAAGACTTCTTCCTGCTCTGGCTATTTATCAGTTAAGTTTTGAACTATTCTATCAATAAAAAATATTAAGATAAGCCTCAAAACTCAGTTAATAAAATCCATTGACTTCTCTTTGACATCAGAAACGCTTTGCTTTGCTTCACAGGTCTGTTGCTTTCTTGTATAGTAAACTGTTAGTTTGTGGAAAATTTTTGGCAGTTTTTGCTTCACATTTTTAATGATCACCTTGTTTTCTTCAACATTTCTGTGTGTTTGAACTTTCTTGTTTTCCTTATTTTTTACATAAGGAATTTTTTAACCTACAATTTCTTCATCTATTCTTCCAGAATTCCCTGCTGTTGTCAAACATGGAAAAACTCTTTGCAGCTGTTTCTTGTCCTAGCTCTGGCATAAGGCAAACAGGGAAATGTTTTTCTCTGTTTTCAAAATTTCTCTGTTCTGTTTCTGGTCTCTTCAGCTCTATTTCCCTTAATTTTTCTTTGAATAAATCTTTTTATACTTATTTTATTTATTTTCTTTTAACTTTTCTTTATTATTTATTTCATTTTTCTCTGGTCTCTTAATTTACCCTTTTCTTTAATCTTTTATTTTAATCTATTTTTATACTTCTTAATCTCTTTACTTTCTGAACCATTATCAGTGACTTTTACCTAGGCCTGCAGATGCAAGCACCTTCTCTTTAGATGCTAATATTTTCTCTCTTCTCCCCAAGTAGTTAGCTTGAGAATTTACATAGTAACCAACTCCACTTCCTGGGCACTGCTATGATTCATTTTGTTGAACAGCTGCTTTTCTGAAAAGTCACCCCTCTGATAGTCACAGGCCCCCTATGCTTTTACAGTAGTAAAGGTCTTTTTTAAAGCCACCCATAATACATAGGCAGAAAACCTTTCATACTCTTTTGGACAGAAGTAACCCAGCTGTATTCACATCACAGCTGATATCAGAATTTCAGTTATACTTCAACACTCCCTCATTCCATGGGCCACTAACTTTATTTTCATCCCATCTGGTCCTTGGAAGTTCAATGCCTACTGATATATTCCCACTTTTCAGGGGAAACCTAGCTGCATTGTTACCCCAGCTAGTCTAAGGATATATATAATATCTTGGTATAATCATTCCATGATACTCTATTTATCTTTTTTAGGAACTAATAGAGGTCCACTCTGGGGAAGGAAGATATTCTGCCAATTATTTTTCTGTTGACTCATTTTCAGTCAAATTTGATCAAGCTATAATTTTCTTCACATATAAAATTTAAAACTTTACAATAAATCAAAAATACATACCCTTTTTACTAATAAAATCTATGCTTCACATATAGAATTATTTTTAATTCTATTTTTTGTATTTAAGAGGTGTCAGGAATTTATACTGACTTTGCTCTACCTTAAATATCTTGGCGGCCTGCCAAGCCATCTATTGGAGAAGCCTCCAATATTACTAGCATGCTTAATTGATCTGAGAAGCCTTTGTGAAGTAGATTTGGATCACATATTACAAGAACAACCAGGAATACTATAGACCCCAATTATGACTGGTTCCCAATTGGCTAGAGTTATTCTGGAATACTCTGGCAAACTTCTGGGTTAGTTATTGTGAGTTTATCTGAGGATCAAGAAGGTTGTAATCAATTTTCACTAACAAACTTCCAGTGCCACCGCAAATTCCTGCAAGAAAGGTTGCCCAGGAATGATATGTTATGCGCTAAAAAAAGAGTCATAAATTAGCGCTGCCACTGCCAGCCTGCCAATAGATTATGCACGACTATGAAGTAAATAGTACCCAGCGCAGAGTACTATGATATGAAATCCCATGCCATTGCATGGATACCTGACTCTGAGGGATGATGCTGGCGGTCTGGGGACAAAAAGACTGACCCAGAAAGAGTTAGAAGCGTCAGATGATCTTATCCTGGCAAGAGAGTGCAAGCTCTATAAAAGCCCTTTCATTGGACTAATGGAAGGCAGAAAATAATACCAATATCCTACTGTAGAACCTTTTTCACAGTAGAAGAAGATATCCAAGTTTGAAGACTGTTGTCAGTACTTGAAGAACTACACAAGCCGCCAGCTTGGAAACCACTTGCTTATTGCCTCCCTTAGATACCGTCAGCTGTTGCCCTGTCAAGGAAATCCCAGACGTCACAAGTAACGCTTGTTACCATACAAGCTTTCCTATCAACACAATGACTAAGATTACACAACTACTTAATAAAGCAAATTTTAATCAGACCGCTAGGTCTGAGAGCAGAACCAAAAGTTCTGACAAGAGGCTTAATTTTATTTACCTTTTTAAAAGCTAATTAAATTAAATTTCACTGCTAGAAAATAAAAAACAACATTAAAAGTTCCAAAGAATAACTATTATAGGAAAGACATTTTTTATTTTGTATTTTTGATCTTTTTATTGCTACAAAGTAAAAAATTACATGTAAAAAATTACAGTTGGATCAAATTTGACTGAAAATCTGCTGACAAAAAAATAATTGACAGAACACCTTTCTGCACTGCTACTCTACTAGCAACCCAAGGCATAAAAAACATTTAAACTCATAAGCAACTATTTACCTCTCTCTGAGAAATCTCTCTTTATTTGGCCAACTTCTGTTCTTTCCTGAAAAACAGCCTCTTGTGTGGAGGCATCTGCCAGAATTAACTCATTTTGCAAGTCAACTTACTGAATGTTGAAATTTTTTTGACATTCAGTAAGTCAACATTATTTTAGTATTTATCTGTCAGAATTGAGAATTTCCAAAACTAAGCTAATTTTTCATAGTAAATTATTAAGCCAGAATTGCAAAATTAAAAAGGAACAGGCATAATATCAACACCATTTAAACAAAGGCTTAATTTCAAGCCAAAAAACTAATATGATTTACTATGAAAATGTAAGTTTCTTTGTACTTTTACATTAAGGTCAACTACAGTAAGTAATATCTGGATGTCAACCCCAAATAAGAATCCATAAATTTCTTAATAAAATACACAATATTCTAAAAATAACTACTTTTTATGTTTTATACTAATGTTTTTATTAAATATATATTAAGATAAGCATTGAACAAAGATATATGCCAACTTTCATAGTGTTCTTTGTATTATTTAGATATTTACTGTTATTTTAAACTCACTGGATAAACTATAGCTTATTTCTGGAATTCCATTTAAGCCAAAACGCATATGTTAAAAATAGAAATTATATATGTAATTATAATGTCAACTTTGTGTCAAATTGACGCGTCACCTAAATTGTAACAAAGGGGTTTGTCTAAGCAAACAAAGTGACATAATTTAAGCAAGATTTAATAGGAGAGTCACTATAAAAGAACACTGACTGCCTGAGTGTCAACACCTTCACTGGTTTATTAGTAAAACACTGCCGCTTAACAAAAAGCACAAATACAATGGTATGATAATTCAAGCTAAAGTACCCAGGGCTGTACTTTAGACTTCCCTCTACAATCCCTATTATTTAGTTTTAATAAGCTACATATGCAAATCTATAATTTTTTTAAATTTAAAATTAATCAATTTTGGCCTTAAAAAACCAACTCCAGACAATATTAACCAAGCTTTATAAGTGGTTTACATAGTGTTTTTCTAGTTTAATGCAGACTGTCAGTATGTCAACAGTCAAAATTAAAGCGTTTTTTATGCTGAAAAACTAAATTAAATATTTTTGACTATTGTGACTACCAGAATGTCAACTTTTTATTTAAACATGGTTTTTTTCTATTCTTTACTAATAAACTATCTCTAAAATTACTTTCCATACTTCTATAAACTATTTAATTAAAAAATAAAAAAATAAAACAAGTGATTATTATTTAATTTTATTTATATCTCACATGATTATTCTTACTTTATGAACTATACTCTAATTATTGTAGGACAAATCTTCCAAGAAGCCACAAAAGAACCCCAAGTCAACCAATAAAGTTCCCAAAGCCTCTGGAAAGGCCCAAAGTTCATATCCCAACAAAAAACCAGCCAAAGAGCCTTCAAAGAAACAGAAGACAAAGGAGAAGACCCCAGACCCTGAAATCAAAGAGCCCTCCCTTGCCCCCTCCTCTTCTCAAAGCTGGTACCAATCAGAAGAAGATGAGGTTCCACTAAACAAGCAAGGAAGAAAGAATAACCCAAGATTCCAGAACCCCAGTAAATCCCAGATGAATCAAGCTCAAAGGAATCAAGCTCAAAGGAATCAAGCCCCAAGGAATCAAGCTCGCCCCCAGTCCAAGAAGCGCAAGAATCCAACTCCAGATAATTCCCCTCCACCACCCAACAAATCTGCACCTCCATCCTCCTCATCAAGTATCAATAAAGAAGATCCTGATGATTACCTGTCTGACTATCATCAAGCACCAAATGGCCCATAAGATCCCCTAAAGGTTCACAATATATGTAACGTCAAAGGAGAGTTTAAGCTCCCAAAGAAGTTCCCTCAGTTTTTCCCTCTAATGTCTATCAAAGGAGATGTAAGTTTAGTCTGTGATGGCTATGTTTTTGATTTCAAAAATCAAAAGATAGCAGGAAGAAGTAAGCATTATGTGTGTGAATATAGAAGCTGCGCTGCCAGGATCAACACAGAAGGATGGGATAAAGTCACTTGTGAAAAAGAATAGCACACATGCAATGCTCCAATCAATCTTATTGAAAAGCTTCTAAAGTGGTACCTCTACCAAATAGTCCTAGTCTCCAAAGACGTCAAGGCTTCTGATCTGTCAGTTAAGGCCACCACTCACCTAAGTAATGAGAACCTGAAGCTCATCCCTGACTGCGACCAGTTAGTGAAGTACATATGTGACAAACGCCGTGATCTATTCCCCCTAAGAAATCTGCCATGGTCCAAGGAGAGTTAGTATTGACAGAGGAGTTAAAGATGTTCAATGGTGATGAGGTATTCCTTTTACATGATGATGGGCCTACAGCAGAGGCAAGAATTATATGCTATACTACACAACAGAACCTGGAGCATTTAAGATATTCAGAGACCTGGTTATGTGACAGTACCTTTGCAGTATGCCCCCACCTTTTTTTACTAACTATGGGTTGTACATTCCCTTATTGAAGACAAGGTGCTCCCATTTGCCTACTTTCTTCTTCCTGGGGCAACAGAAGAGATCTACACAAAGGCCTTTAAAATCCTTCATGAGGGCACCAAAGCCCTACCCATTAATAGAAAGAGTCCCCCTGGCCATAACACTAGAGCCAATCCAGATGATGATAAAAAAAATGAATCCACCCTTGCTGCAGAACAAGAAGCTCATGATAAAGCACTTGGCCCCTCAACTATAATCATGGAATATGAAACTGCCCAGTATAACACTTTTGTAAGGAACTTTGATGGAGAAGTCCAGGGGTGTTTTTTTCCATTATCAACAGGCTGTCAACAGGCAACTAAAGGGTCTACCTGAGCTCAGCAAGCTCCACCGTCTAGATACATCAGGAAAGTGCAAGTTCTTAATTCAGCAGTTTGTAGCACTAGCCTTTATAAAGCCAGAGCATACTGGACAATCCATTGGCCTCCTATTCCAGGATCTATATGCCAAGAAACATGAGGATGCCTTCTACCTTTTCATTGAATATTAAGAACCACAGTGGATTGGACGTAAGGTCACTAAGCACCGGAGCAAGCCCAGAGCCAACTGGAACTGCTATCAGGAAGTTCTTAAGAATGAGATGAAAACTACTTCATCTTTGGAGGGCTGGCATAAGTATATCAAGTCCTCCTTTGGAATCAAGCCCAGATACAACACCTTCTACAAGCACCTCAAAATCCAACAGGGGAAGACTTCTGTATCCATCAGAGATATTGAGAACCGCCCATCCAAGAAGAAGAGAACCACCAAAGAGAAACAATATCAAGAGAAAATCCAGGATGTTGTCAAGGCCAAATACAAGCTTTCAGAGATTGGAGAATACATCAAGAAGATTGTCACAGTTCTTAATGGCAACCAGGTGACCACAGTCTAGCTTTTAATTAAATTTATTGAGCATTGCCTAATTTTGTATATAGTTCTTATATGTTAAGTAGAATATTTTTAAATAAATAGTTATTTTAAATAACTCATTAATAATTTATGATACTGTTTTTATAAAATCATTGATTTTATATTGATAGTTTGATGCTTTAGACTGTATTACATGGCCTATATTGGTATTATACTGGTAAATTTTATGTTTTTTGTAGTTTTCAATATAGAGAAACTTTATATTACTGTTTCTGATTATTATATTTTTCTATAATACGTAAATTTTTATGTAGTATCTTTTTGTGTATTGGATTTTTGTTTTTATAAGTGGGAAAAATTCATTATAGTAAAAATAGCTAATTTCATAGTGAATTATTTTTGAAGTGTATTTTTATGAATTTTTTTAATTGTCATGTATAACTTTTTACAAATTTTTTTAAATCTATGTTATCACATTACCCTAAAAAGTATTTTGAAGCTTAATTTTTATTAAGTAAAATGTTCAGGAAACAGTTTTCTGCTTATTAAAAAAGTGTTGACATTTAGTAGTCTGCATGAGTTAAAACTTAATTCTGACTTTTTGATGCTGTTGACATTAAAGTATTTTTAATTCTGATTGTTGACATATAGTAAGTCAACTTGCGGAATGAATTAATTCTGGCGGTTACCTGTATGGATCATTACAACCCCTATAGGTCTTCATATAGGTCATCAATAAGATGGATTAAATATATGTTCTTAATATTAACCTTGTTATGAGCTCTTCAATGGGTGACAAAGTGTAGGCCACCATCTTTCTGGGATATAAAAAAAGACTTCAAGACTAAAGGGCAACTTGAAAAGTTGGATTGGCCCTTTTTATATTTCATTATTTAGTTATTATTTTGAAGTATTGTCTTTCTGTGACATCAATAAGTAAATAGTTTGGACCTTTAGAATGCTTTCTTTGAGGTCAATATTATGTTTTATACCTTTTTTAGAAGGGATTTATGATGTTTTCTTCTTGGAATATGGATTAAAATTCTTAAGCCACTTTTTAAGAATATATGATTTTATTCCTGCAAGGTTTTCAAATCCTTGAAGTGAATGATCTTGTAAGTGCAAGTATTTTAGTCAATAATTATGGGTTCCTTTATCTCTTTGATTTTGGTGATCTTGAAAAATATTTATTCTTTTGTTGGAGTGTTAAGATGTGAGGCAGGTAGAAATGCTGTTGTACTTCTCCTCATTAAATATTAAGAGAATAATTTTTTTAGCCAACTTGTGGTTTGGCCTTTCTTATCTATTCTAAGCTCAGTATCACATTGTATTTGTGTATGAGTATAATTGGATCACTTTTTGGTTTAAATACATCATATTTGCGCTTGGAATAGTTTGGCTTCCTTGATCACTTTTATACTTCTGTTTTCTGTCATGATCACTTGCTTATTATTTCTCCTGGAGGTATGCAATTCCAAAGATTGAAAATTTTGCTAATGAGTGGCCTATCTGCTCTAGTATAAAATAAATATGTATCATGTTAACTGCAAAAAGCTAAAATAATAAAGAAAATATTTATTTTCTTTCTGGGCAGCAAACAGTATAGAAATTTTAGAGAGTGCTTGGATCATGTTAATTAAACCTACATCTTTGTTGCAACTGAGTTTCCCTCCTTGCCTGCCAATGTATCTTATGATACACAGGGGGCGCTCAATGAGCCACCCCTGGACGTATCTAACAACATGGATCAATCTGATGGCAGTGTCAAATTGCAGGCACTATCTACTAATTAGGAGTGGTGCCAATTCAACTCGCTGATCCCTGTGCAAGTTATTCCCCAGCTTCAAACCTTACATGGAACCTGCCACCATGCCACCCCCTGTGGCCTTGTGGCTTTCACCATATAATATATTAATCACAATATTCTACAATAACCTACATCTTATCCTATTCATTCTTGTCCTTTCTATTGGGCTGTTGTCTTCCCCAATCAAATACTGAACTCTAATTGGTTCAGTTGCAACAGTGGTAGCAGAAGTAGGTTTACAACCTATCTAAGGTAAAAATTCTCCCCAAGAAAGGACAGAGTACAGGCTGTATGGCTACTCCCCACCAAAAACCTTCCTTACAATCCCTTAGGGGGACATCCCTGTCAAGGTTCTGGATGTACAACCATTCTGGCTACCGCCAACCTACTTGACATCCAGCCATTGCCCAATTTGATACCCTTCCAATATACTGTTTGACATACCAAGAATGGTAACCAAGCAATATCACATGACTTTCCAAGTATCCAGTGGCTCAAACCCATCTTGCACATGACCAACCCCTAGGTTTGATCCAACTAAATCCCCACCTCTGTTAAACAATTTATATGCTTTCTTGATATGGTAGCTTACCTAAGGAAATACATCAAAGACTGCGGAAAACTAACCACACCAATCAATGACTTAACCAAGGGTAATGCCAAAAAGAAATTCATCTGGACACCAGAATGTGACAAGAATTTCCAATTATTAAAACAAGCTTTAATCAAAGCACCAATCTTACAATACCCTAATAACAACAGGTGCTACAAGCTTGAGTCAGATACCAGTGACACCGCCATTGGCGCAGTCCTGCGCATCTGCCAGCCAGGGCAGAAAGACTTCCTGCCAGTATGTTATTAAAGCAGGAAACTGACCAACACTGAGCAGAGATACCCAATACACAACAAGGAGTTGCTAGCAATATATCACACATGCAAAAAATGGAGATGTTACTTAGAAGGACATTTAAACGTCCGAGTACTAACTGACCATAAATCCTTAATATATTTCAAAACTCAGAACACACTTGCACGGCAACAAGCCAAATGGATGTCCCTGCTGGAACAGCTTAATCTGGACATCCAATACAAAAGGGGCAGAGCTGGTCACAGCTGATGCTCTTTCTAGACTATGTCAGCCTAGGGAGGATCACCCTGACCACCTGGACCCTAACTGGCCAAACCTGTACAATACTGAGTATAAACCCAAAGAAAAAGACCCCTCAACACACCAACCAATCCACAATACATTAGTAAGGAACAAAAATTATTTCCATGTATCAAATGGCACTTTATACCAAATCATTAACAACAAACATATACCGTACATCCCACTTGCACAAAGAGTTGACACCATATTAAGACATCACTGCCTACTAGGCCATAAAAAGGCTAACAACATATACCTCACATTAAAATAGATAGTATGGTGGCCTAACCTCAAACAGGATATATTTGATGTTCTGAAAAAGTGCACAGTGTGCAAGAAATACACCAGTAAAAAGGCTCCTCAGCCAACGGTCACCCCAGTACCGGACCCTGAACCATTCAAGGTTTGGGGACTGGATGTAGTGGGCCCCTTCCCAGAAACAAAAACAAACCAATGTTCCTTAATTGTAGCTATCAACTTTGCCACACACTGGCCCATCTGCTGGGCAACAAAGGATCATAAAGCAGAAACCATCACCTGTTTCATTAACAAAGCAATCATAGCCAACTACAGTACTCCAGACTACATCATAACTGATGGAGCAACTGAGTTATCAGGTCACGTAGTAAATGACAACTTAAAATCCAAAAACATTAAACACTCCACAACCTCTCCATACAGGCCACAGGCCAACGGCAGAGTGGAACGCCTCAACAGCAGCCTTATAAGGACCCTAGAGAAAACAATGGATGGCAAAGCCAAAGACACATGGCCACTATATGTGAAACATGTATTACTAGTATCCTGAGTCTGCACTAATCAAGGAACAGGCTATTCATTGTTTGAGATAACCTCAGGTACAAACCAGAAATAATCACCTGCAACAAACAGCCATACTAAAGATCCCCCCAGGGAAACCCCCCACAGTAGAACAAGCACCAAATCTACAACACATCTGCCTCAAATCTAAAATAGTGGAAATAAAGAGGCTCAAAACACAAAAGGTAACCTCCACAGAGGAACCACTTCCCATTGACTCCCCTGTCTGGGTCCTAGCTGGAAACAGAAAGAAGATAGACTCATTACACAGAGGAACAGGAAGAATCATCAAGTACAGACCAGATCACAACCCCTACCTATTAAAATTCCAAGGTGCCAAGACCCCAGCCGTCAAAAAATACCACAGAACCTGTCTCTGCCTCAGTAAAGGAGAACACTCAACCAGACTGGTTCCAACTAGTAAACAGCTCCAGGAGCATCTGGCAGCAGCTGTGAAAACAAAGCCCCCTCCTGATGCACCAAAGTAACCCCTTAAGGAGGGGTGTCAAGGGTCTGGATGTACAATCATTCTGGCTACCATCAATCTACTTGACATCCAGCCATTGCCCAATTCAGTACCCTTCCAATATACCGTTTGACATACCAAGAATGATAACCAAGCAATATCACATGACTGTCCAATTATCCAGTGGCTCAAACCCATCCTGCACATGACCAACCCCTAGGTTTGATCCAACTAAATCCCTGCCACAGTCAAGTCTATATAAGTCTAAAGTATTATTCAATAAAATATACTTCTCTTCTTTCTTAATTCCGTATTTGAAGCTTTCCCAAAAGGTGCTCCTTATCATCCCCAAGGTATATGTTATCTATCATGACCAGCTAGTCTTCACAAGCATATACAATTGGCTCTGCCTCAGGCAGCGTGACGCCAGCATCACCCTGCCCCAGTCAGACCTGTCACAATGCATGCTCAACCTTCAGCTAGAATCCTTTGTGGGGGGCGTCAAGGGGGCCAATATTTTAAGCTGGCTTTATTCTACCAAAACCTGCCTTTGCATCTGTCAAGTGCCCAAGCCCATGTGGGTTGCTATTGTGCCTGGACGCCTTACAGGTCCTGCTGCTGTGTGGTTCATCAACTGGGAAGGCCAGGAACAAGAAGTCACTTGGGCGTCTTTCAGGGATGCCGCCAAGTCTTGCCACAGCAAAACCTTCTCTCCCATTGTTGTTGGTACTCCACTTCTAGCCATTAAACAGACAGGGTCTGTCCCTGAGTGCCTTGCAGTGTGGCAACAAGCCCTTGCTGCCGCTCCAGAAGCTGTAACCAATGGGAATGCTATGCTGCTCACCCTCATTGTTAATGGACTCAACCCTCATATATGCAAGTGGATCCCTGTGGGTTGTTGCACCTCCATTGAAAAATGTTACAAAGCCATTGTGGAGGCCAACAACCAGGCCTCAATGGGCTTCCAAAGATCTAATGACACATCTGCTCAAACTTGTCCTGCACCTGGCAGTGCCCACAACCAAGTGGGTTGCCGTCAATCATATCAACAGGAGAATGAAACAAAGCGTCCCTGCAAGGGGGAGCTCCAATTGATGCAAATCAAAGACTCAGGGAAAGCCTGGGTTTGTAGATACAAGAGGTTCTGTAACCCCGCCTGACCACTCTCTCCTTGCCAAAACCCCTGTGACTATAATGTGTGTGATGTTAAAACCTTAGATGTCTTTCAGGTCTACAGTGACAACCCTGTCCTCAAAGCAAGTCATTCTTCTAATAAAAGCACCTGCTTGGCCTACCCCTTCTGTTTATGTGGAAATACCTACAAAATTTTGGTAAACACTGGGGCCAATCACACCATGGTCAACCAGGAATTCACAAATTCTCAAGAACTAAATCAAGTGCCTAGTCAATTCAAAGCAGTACATGTAGCTGACTCCCGCAGAGTGGCAATCACATATGAGACGGTACCCTTCTCTATGAGAATGGGGAACGTCCAGGTTAAGCTTTCTGGGCCAATCATGGCAGGGATCAGCCACAAAGTTATTGCTGGCCTCAACTGGCTTTGGCACAACTGTCCCTACATCAACTGGGATACATCTGTTATCACCCTTAATAGAAATGGGGTGGGCTTTCAGATCTACCCTATGGAAATGAGCAAGTTACTACACAATACTTTGCTTGTTAGGATAACAGAGACAGGCTTGTACAACTTCAAGGGGGGAAACTAGACTTCAACCAATGTTCAGTCAAAGTTATCCGCTCCAAATCATCTGTAGCCCCTCCCTTGGCCACTTCACCACCACCAGCGCTTGCTGCACTCTTTGAGGAGTGCAAGGACATGTTCAGTGAGACACTTGAACAACTACCTCCTCCCGGGGAGATCCATCACGCTGTTCAACTTTAAGGATTATTACCTAAAGCATGACCATTATACTGTCTTACACCAAAGGAGGATGAGACCCTCTGCCAGCACTTTGTGGATGCGCGTGATAAGGGCTTCATTTTCCCCTCGCTCTCTCCATACAGGGCAGCTGTCTTCTTTGTAGCCAAGAAGGACAGGTCCCTTTGCCTGGTCACAGACTACCGCGCCCTAAATGAGGTGACTGTTAAGAATAAGTACCCTCTGCCGCTGATTGACAACCTGTTTGATACACTTGCAGGTGCAAAGGTCTTTAGCAAGATTGATCTCACTGCAGGGTACAACCAGGTCCGCATTGCACCAGGAGATGGGGAAAAAACGGCCTTCCATATGCGCTACAGGTTGTTTGAGTGTCAGGTCATGAACTTCAGAATAACCAACACTCCCTCCACCTTTTCCATGTTGATGAACAAAGAATTTGAGGAACTGATTGGAAAATGTGTGGTTGTGTACCTTGACAACATTATTGTCTTCAGTCAAGATCAAACCACTCACCTCCAACACCTCTGTGCTGTCCTCAACACACTTTAGAAAAAACCAGCTAAAGGCTAAACCCTTCAAATGCGAGTTCCTCAAGTTAGAGCTGTTATTCCTTGGGCACACCATCTCTGCCCAAAAGATAAAGCCTAATCCTGCCAAAATTAAGGCAATCACAAACATGCCACCCCCTACTGATGTGGGTCAAGTGTGTACATTCTTAGGCATGGTTGCCTATGTGCAAAAGTTCATCCCCAACTGTGAAGAATTAATTGCACCTCTCACCAAGCTTCTGAACACCAAGCAGCACTTCCACTGGAGGCAACAGCGCCCATGTTGACACTTTGTTGACATGGCCACTGTCAACTCAAAACTCTAAATCTCCTATGTTTTTTTGCTAGTTGTGCTAGCTTAATTATTTTTTTTAAGTGTTCAGGGGTGCAAACCCAGAAAACACGACAAAATTGTGGCCATCTTGACACAATTTAATATTAAGCTTAATAAAAAGCTCAATTTAACCAGATTTTTCCTTTACTTTTACTAATAAAAATTAGTTTATTTTTTATTTGTTTTCACAACGTAAAAGTGTCAATGTCAACACTTTTTAAGCATAACTTATTTTTAATAACAAAACTGAAGCATCTACAGTAAAAAAATAAGTGTGCATTTAAAAATATTTTTTATTGAATTATTATATTGAAAAAGACAGTGCACATACATTTGATTGTTGAAAGGTTCATGTTATAAATATATATGTGGCACTTATTACAGCTTTGATATATTAAGTGGATTGGTGGCTAACAGTGATCCAATAATTTAAGCGTGAGTTACTATGTAAGTTACTATAGAATTTATTATTAAAAATAATGTTGACACTTGTAAATGTTGTTTATTTTCTTGTGATCATCCCCTGGGGAGGAGTTAAGCAAATTAGAGTGGCACAATTAAGCCTAGATTAATATGCCACCTCATATAAAGAATGTCATAAGTGACGTTGTCAACACTTTACCCTTTTCAATACTGAAAACAACTTTCTTCACAACTTCACATATACGCAATGGTAAAATATCATATTACCACTACCCAAATATAATTTTTAATAAAAAATAAAGAACCTTGATACTTTTTTTACTTATTTTTATATGTTTTTTTTAATTTTTTATGTGAACAAAAACACACAGAAAACAGTTAATTTTTGCTAGCCTGCTTAAATTTAATTAAGTGTACTATGAAAAAACATAGTAAATTTTCAAAAAAACGTCAACAGTGACAATGTTGTCAAAAATAATGTCTACAATTTTTGTAATTGACAGTGAGAATTCAGCTTTTTTTACTAATTGTCACTCATAATGTCAACGCTTTTCAGTTCTCACATATAAACCTTTATGTTTTACATAATAAAAGCTTCTCATTTTTTGATATGTTGTATTTTTGACTTTTCTCTTTCATATTTTTTAATTTTTAAAATAAAATCTATATCTAAATATAATACTTTCACATAAATATCTTAACTTTTAATTTATTTATTTAAAACTATAATAAAATAAAACCTATACAAGTATTTTTTAACTTTTACATGCCAATAAAAACCATCTAAGATTTACTTTTTGTATATTATGCTTTTTAAGTTGTTTTGTTTGTTTTTTACATACATTGCTTTATTTTAAACCATTTTACTTATTATTTTAGGACAAGAACACTTCCAAACAGCCCAGAGGAACCAAGCGTCCCTCTAAGCCAACCAAATCTACCAAGAAAAAGCCTGTCTCATCAAAGAAGGCCACCCCCAAACCATCCCAAAAGCCCTCACCAAAGCCCTCCCCTGAGCCCTCTCCTGAGAAGAGCCCTGCTTACTCCACTGAGGGAGAGGAAACTGATGGCTCTCTTACAGAGCACAGTTTCTACAACTTGGCTTCTGACAAGGAGCCAACCAAGAAGAAGCGGCAAGGCAAAAAGACCCCTCCCAAAGATAAGTCTCCTGCACATGAGGAGCACCACAATAAGCCCCCTTCTGCTTCCCCACCCCCGCCAAACTCCCCCCTTCAAGCTCATCTGGGGATGATTCAAAGCCCTACCCCAATTACTTCCCTGGCTTCCACCATGCTCCTGCTGGTCCTTGTGACCCTCTGTTGGCCCACAACATCTACAACGTTGACGGCAAATTCAAGGTTCCCTCTTCCTTGCCCAAATACTTCCCAATCATGAGTGTAAAGGGTGGGCTGGCCATGGTGGCCAATGGATATATCTTCAGCTGCAACAATGCCAACCGGGGCTTCAAGAGCCGGCATTACACCTGCGAGGACCGCTCCTGCCCAGTGCGGCTCAACACTGAGCGCTGGGACCTGGTCCAAACCATCAAGGGCAAGCATACCTGCATCATGCCCAACACCACCATAGCCCGCCTTCTCAAGTGGTATCTGGTGCAGGTGATGCCCACCTCCAAAGATCTTTCTGCCACCCAGCTGGCTGTGCTTGCTTGCAAGTACCTGTCCCCTACCAACCTCAAGAGGGTCCCTACCCACACCCAGTTGGTCAAGTTTGTGAGTGATAGGCGTCAAGCCTCCAATCCCCTGGCCAAGAGTGCCACCAGTATCAAGGACCTTATCCTCACAGATGCCCTCAAGAAGACAGAGGATGGTGAGATGTTCCTGCTCCATGACAATGGGCAGGAAGTGGAGAATAGGATTGTAGCCTACGTCACAACCCAAAACCTGGAGCAGCTGAACACTGCTACCACCTGGCTGTGCGATGGCACATTTGCTACTTGCCCCTCTCTCTTCAAGAAGCTTTGGGTCCTGCATGGGCATTTTAATGACCAGGTCATCCCCCTTGTGTTCTTTCTCCTTCCTGGTGCCAAGACTGAAGTCTATACCAGAGCCTTCAAGATTGTCTGGGATGCTTTGAGCTTCCTTCCTACCAACCAGCTCCCCCTCCCACCCACACCACAAGGGCAAATCCCTCCTCCGCTGAGAAGGATGAGGCAACCATAGCCGCTGAGCAGCTAGCTCATGTGCGCTCACTTGGGCCAAAGGTTATCATAATGGACTTTGAGCAGGCTCAGTTCAGAGCCTTCCAGGCCACCTTTGATGGAGAAGTCCAGGGCTGCTTCTTCCATTTTAGGCAGGCCCTTGTCAAGAATCTCAAGAATGAGAAGGACCTTTTTGAAAAGTATCTTAACAATGGTAAGGGGAAGTGCCGCTTTGCCCTGACTCAGTTTGCTGCCTTGGCTTTTGTGCGCCTGGAGCATACTGGGATTGGCTTTGAGGCCCTCCTGGAGGATGCTTATGTCAAGAAGCACTCCACCATCTTCAAAGGCTACCTGGATTACTTTGAGTGCCAATGGGTGGGCAAAAAGGTGACTGCCCAGAGAGGTAAGAGCGGGGCCACTGCCCCTTGGAACTGTCAAGGCGCCTGCCTTAAGGGGGAGATGAAGACCACCTCTAGCCTTGAGGTTTAGCATAAGCACCTCAAGGTGAAGTTTGGGACCAACCCCGAATATAACAAGTTCTTCTCCAAGCTACAAGAGGAGCAGGCCCAGACTGTCTCCAAGTTCTGTGACCTGGCCAACCAGGTGGCCCCCAAGAAGAGGAAGTCCAAGGAGCAAGACTACCAGGAGGACGTGCAGAAGGTGGTCAAGAAAAAGTATAAGGTGGCAGAAATTAAAAAATACCTTGAAGATGTTGCCACTGCTCTTGCTGGTGGCTTTAATTAGCCAAATAAACTTTGCTTTGCTTTGCCTATATATTTTTTACTTTTAAACTTTTAATTTTTTTGGATAGTACTAATCTTCTTAAGTATAAATGGTAAGTTTTAGATACAGTTTCAATGTGGTTTTGTAAGAAATATCTTATATTTTGTTAATTTATCTTTAAGCTATGAGATATTTTCAGTTATGCTTATATAAAGTATAATAAATTAAATATAGATTTTTTTATATTTTGTAGTTATTATGATATATATAAAATCTTTATTTTTGGTTCATTGGAATTTTAATTTTTATGGGAATAAAAAACAATTTTATAATAAAGAGTGTGTTTACATAGTAAATTAAAAATTAGTTGCTTATATCTCCATATTCTTATTACTTATAATAATTTTTTATTGCATTTTTGAACTTTCTGGGGTCATTTTAGAATGAAAATGTATTTTAAAATATTTTTTATATTAAAAATGTTCAGGGTAAAGTGTTTTGTTAATTAAAAAAGTGTTGACATCCAGGAAACGACATTTAGTAAAACTGGGTTGTCACTTTACTATAGTGTTGACATTAAAAGTGTCAACATGGCCACTGTTGACATTTTTAGTGTCAACATGGGCGCTGTTGCCCCACTGGACACCTTCCAGAGATCAGGCCTTTGAGATTTTGAAGGAAAGTCTTACAACTGCACCTGTATTGCAGTCCCCAATGGGAACTGCCAGTACAAACTTGAGACTGATGCCTCTTACTGGGCCATAGGGGGCATGCTACAGGTAGAAACTGACAAAGGTGTCTTCCTTCCCATGACCTATGAATCCAGAAAGCTCACCAACTCAGAGCAACACTACCCATACACGATAAAAAGCTAGCGGCAATTGTGCACTGTGTCAAGAAATGGTGTTGTTACCTGGAAGGGGACACCTTTCCACCCCACGTCCTGACAGACCACAAGTTGCTCCAGTACTTCAACACACAGTCCCATCTGACTTGATTCCAGGAAAGCTGGGTTGAACACATGTCCCCTTACCAACTACACATCAAATACAATCCTGGAAAGGAACTTTTACTGCTGACGCCCTCTCCCAATTATATGTGGCGTTCATCACGGGGGACAATAGTCTAGACCTGGACTGGCCAATGCTCTACCTGCTTCCTGAAGCAACCTTCTAAAAAGGACTCAACTCAGCAACTATCTCCAAATTAAAGGACAACAAAATTCAGTTCACCACTGATGCTGGCAATGTTTGTTGCCAGAAAGAGACTGGTGAGAAGACGCTGTATATTCCCACCACTCAGCAAGGAGATACCATACTGTATTACCACCGCACCTTGGGTCACATCAGAGGGTGTAACCTCTTCAAAATCATGAAGTGCAATGTTTGGTGGCCCTGTATGTGCCAGGACATCCTGGACCTCCTTGAAACATGTGTGCTTTGTGAGAAAATATGTTCAAACCTTCATCACCCAAGTCAGTCTTACCTGTCAAAGCCATCAAACTCTTCAAACAGTGGGCTCTTGACATTGTGGGGCCTCTCCCCATAAACAGGCTTGGCAAGAAATACATCATTACAGCCATAGACTACTTCACACGCTGGTCAGTATCCTGGGCAACCAATAATCATACTGCAACCACCATTACCTGCTTCATTGGCAAGAAAATTGTGGTCTGTTTTGGATAACCCAAGCGCCTTATCACAGATGATGGACCCAAACTTGTAGGGCATGTCATGAAGGTGTATTGTGCCAAGAATGCCCCCCAACAATTAGTCACAATGCCCTACCATCCCCAAGCCAATGGGCGCGTGGAATGCCTGAATGGTTTGTTGGTCCAATTAATTGCAAAGCTCTCACAAGAGCATCCTAATACTGTATGAACTGAACACCTGCCACTGCCCTACTCATCTTGTGGACAAGAATTAAAAGGGAAATAGGGTTCAGCCCCAGTATCCTGGCCTTTGGAACCCCTGGTGGCTTGAAAGGGATAGATCAAGGAAAATTACAATCTCTGGTTCCTGGAAAACCTCCCCTGACAACTACCCCCTCCTTGAGCCAATGGCGTGCCAAAGCCCAAGACATAGAACATAAACAAATTGAGGGAGGAACAAAACGCCTTGAGGCAAGATACACCATAGGTGACCCTATCTATACCCTCAACCCCAATTCAGCCAAACTAGAATCTAATTACTTGGGACTCTTCAAGATAGCTGCAGTCTACAAAAACCATACCTATCAACTTGAAGATGCCCAAGGAAACACCAAAACACTTCACCACAATTGCTTGCACCCCTGTTGCGCCATCCCCACCAAAAAGTTGTTTGTTCGGACCTTCTCAGATCTTCTGCAGGCTCCAACCCTGGTGTCTGATGACAATCAGGGGGCAAGGGGGTGTTGCAACTGTGTTTCCCTCCTTGCCTGCTAATGTATCTCAAAATACACAGGAGACACTCTATGATTTGCCCCTTGATGTATCTAACAACATGAACCAATCTGATGGTAATGTCAAACTGTGGGCACTTTCTCCTAATTAGGAGTGCTACTCATTTTACCTGCTGATCCCCACACAAGTTATTCCCCAGCTTCAAACCTTACATGGAACCTGCCACCATGCCACCCCCTGTGGCCTTGTGGCTTTCCTCATATAGTATATTAATCACAATATTCTACAATAAACTACATCTTATCCTATTCATTCTTGTCATTTCTATTGGACTGTTGTCTTCCCCAATCAAATACTGAACTCTAATTGGTTCAGTTGCAAAATCTTGGCCTTTTTAAAATTCTTGTTGTTAGTGGAGAGCTACTTGCCTAATCATTTTCCTGGCATGATTCTTTTTCAGGGTTCTTTTTAATTTGCATGTTGTTATATTGGGTGTTGTGATTGTTTCATATTTATTGAAGCTTTTAGTGTGAGGGGTCTTTTTTAGGAAAATTATCTTTTCTGGATGTTATAGTCTCTTTGTTTTTGGAATTCTGTTGGATTTTGTCTGGTTATAAAGCTGAAAATTTTCCTTATTGGATTCAGGATACCAAACACTGTGAGATAGGCCATCAGGCGCAAGGCCAGTGCAGCCTAACATATTAGTGGACATAGCCTACCACAGGATTGATGTTAAATTGATTAAGTAAGAGGTCAACTGTCCTAAAACAAACTATGGGTCTTCAGATGACACCATTGATTCAATAAAACATGTGAGGTTAATATATATAATTCCATATAGTTGATTGAAACTTGATTCAGTGCCAGTTGCAATAAAAAGAAGGTGGTTGGGCTTGGGGTAGTAGGTGGTTACACGGGTACCAAGTATGCAGGTAAGTAGTTGTAGTTGCTATTAAATACCTGGGGGTAAATAATTTACCAAATCTCATCTCTATTTATGTGTCTGTGTTTTCTGGTGAGAGCTAAGGAATTAGAAAGAAGGGTATTCTCTAGGATGAAATCCTTATATTCTGGGTTGAGTGCATACTATGTGAAGTTTACTAGCCTGTAAGGCAAACCTGGGGGTCTAAAATAGAAGGCCAAGGGTCCTCTTGTTAGACAACTGGACTATCTAGATAATTAACTGTACTTGACAGGGTGGTTTTTAGATGATAGAATACTAGAACAAAGTATGATAATAATTGAGCAAACTAAAGTTTCTTTACTATTTATTTCAAAATGATAATATCAATAATTTTACATCAGGGGGACTTGTACTATCTCCTAAGTGAAAAATTACTTGGGCCCTTGGCTTAAGGCAGTTCTGGACATCAGGACTAGGGCATTGTATCTGTAATGTGGAGGGGGAACTATAATCTTTCTCTTGACCCAAACTTTCATTAGTATTACCAATTAGTTTGGGAATTATCATCATATTTAGGCAGGTAGACAGCCTAAGTCCTTGCAAGCTTGAGACCTTATTAGTACATAATAAATAATTATAATCTATGTTCAATAAATTATAAAGGATTTTAATTGATTTAGTGCAGGTGACTAAGCTGACATAGGTCATCAATCCCTAGGATGTTATTGGCTTGCTTTCACCCATTATGTAGTCCTCAAGAGTAGCCTTAGTTTGGAACATCAACTGTGTTTTTCTGATAACAGTGAAATCAAAATCCTTGGCTTTGGATTCCAGCTACAAAAATATGGGCAGACAGGTGACTGGGTCCCAGGGCTAATTACCTGAAGGTTGGGTCAACCAGGGTTTGATTACAGTTTGGAGTGTTTATTTTTTGTAGGGAAATATTTGTCATTCATGACATTGGAAGTTTTCCTAAAGGTTGATAAAGTTGTCTGATTCAAATTGTCTCATGATATAGGAAGAAAGACTATGATAGAAACTCACAAAGATAGAGTGGTCATCAAAATTCATTTGGCTTGGTGCTCTGTTGTGGATATCTTTTTAAGTTGTAATATACCTGTTTATGGTTTATATTATTTTGAGTTTCTTCAATTATTAAGAAATAATGGTGTCAGTATTCTTGAGAGAAATATTTTCAATGAACACTCTTTTTAAGAGTTCCTGGCTCACATTATTAGTTATATTGACTTCAAATCATTTATCAACAATTTTTTTGAAATTCTGATTGAGATTTTTCTTTTTTCAAAACTGCTTTATAAACCCTTCTTGTGGTTACAAGTCAGAAAATGAAGTATGTGGCTCAAATTGAACCACCTAAGACCCAAATTGAGATGTATCAAACCAAGTTTGTTGTTTGAGACATCACAGCTGAGGACTCTAATATATAAATCACAGGACATTTACCAGGAATATTTCTCACATAGTAGAACCAAACAGTTAACTCTTGATCTCACTATAAGCTCTATATAATATTTTTTCTCAAATAGAGTTATCATTTATTCTAATCTCATCCCCCTTTTAGTAACTCTTCTAATACAGCACAGTTACAACACTTAACCAAAGTATTTGGGTGTAATCAAATTGATTAAACTTTTTTGTGAATTTTGGATTCAGAGAGTGATGCCTTCTTGGTGTATGCTAAAAAATTATCTATCTTTGTGTATTAAAGATGTCATAATACTACCTGAGGTATTTTGTGGTTTTCTGGCTGGCTATTTGATTGATGTTTCTTTTATGATTAGTCATTTTAAAAGTTCAATGATTAAAAATACATTTTTTAAGATGATTTATCTTCTAGGATGAGATTGTCTCTCTTTGCACAGTCTCTATCCAGTAGAAAGTGATATTTATTTTGTGTTTCTTTTTGAATGGACAGATTCAGGTACTATTAAATGGTAGCCCTATGTCCAAATAGTATTACATAGTGGTTAAGGAGGTAAATATTTATCCTAAATATCTCAAACTTATCCATAATTTGGTCAAAAATTTAAAAAGTATTTATTGGTCCTACTCAGTTTAAGAATCTTTTTTGAATTTTTATTGTCAATACAGACCAACAAGTACTTACTTAGTGTTTATCAACAAATATTTCTGGAGTTATAAGTACATTCTTCAGGATAACTATGTTCATAAGTATGACCTATACCCATATGATAAAGTGGATCTGGACCATGTATGCTTGACATTTTACAGCTTTTTCATCCCAAGTTTGACCTCTTCTTCATTAAAGGCCTAAACATAAACCCAAGACTTTCAAGGTGATGAATCACCACCTATTATTATAATCAATACATATCACTCAAATAAGAGTAATCTTTGACAGAACCCATACTGACCAGACCTGATGTAGAAAAAGTTATGTGGCTTGTTAAAGAAAATATCCTCTAAAATATACAAATGAGCTCACAAGGTACCAGGTGCACCAAAACCTTGAAAGTGATAACTTCTGAATCTATGCTTTTCAAAGAGAAAATAAATTGGAAATACACCCAAGCCCTATCACACCTTTATTACCCCTATACTATTATTACATCCCTGATCTCTTGGCCGTGTCCTTTTTAACGTCATCTAAAGTTTTGATTAGTTTCGTATTATCCGCGAAAACAGGTTCAATGGTTTAGTGGTATAATGACTCGCTAGCATCACTTCATTTTGAAGCGATTTAAAGAATTTTTAGAGAATAGTGTTTCATTTGATTAAAAAATAGATTTTTTTTAAAAATTTATTAAGATGGTAAAATCAAAGGCGAAACACAAGCGCCAAACTAGAAGCCAAACCACCCGCAGATACGAGTCCTCAGAAGAGGACACAACTATGGGACAAGGACCCAGTACCCAAACCCCACCAACTACAACCAACAATCAGGCGGAAACAACTGGATTTTGGTTTGAGGATCTGATCCTCCCACAGGAGGATACTCAACTACAAGGGGATGCGGACAAAACAATGGACCCCTCACCCATAGAGGAAACCCAACCATCCCAAACCCCCCAATACCCGCCGGGAGGGGGCCTCCACCAGCCCAAACAGACGAGGAGAAAGCGTCTGCAGCAGCCGCCCTTGCTCAAGAGGTAGATTGGGCAACCCCCGCAAAAGCAACAAGAAACCTATCCCACTATCAACCACGACCAGAGATCTTGGAAGGTAAAGGAATTACTGATACAGATATAGGAGCCTAGTGTGAACTGTCCTTCACAGTGTCGGCAATCATACGATGGCATATAGCCGGCTTCATACCACCAGAGGCAGACCTTTGGGAAAGGGAGGGCTTCTTGTCATATGCGGCTGCCCACTGGAAAGAGGATAACATCCCAATTGAATGGGCCATCCCAATGCGCAAACTTGAGATAAAATCTAAAGAAACCCTAGAATGGATGGCCCTCGCAAACCCCAAGAAGAGATAACCCAAGCAATAAAAGCAAAGCTCCCCCTAGATATTGCGAAGGAATGGGAATCAAACGGTTTCAACCTCTATGAGGCAACAGAATACTTTTTTGCCTTTGTACCTGTGACACATGCAAAAGCGCTCAAAGAACTTAAAATCCCTGCAGATAAACTTACGGTATTTTATGATCTTTTCACCAGAGATGGAACCGCCCTTAAATGGGCAGCAAGCGGCATGACCCCAGACCAGGCAAAATCCTGGAGCGCAATGGCATTTGCCCCGAAAAACGCCATTGACTGGGCAAACCAGGGCTTCAACCCCAGGGAGGCCCAAAGATGGGCATTCATTGGTATCAACCCCGAGGAAAGCCGAACCCTTAAAGAAGCCAGATGGAACCTGGACAATGTACACCTATGGGGCCCCTTCAAAGACTGGACTCCTGAAGATGCAACAAGCTGGAAGTCTAACGGATTCACCCACGTCAAAATGAAATACTGGCTAAGCTTAAATATGACAATAACAGAGGCCCAATTGTGGCAGAAAATGGGAATCACAACCCAACTCCACAAAACTCTTGAAAACAACCAAATTACCCTCACCCAATGGGAACAATGGAAACATACAACCTCACTAGTGGAGGCTGCATCTTGGATAGGTAATGGCTTCACCCCTGAATCTGCATCCCCTTGGATGGAAAATGAGGTATCCCCAACGGATGCAAAGAAATTGCGGGGCTCAATTCCACCTAACAATGCAGGAATATGGCTAGAAGTGGGAATACATGCTGACCATATCCTCAAATGGAAGACCTTACTACCCAACCCCCCTGCAGCAGGAGCCTTCTCTCAAGAAAACTTCTCACCAGAGGAAGCATCGGAATGGTATGATCTTGGTGCTAACGCTATAGAGGCCTCCACCTTCAGAACGGGAGGACGGAACCCAAACACAGTCGCAAATTGGCTCCACACAAACCACCTAACATACTCGGAGATTAGAAAATTCATCCACCAAACTATAAGCCCTGAACTAGCGA
Organism: Entomophthora muscae; assembly: GCA_014839935.2. Taxonomy (NCBI): domain Eukaryota; kingdom Fungi; phylum Entomophthoromycota; class Entomophthoromycetes; order Entomophthorales; family Entomophthoraceae; genus Entomophthora; species Entomophthora muscae. The sequence continues at coordinate 836,879 of QTSX02000712.1, forward strand.
TCCAGTGGAAATCAAAAGGATTTCCACCCCCTGAAGCAAAACACTGGGCATCTATCCAGATCCTGCTGGATTTGGCTATATCCCTAAGAGATATGAAGATCTTCCCATCCATGACCACGGATTTCCTAGACGCAGGATATTCAATAGATGAAGCCATTGAATACAATATAAAGAAGATTACTTTAAAGAAAGCTCCACCTCCCAAGAAGGAGGACAAAAGGAAAAATATGTCATATAGTGATAGAGTTAGAAAAGGCCTCGAAACAGAACTCAACAAGGATGGATTCATTCCCTTTGAAGACTTCCTCACAGAACATACTGCTCAAGGAAACCCGTACAAGAGCACATCCAAATCTTCAATTAACCATGCAATCCAAATCCATGCAAATAACTTGTCTAAAGGATCTATCAAACAATGCAAGGAGGCATTATACAAGGCGCTAGACAACCACTTCCCAAACATGCAACTGGACAACCACTGGGCAATAACAGAGGGATCTCTAGATATTGGGTTTGATTCAGTGGAACTTCACAATGAAGCACTGGACCTGGAGATATACTACAATGACACCCCACTAAAAATTGAACCAACCAGATACTCTAAACAGAGAGCCAAATGGGTAACGTTTACTAACCTTCCTACAAATAAAGACACACACTGTGTCCAGGAAGCAATAGTAACGGGTCTCTCATACTACGGTGATAATATTGAAACAATGATTGAAGGCTCCAAGAAAGCCAAATGCATGAGATCAAAAACAATACATGTTCTTCTGGATATGGCCCCAATAGTAAAAAGTAGGAGTAAACCCCTCCCCAGATTCATCCGCCTTCCTGGATGCTCCAGCACAGTGACATACGTAGAACCTGAAACAGAAAGACCGGTATGCAGGTTCTGCTACCAGATGGGCCATACGTTGTACCATTGTAGCCACCGCAGAGGAGCTCACTTTACCAAAATCGAACAGGATGAGCAACACGGGGTCACAAAAGTAAAAGACAAAATGTTCCTCAGACCCAAACCTAAATGGTGGCTCCCACCTGACGTAACTGAACTACTGGACATGAAAGCAATCCAAAAGAAGATGGCCGACCAACTTAGGGAAGACTGGCTTAGAATTGAAGCCCTCTCCAACAGAGAGGAAACAGAAGACCCGTCAACCCCGGTTTTGGTCCACATGGATGAAAAACCCGACCCAAAAGAACGCACAATCCACCCAGATACAGATGAATGGCAGAAAGCAAACATAAAAAAGGCCACCCCAAAACCAAAAGCAAAGAAAACCAAGCCAAAACCAACCAACCCAAGAAACACCTACCCCCACTACCCAACCCATGAAGATTAACAAACCTACCCAACAAACCAGGGAGAGAGGTAAAGGTAACCCAATTCAGGTCCCTAAGGAGACCCATGGGATGAACACGGACTTTAGCGCAAATGACTTTCACAATTTTAAAAAAATTATCCCACCCCCAAAACCTACACCAACATCATCACAAGGAATTAACCGAAGCTACTGGAACCCAACAAACAAAGAAAACCATCCTCATACCCGTGGGTTGGGCGGTAGTTTATAATGTTTATAGGTACAACCAACGCGCGTAGTATGGGCAACTGGGCTACCCGCGCAAGAAAATTACACCACTATAAAAAACAAAAAAATATTGACGTCCTGGTTATCTCCAAAATACAAGGTTTCAACACCATAGAATACTCCCCCACAACCCTGATCCCATGAACCACCCCTGGTCACGCCAAGCAAACTTCAAATCCCTGTGGGGAAAACATGTTGCAATTGTAGCTCTCAAACCCCACATCAAACTCAAATTCCTAGAAAGCTTAGACAACAAACACATCGTAATAGCTAACGCCATAGACACTAAAACAAACCAGAAACTCCGAGTTATTAGAGTCTACATCTTGCCCCAATTTGACAAGTGCAACTCGCAATGGGACGCACTGCACAAAATTAAGATGACACCCAATACAGTAATAGCGGGAGACTTTAACACCTGGACAGATAAACTCCGGGACACCTTCCCCATAAGAGAAAGAACCCACCGCAAGGCCGCAACAATGCTGAGCTTTATGTCCCAAAAGGGATTAATGTTCACACTAGATGAGGAGGACGATGGCCCAGCCTCACTAACAAGATGGGCCTTTGACATAGACGACACCCCAGTCAAGGGGAGCCGCCTGGACTACATTCTAATTGTAGGAGCACTGGCGGATATAACATCGCGGTCTATGGTCATTACATCATCTGTAAGTGACCATATGATCGTGGTCGTTAGAATAGCCAAGCCTGAAAAACAAATCAGACACAAATGGTCCATCATGCCGGCAACCTTAAGAAACATTGAATGGGTAAGACTTATGGGAAAAATTTTACCACCGCAGATAGAGGATTTAAAAAAATATATAAAGAACCCAATATTAGATGGGCAATGATTAAAGAACTCATAAAAAAGAAAACTACTAGATACAAAAAAGAATGGAAAGAAAAAGAAATTGTAAAAGAAATGATGCAGAAAATCTTGTAAAAGAAATAGTAAATTCAAAAACAGAAGCCAACCAACAAGAATGGCTTAAAAAATTCCAAGAGGCTACAAAAAATCTAAGAAAAATTCAAAGAAAAGAAGAATCAATAACACGTACTAACGCAACATTTAAATTCCAATGCCTATTGGGATCTACAACCAAGTTTGGCCTTGCGGAACTTAAATTTAACAAACTAAAGACCCATATATCTGAACTTGTGGACAATAGAGGTGAAGTGGTGTCATCCCCGGACGGCATGAAAAAGATTGCCAGCCAATTCTATGAAACCCTTTTCAGCAAGTCCACCACAAGCACGACGGCAAGGGAAACCCTTCTGACCATGGCCCACCCAGGTTTGAATACCTGCACAATTAAAGATCAAAGTATACTCACAAGCCCAATGACCAGAGGAGAGGTACTTTGAGCACTCAAGGAAGCGCCGAAAGGCAAATCCCCGGGCCCGGACAACATCCCCGTTGACGTGTACAACTACCTGGCATCCGTCCTCTGCAATGAATTGGTCACACTCTTCAACCACTGCCTGACGTCTGAGACACAGATCCCGGATGGCAATGAAGTGAACATTTGTCTCATCTTCAAAAAGGGAGACCAAAGAAACTTAAAAAACCGGAGGCCAATAAGTCTGTCTAATGCAGACTATAAATTACTCACTAGGATACTATCAGATAGACTAATGAAACTAGCACCCAAAATGATACACCCAGACCAGAAAGGATTCATAAAGGATAGATCCATCTGGGAAAACATTGAAACTGTTCATAACATTTTCCAAAGATTGACCGTAAAAGACAACGGGATCCTTATGTTCCTAGACATGGAAAAAGCATATGATAGAGTGGATTGGGTTTTTTTGAAATCATTGCTCCTAACAGTTGGAATTCCTGAAACATTCATCCAATGGATAACTACCCTATACAGAAAACTGAACTCATGCGTAATCCTCAACGGGGAATTATCGGAACCCATCCAAGTACAACAGGGGCTGCGATAGGGCAATCCAATGTCCCCAATCCTCTTCAACTTTGCATACAGCATCCTCTTGGCAGCGGCCAGCACACACATAAAAGGAATATCTCATCCTGGACAAAAACCCCTACGGGCACTGGCGTTTGCTGATACAGTCTTTGGACTATCCTCACCCACTGACGTCCAAAAATTCAACAAAATGTTGACACTATATGAGAAGGCATCCAACGCAAAAGTGAACACAAAAAAAACAGTGGTTATATTGCTAGAGGGTAACACACTTGAACCACCGTCTGGATATACAACAAGTGAAAAGGGACTAGTTTTCTGACATCTAGGTATACTATTCTCGAATAAAGGCATGACAATTCCAGAAATGGAAACAAAGTTGCTAACCGACCTCGCTAACCGCATGGGGAAGTGGAAGCACAAACTCCTGAATTTAGAAACTAAAATCCAAGCGCTAAATGTCTTCATATATTCTAAATTATGGTACGTGGCACACCTGATGCCTTTCACAAAGTCCCTCGAAAAGAAAATAAAGAACCTCACCAGAAGTTTCCTATGAGGTAAAGCATCAGCAGCCCCAATCAAACTATCATACCTTCAAACACCAAGACAATCAGGGGGCATGGGTTTACTCCCAACCGTGGACAAGGCCAGACAAATATGGTCTAAGAGCTTCTTAGCAGCAATAGAAGCTGACTCAACTTCCCCCGCTCTAGGGAGAGCATACAACTGGATAGATTCTATGAACCCAACATCACCAACCACTGCACTATCCTTAAGATTGTGGATACTCACACACCCAAGACTACATGCCGCAAAAAATTCCCCCATCTACTGGCGTGAGCCGTGGAGGGCCCTGAGAAGATCTCAATGGGCAGTCTGAAATGCCCCCCTGATGATATAACCGAGGAAAAAATCAAATCACTTGATGCAAGACTCAAATCAACAGATGATGAGAAGGCTTGACAAACAATCCTCCGGGAAAAAACTATACTGTCATACCCAACGTTCTGGAAATCAAAACCAGCCTCCTCAAAAAACTTTGAGACTCTACGCAAACAAAAACCACAACGTGAGCGTCCAAAAATAATAAGAGACTGGACCAGCAAAGGGAGAGACATGCCCCTCCCACTCAAGGACCTGTTGGAGCTAATGAACTCCAAACTAGTAGGATCTACACAACGTGCCACAACATGGCGAATTTTAAACAGAGCCTACCGTACAGAAAAAACAGGCAGCCCTAACTACCTGTACAAAGGATGCACAATATGCGGCCACCACACAGCGGGTGTTACCCACCGATACTTCACATGCCCCATATCAAGAAGGATTTGGTCCAAGATATACAGACTTTGGGGAATTGATAATTGTATGTGGGACCACCCAAGTCAAGACATATTTTTCTTCAAATCTCTCTCAAGATACCCAGCCCAGCTCTGAGCCTCCTATTCCAATCTTCACTTTGGCAGATGCACCTAGAGCAAAAAGGCCGGATACTGGACAACAGCAAAGGTACCCCCCAACTGTCGGGCCTAGGCTTCCAAGCCCTGGTAGACAAGACCATGGAAAGAATATCCAAGTTTGGTAAACTCATCCCGGGAGGGAAGAATCAAATAAAAAACCTGAAACAGCATGGAAGTATGTTGCAATATGACTACTTACTGGGCAGACTAGTGATGAACTGGTCATTAGCTCCTAATCCTCACAAAGGATGAGCTGTTTTTTAACAGGCGCTCCCTGATGGATACCCCCCACCCCCAATAAAGCAATTTCTTGGTTTTTTAAAAAATGGTTTAGTGGTATAATTCTCCCTTAGGGTGGGAGAGGTCCTGGGTTTGATTCCCAGTTGAGCCCAATGATTTTTTTAATTTTTTCTTCTATCAAACTGCATATTGCCTCAGGGCTTTGTATAAAAATACGGTATTTTGGTCTATCTGAATGTGCAGTATACAGAATCAGGTCTTTAATGTTGTGTGACTTAATATCACATCTTCTCAGTGGATTTATTGAGAATATTTCTTCTTTGGTTGGCATTAAATCTAATTAAATCAGATTAATTGATATATCTGGTGGTGTTCAATATTCAAGAATAAATCAAATACAATTTTTCCCAGAAATTTTGTTTGGTTTTTCTATTTGAGGTGGAATTTAGGGATTTATACCTTGATACTGGGGTTTGGCATCAAAAGACATTATTATAAAATTGAAAACTATTTGATTAAAAATCACAATTTTTTATTTGTCATATTATTTCTCACCTAACTCTTATAAAAATCAATCAAATCCATATATGTAAACACATAAACCCAAATCACTTTGGACTAGAATCAAGTGTCTATTTATACATTAGGACTGAAACTGGTATTATAGGCAAAATGAATTATTTTAAAGATCACTAAATATGTTATCATTTTCAAGGCTATAAAGACAAAAAAACAACCAAGGACAAAAAAATAAGCTAATATGTTTATATTTGTTTCTTTGAAGAGTATGTATGTATTTGATATTTAGCTAAGCAAGCCTTCAACAAATCAAAATATCACAGGAAATATCTAGTTTTATCTGTATAAGCCAAAGAAAAGTTATCAAAACATTTTCTGTCAGGATTGACAATTCTTCACCCCTGGAAACCTGGTCCCAAGGGCAGGATTTGGACCCTGAATCTGAATTCCTGCAGGTCGCCGGCCCCATGGACCAAGGGCCTGCCCGCCTGCATTTTCTGAGATTGAGTCTCCACAAGCTGAAGCCCCTGCTAAGTCCTGAAGCCAGAATACCAGTGCAGGTTCAATTATGATGATTCCAGAGGAGGAGCTCCTTTAATTGCCCAATGGAGGCAGAGAAAGTTCCTCTGTAAACTTCATCAATCTGAAGTCCTCTTGGATGATCAATCAAATTTCTCTGCCAAGAGAAATCACGGGCTTTAGGCCTGGCCCTGTGACCACAGCCAAAAATCAAGAAAATCAAGTGACTAATTTGGATAATCTGACCAATGAGAGAGCACCCAGCCAAGGTGCCATTTTACTGCTCCCACACCTGGGCCTCCTGGCCACCTGTCCGTATTTTTCCCAATATTTTGATGAAACCATCATGAGAAATACTAAGTTTGGAGGTGGGATTCTATATATTCCTATAGATTTAGCGCTCAAACCTTATTGCCATTTTTAAATAAAGGTTATGTTATTTTGGCTCACACAGCTATTACTGTTTATTGTATTTGCCATCTACCAAATCAGCTCCAGATCTTCCAGTCCTCCTGTCCCACTGCCCATCAATCTCTGTCCTCCAGGTGCTCCCTTTGGCCCAGTCCATTTCACGGAATATCCTCTGAAACCCCAATACAAGGACTATACCCCAGAAAGAATACTTGAACTTGACCCCCTGTCACATATACAATCAGCTGTCAGATACAATTGCCAAGACCTGTGGATTTTCTCAACTCCAAAGCTGTTTAGAGGAAGATTCAACTACTTTCCCGCTTACAACGTCCGTATGAAGCCGCCTGTGACCCCCAAAACCTATTCCTGCTTCCTCCCCAGATCTTCCTACTGACCACACAGGTAAGCTGTTTGGGATTGTGTACATCACCCTCAACAGGGTGATTGACACTCTAATCCCGGCTGCCAGCCTATGGTCTTGGGTGAGAAAGTTCTTTTCCTACCTTTTCAAGTTAGCACCTCTCTTGTGGTGAGCTCTGCCAGCAAAAACCCTGGCCCAAGTTATCCCTGAAAACAACAGGCCAGCCATCCATGATTGGTTCCCTGACAGTTCCAGTCTTCTTTAATTTGATTTGCTTTTATTTTATATTGTTTTTGGGGACAGATCTAGACACGTGATGGAAGACTTAATCCAGTTTGGGATCAAAGTAAAAAAGAAACAATATTATACCCAGTCTAAAAGCAGACAAGTTAAATCAAATCAGGATTCTAAATTATTAAATTAATGGTTATTATCATAAGAAAAAACAAAGCTCAATGATAGATATACCTAATTTCAGGGTAAAATAACATTTTAACATTCCACTAAACAAAAACTATACAGTCTTGATAGTATTAACTGCTTGCTTTGCCATAACATCTTTGGCTAATCTCTCTTGGGGAATCATTTGCTGATAGATGACATAATTACCAAGTAGTAGGGGGCACTACTGTCATATCCCAATATTGTATGAGGACCAAAAATTAAAATCATAAATAAAACAATACAGTAGCTTTAAAAGCTATGGTTCCAAGCAAAAATACTTCATATTCAAACAAAATGATTTCATATTTAAGCAAATCTACCTATCAGTGTAAAATATACACTCTTTTAACAGGGATTTTTGGTGGTAATAGACAAAATAGGTCAACACAACAACAAAGTACACATATTAAAAACAAAAAAATTGAAATTCATATCAAAATATATGGATTCAGGAACAAAATGTGTTGAGTTGACCTTCAGTGTACATATGTTTACTATGTAAATTGGTGACAAAATACATTCAAGTGAAGTGAGTCAAAACTCAAGCCAAAAAAACCACCATAGCAACTCAACATGTACAGTAGTTTTAAAAGCTATGGCAAAAAGCAAAAATACTTCAGATTTAAACAAAATAATTTCAGATTTAAATGAAATCCAAGTCGCGCAAGATTCAGGATTCAATTAATTTAAATATTTTTGGCCAATAAATGAACTGTCAAACCAAAAACAAAATTTCACTAACCCATTATACAAAATTAAAGCAAACATCAAGCGGTGTAGTTCAAACCACAAACAAAATGAACTGACACAATAAGTGAAATGGATGGATGCTGTTCCAGAGTATATTATAATCCAATCAGGATTCATATGAGGCACTGACAGAAGAACTAAAACAAAACAAAACTTGAGCAATCTTGAAGCAAGATTCCACAAGCACAAAACAAAATGAACTCACACAAGATGTGTAGTGTGAGCAGCCTAAGATAGAAATATAACAGTTTAACAGCCAATCAACAGCTATCCAATTTAGGAACAGAGGTATTTTATTCATTTTCATGGCTCCTGATTTGTATGGAATGGTTTTGAGAACCTTCCAAATATGGACTCAAGATTACAATAAAAATAAATAAATAATTTTTAAAATTTCTACTTTTAGTGATTTTATCCTAGGTTTTTTTTTACAATGGTTTTTACAAGCAACATCTTCAACCGCGCCAGCAGCCAGGCCAGCAGCAGCCAGGCCAGCTTCAATGGAGGTGAGGCTCAGAACGTGGAGGCACCTGTTTACACCCAAGCCTTTGAGGCGGGTAACAAGGAAGCTGACCTGTTACTGTCCCCCGATCCATATGACTTTGACTTGTTTGAGAGTCACTTAGCGTCTAGCTCTGCCCTTGCTCCTACACTCACCCCTGCACAAGCTGCCCATCAACCAACCAATCAGGAGGACAACCTTGATTTGGAACAACTTCCCGCACTGCCCAACCTGCCCCCCCCTCAGCCAATCAGGCTTCAGCTCCTGCCGCCCAGCGCCCCAAACGCAGAATAATCACTGCCCAAATTCTTCAGCAAATTGTGGCACTCAACCTGCAGGGTCTGTCCTGGGATCAGATAACCAGCCAATTACAATTCACCCAGGCTACTGTCATGCGGGAATTCAACAACCTGATGAATAAGGGAAATCTGATTGGGATGGCCAAGAAGCCAAAGAAGGCCACAGAGTCCCAGATCAATGAGGCATACCCAATAATGCTTGACCTCCTCCAGCAGGACCCCAAGCTTCCCTTGACCCAGGTCCAGAAGCAATTTGCGCACCATGGCATTTGGGTGTCTGAGCGCATGGTGCAGCTCTGGATGCACAGAAAGGTGGCTTCAATTAGGGTTCTTACAAATTTTGCCAGCAACTAATGGGATGGCGCTGAGGATTCCCCATATGACACCGCAATTGAATCAACCCTGATCAGATGCTTGACAAGTCTAACAGATGACATCATGTTTGTCTCATACTACAAGTTATTGATTGCATTTGACAATTTCAGTGAGCAAGGAAAATCTGCCACCAAGAATGGAAGGAAGAAGGTCAAGAAGGGACATTCATTGGTGCATTTCTGGCTGTTTCAGCCAAGGTTTTTGTCTACTATAGGACAAACCCTGATTTCATTGATGGGTACTCATACAGTCACATCCTCAGTGGATTGCTCAACTCCTGGGATGACTCAATTCCCAAATACCAGGCTTTCTTGAGCCACCAGATGGAGGGAAGCTCCACCGCCCTTGAGGCCATCCAGGAATGCAGGCACCAGGCCTCAGTGTACCCAGCTGGTCATGCTGACATCCATCTGGCTGATGTTGTGTTCTTTAATATTGAAGATACATTCTGGGAGCGCCGCGGCCTCAGGCTTTCAGTGACCTCTATCTTGGGGTCCTTGATCACAATTTTCTCTTTGGTCATCAAATGGTGGCTGACTTTTTTGCACAAATGGTTTTTCATGTGAACATGGGCAACCAATCACGCAAGGATAAGCGCCTCTCACCCTGTGCCACAGCCACCTACCAGCCTATCCAGCCAATGACTGATGAGGAGTACAATGAGCAGTATATGGCAGCCATCACGCGCAATCCTCCTGCCTCCACCCCTGCCACCAACACCCCCCACCCGCAAACCCAACCCATCCAAACCAAGACCCTCCAGGCCAGCACTGCCTCTATGTCTTCCTTTCCCCATCATTCTGCCTACTAGGCATCACTCTTCCCCACCTCAATAAACCCCCTGGTCCCAAATTTTTTTATTTATATTATCTTTATTTTGAATTTAAATTGTTCATGTTCTCTTTGTTTATAGTTGGTTTTATTCTTTATGTTCAGCTTATTTTTATAAAATCATATATTTACTATGTCATGTATCTAGATCCTGAACACAGTTATTTTTAGCACCCAAACACATCCCCTTGTGAAAATATTAACAACAATTTGGTGATCAACTGAATTTAAATTAGAAAATTATAGGTTGATTGTATTTAGATAAAGTTATTACTGATCCAAATTCAAAAACCTTAATGATAAACTTTAAGCCAATCAGGATCCAAGTGATAAAGTGATTGCTGTGATATAAAGGGTCATTTGATAATTCTTTGATGCATGTGCGCTAATTAATATGATTAGCTGGATGTTTTGCCATTGTACGCCATTGCCGCTGTGGCAAGTTGTTGATGGACTAGTGCCCAATCAGCTGCTGGGTTAGCACTAGTCCACCAACAACTTGCCACAGTGGTAATGGCATACAATAGCAGAACATCCAGCTAATCATATTAATTAGCGCACATGCATCAAAGAATTATTGAATGACCCTTTATATCACAACAATCACTTTATCACCTGGCTCCTGATTGGCTTAAAGTTTATCATTGAGGTTTTGAATTTGGATCAGTAACAACTTTATCTAAATTAGTTAACACTATAATTTTCTAATTCAAATTTAGTTGATCACCAAATTGTTGTTACTATTTTCACAAGGGGCTATGTCAAGCACCAAAGATAATATGGTAATCAAGGAAACAATACCAACACAAAGCAAATGACACTTATCAAGATGAGCGTAAAACATATACACAATGGGTAAAAAGATGGGATAATGTAGTAAATGGGAAAAAAAAGGAATAAACAAAGAGGCAACAGTATCAAAATAATACAGATATACTGGGCAAAAGCTATAAAAACATATGAAAAGGTTAGTAAAAAATCAATGAGAGAATTGGAAAAGCTTCTGAAGGACCTCAACTTGGCGATTACCAAAATAAAGGACATTGACCGCAAGGTCAAAGCCAAAGTAAAGTCTGCTGTCCTCACTGGGGACAAAATTGACAAGGTGTCTGCAAAGGCACTAATGTCAAAAATGCCAGACACCCCAGAGAAGACAATTGAGCGCTTACTAAATATTCAAAAAACTGTGGTCAAGGGCCTCCAGTTCAAGGCATACAATCTTTCTGCGCTGTCCGTCTGGGTTGATGACCCAGAGATGTATGCCCACCTCAAACCCGCCAAGTGTGCCAGGGCAGAGGATACCAAATTGTTGGCGCAATTGCTTGCGCCAAGAATGGCAAAGCTGGCTGAAGCCGCCGGCAAGGAAGAAACCCAAGAAGGTAACTTAAAAAATTAAATAATAAAATTCTTAAATACTTACCTTTTTTTAGAAGATGTTGATGGTGAACTCTTCTGGGTCCTGGTTCCTTTTGTCCCCCCCCACCTTCTACTCAAACTACGTCACCCATGTGGCCAAACAGCTTTTCCTGTCCCCCCCTGTCTTGCGGGAGCTTGAAGACAGGATCCATGGTATATTCCCAATGTCCAGGGAGGCATTGGCTGGGCTTTTGCATGGTGAGGGGACATCTGAGTGAGCAGTTACTGCCTACAAGGATGCCCAACTGGTCCTCCTGGATCCAGTTAACCTCAGTAAAGTTTACTGTATAAACTCCATTGAGCTTATTTGGGACGTCCTGGTGACACTCCCATTCAAGAATATACCAGAGATGGGCTGGGATCATGTGGCTGCTTGCTTCTGCTTCCTGGTGGAGAATACCATATCTTACCTGTTGGAGAACTTTGGGCGTGCGGTGTCAAAATTGGCTGTTGCAGACACAACAGCCGTAAAGAAGACAAAAATCCTCCTGGCAGACTTTGGGCTGGCCTGGAGTGCCAACAAGACGGAGGTCCCTGCAGCCATGGAGCTGACCTTTTCAAAGACCAAGCATGAAAAGAAGATCAGTGCAGTTTTCAATAAATTATGCAAGTTTACAGAAGCCTTTGCTGGGCAAAGGCTTCATCTGGTAGTTTACCTTGGGTATCTCTTCTACTTTGGAATGGGAGCCAGTGTGGAGAACCTAGACAGGGTCCTTCTTGGGGTTGACAGGGCCAGGCTCTCACTGGACGGGAAGAAGGTCCCCTCTGAGTATGACTCAGTGGATCACGTCATCCAGAACGCCCTGGTCCTGGCTGGCATCTTTGGGTTTGCAGCCCCGCCAGAAAAGCTGCTCCTCCATTCCCACCTCACCATCCTTCCTTTTACCAACAGGCACAAATACTTTAATAAGGGTGTATCCACTGTCCACGGTGTGGCAGTGGAGGTTGTGTGCCACCTCCATTGCAGGGTGGGTACATGCCACCAAACCCATTATAGGCGCACTTAATTTTATCTCTATATCAATAAATATATTTATACTCTACTATATTTTTATATTATAAATAATTTTTCAAATAATATTTTAGCAAACAAGATTTGCAAAATATATTGCAGAAATGGGTTTCATAAAAGTATAAAATAATACAGTAATAAAATAAATTTCAACCTTACAATTTACGTTTAATTTTTATAAGACTACTTTATATTTATTTGACAAAAGTGATATAAATATATTTGCGTAATCCAGTATCAAGCGTTTGGGATAACCTCAGATGACATATTAAATAATATATAATAAAAATAAATTACTTACATCTATTGATGGATCTTCTGAATGTGATTGCAGGCGTGGAACCATCTAAATATAAAATGATAATCAATAAATCTTGAATAGTAAATTAGAGAATATAAAAAAAGTTGGACACACTAAGCCTTTAATTGATTGGCTGTTTGGCTAGGCACGTGGGGATGAAAGAATCAGTGTGGCCATAGAAGTTGGCCACAGTCTCAGCTGGGAGGGTATGGATCCCAGCCTGCAGCAAATCAAACAGGTCCTCGGTCCCTGTTGGGGTTTCTTGCTTGACGACTCGCTTGAGTCACCCAAAGACTTCCTCAATGGGATTTAGGAAGGGCAAATAGGCAGGGAGGAAGAGAAGGCGCAAATTTTCTGTGGCCAATTGCTGGGGGCTCACTGCAAAGCTTGTGTCAATCATTGGGAATTCCTCAAGAATGTCAGCCACCTTGTGGAGACCAACATTGTCCAACACAATCACATTGGTGAAGCCCGGGCTTGTGCACCTCAGGTGCTCCTGGACCAGACAGAGGAATGATAGAAAGGTCTGGCTATTGTGAAATCCCAAAATCATTTGGTATAGCTCAACCCCCTTTGGATCAAGGAGAGCCACCATTAAGTATGCTGTGGCATGGACTGCAGCACGCCGAGCCATCCCGTCATTGGAGCCTTTGGGGACATACCCATACCCATTGTGCATTGACAAGGCAAATGTTGATTTGTCAATATAATGGAATTTCACTGTTCCCTTGGCTTTGAGGGCAGTGTACGCCTCAGCGTAATTTTTCCAGGTCTCAATATTGGCTGGGCTGTTTCTGTTGTAGGGAGATACCCTGAGCTTTTTCCAGGAAAAGCACATTCCCTTGAGTAGATGGTAGTAAAAGAAAATTGAGGCCTCAACCCCAAAAGCGGACTTGACCATGGCCTGTATATTTGCCAGTTCAAGATGGCAGTCCTGGGTGATCCACTAGCAGAATGTCCATTTGTGCTCCTTGGTGAGCATGGTGGAAACATGCAAGGATTTCTCCGCGGCAAGGACTTGGCCAGTATCAATGAACTTGTTGAAGGTCTTGGAGGCGTACTTGGGATCCACCCCAACGAGCCGCAGCCGCCTTGTAATCACCAGATTCCCGCATGAGCCAGAGAAGGATGATGTGCTTAATGTCAGGAATGCGCTTGTGAGCGGGCTTTTTAGTGGTGGGGATTGGCTTGTTGGCATTGGGAACAACACAGGGCATGGGCACCTTGGTGTAAAACGCAGCAACTTTCTTTAGCACTAACTGTCCCTCATTGGTTTGGTATAACTCAGGCTCCTTGTCCTCCTCCTGATTGCCATCACTGACGTAGGGCTTGTAGCTAGTATCAAGTACAGGCTTCACCTTCTCCAGCATGGCTGACGGGACCAGCTCTTGCCGGTACACAACGTCAAACACATACAAAGTAAGTTCTACCTCCTTGTCTCTAACTGGTTTGGTAGTGATAACCTTAGTGGGCTTCTGGGTCAGCTTTGGGACCCAAGGGTTTATGTTCTGCATCCTAGCAGCTTGTGCTCCTTGAACCGGCTGTGTCAGTGCAGCGTCACTATGAAACTCTCCTCTCCTGCCTCCCTCCTGAGTAGGCACTTGTGTTGCACTAAGTCTATTCTTTGACCCGCGGGGGGACAACCACGACCGCGGCGCACAACGGGTGCAATGGTAGTCTGTTGCTGTGTTCCTTCCATTTTGAGAATTTAATAAAATATTAAATAAAACTTAATTAAGTTACTCCTTATTTTTAATTTTTGCTTTTATCTGTCTATGGATATTCAATTAATATTTTTTCCCACCCAATATCCCAATTATAGATTTTTTATTTCTTAGTCAGTTGTTTTTGGTTTTACCACACCCATTTTAGAATACCCAAAATAATTTTCACCCATTTTCCCATATTTTATGCCAAATTAAGCACCCAACACAATATTTTTAAAAAATTTGTTTCAGATCTTGTGTCTTATTTTAGATACCTTGGTATCATTCTTGATTACAACCCATTGCACAAACTGATTGAGTGATTTTGTTTACATAGTGAGTTGCTATTGTTTTTTGTTTTTGGATTGAGTTTTGACACACCACGCTTGGGTGTATTTTTTCACTGATTCACATAGTAAACATATGTACACCAAAAGTCAACTCACACCATTTTGTTTGTGAATCAATGTATTTTGGATTGTATTTTGAATGATTTTGCTTTGAGTGTGAGCCCTTTGTTGCTATGTTGACCCATTTTGCCCATTAACACCAATAAACCCTGTTAACAGAGTGTATATTTTAACCTGAGAGTTGGATTTTGCTTAAATCTGAAATCATTTCATTTAAATCTGAAGTATTTTTGCTTGTTGCCATAGCTTTTAAAACTACTGTAAAAAATCACTCAGTTATTCTGTGAAATGAGATGTAAATAAGAATGGTACATACCTATCTAAAATAAGGCACATGATCTGAAACATAAATAATAAAAACATTGTTCTGGGTGTTTAAATATGGTGTAAAATCTGGGGAAAATCAGTGAAAATTATTTCAGTGATTTCAAAGAGGGAAATTTAAAACCCAAAACTATTAATTAAGAAAAAATCTATAAACAGGTAGTTGGGTGGGGTAAATTCTAATTAAATAACAATATTCAGATAAAAATAAAAAATAAAAATCAGAGTCTAACTTAATTGAGTTTTATTTAGTATTTTATTACATTGTAAAATAAAACAAACACAACAACAGAGTAGCAGTGCAGCTGGTGTGCACTGTGTTTGGTGGTGTCCCTGCAGGTCAAAATTGAGTTAGTGCAACACAAGTGCCAAATCAGGAAGGAGACAGGAGAGCAGAAAATATTGGTGATGTTGCACTTACACAACCAGTTTAAGTTGTACAGTATGCAAGGGCACAGAGCATAAATCCAAGGGTGCCCAAACTATCAAGAAAGTCCAACAAGGTTATCATGTCTAAAATATTTAGAAACAAGGAAGTTGGACTTACTTCTTTTGTATTTGGCCCTGTTTAATGGCAGAAGTCAGTACCAACAGACATGATGAAGAAGGGTAAGCCAGTGCTTGACACAAACTATGTGCCCTATATAAGCAACAGTGACCAAGAAAACAACAAAGAGCCCAAGTTTATAGAACTGTTGAGGGACAGCTGGTGTTAAAAAATGTTGTAGCCTTCTACAACAAAGATGCCTATGCCTTGTGTGCCAATCCCCAATCAGGATCCTGATTTAACTGTAACCAAAAATGCAACCTGGAAGGCAGTTCCCAACATAAAGGTCATCATCCTTCTCAAGCTGATACAAGAACCTGATGAATTCAAGAAGGCTGCAGCCATTGGTGCGGTGGATCCCAAATACACCAGTAAAACATTTAATAAATTTCTCAATACTGGGAAAGTTCTAAAAGTGGAGAAATCCACAGGCCTTGTGAGAATTGGGGAGAAGGTTAAGAGGAAATAAAACCAAGCTCTCAACCACAATAAAATTGCGGTTTCAGCAACAACCAAAAGATTGCTGCCAACAATTCCTGGGAGGCCAAAGGGGAGAAGGAATCAACTGAACACCAAAAGCAACAGGCAAAACCAGAAGGCCAAATTAAACTAACAAATTTTGAACTTTATTAGAGTAGAGAATGATGAAGCAAGGTCTTTTACAACACTTGCATTCATTTAAGGGATGTGATAGGATTGGGGTGGTAGATTGAATGTCACAAACCAATTGACCAATGATATAAGCGGATGCAGATGCATTTCTTGAGGCAGGAAGATCTTGACAAATTTTGAATGGACAGAGTCAAAAGGAAAACCAAACCAACTAACATCAGAAATATGCTTTGGATGCAATTATCACTGCTCCTGGCCGCTCTTGCACATGATATTTAACCAGAGGTGTCTCTTGGGCGGGTTAGGTGGGGGCATCTTCAGAATAATTCCAAAATATTAAATAGATGGCCTTTCTTGGGCTTTTTCAGTAACCTTTAGATAAATATTCAAAAATAATTTGGTAGAAATTACCAAGCATTTGGCAGGAATTGAAGTGGAGGCCTAAGGGGGAGGCGTAACTTTACAGGCCTATTAATCCTGCTTACTAAGGAGCACAAATGAGTCATTCATAAGTGGATTAACCAAGACTTCATATTGAACTGGAAAATATACAGTCTATGGGTAAGTCTAATTTTGGGATTGAGGCTTCAGTTTCTTTTTTCTACTGTGTAGTAAGGGGATGTGGTTCTCATAAAAAACTTGGAGTATCTTCATATAACTTTAACAACCATGCTAATATTAAGACTTATCAAACATAGATGAAGGTATACAATGATCTCAAGGAAAAAAGGACAGTCAAATTCTACTATATTGATGAATATATGTTTGTGTTTTCTATGTGTAATTCATATGACTATGTCCCCAGAGGTGCCAAAGACAGAGTATCTTGGTGTGTATTAGTCTGTTCCACGCCTAATATATGGAGTCTCTCCTCAGTCTAAAAGGTATTGAGATGTATTAAATAATCAAGGGATCCCATAATAGCAGGGCCTTTCTATACTTTCTCCAATTGGTACAAGATTATCTTAGGCATGTTACAACATCTACAATTACTCCCTCTCAAGGAAGTAATTCCCTGAATGGTTCCCCAACTAATCATTCAGTTGGTGGCACTCCTATCAATTGCCATATCTGTTACAGGAGATCAAACCTTCTGAGTCCTAAGAGGAACACTATTTGGGAAAGCCTCATACTGCCATAATTTACATGGACACTATATGGCTTACCTATTCACTATAGAATACTCTTCTTCCACATCAAATAACTATATAATTATCTTCTTTAATTTCCTCTTTATTTTGTACTTTATACCTCTCAGAAGTATATTCATAGCACAACCAAATTTAAATTAAAAGTGAGGTAAACACATTTTTTGAAAATGTGATAGGATTTATCTGATGGCAACAGATCCAAAAAGGATCAAACTCCTGTTGATTGGAAAAATAATTTTAAACGGATAGTTTGCACCAATAATCAAAGTTGAGGCAAAATGAGAGTGTATAATGATAGTTGCCAAGTGATATTAATCAATAAGTTATTGATTTCTATAATCAGCAAGTATTAACTAGTGAGCTCCTGTTCACCTAGTGTTTCGTTGATCTTGCAGCACATTGTGAAGTGCAGGGATCGAGGCTTGTGTGATGTGCCGTGGTAAGGTTAAGCTCGCGTAAAGGAATGTATCTCAGGCAAAATGAGTTATTTTATCTAAAAGGATTGCTTAAATAGTGCTCCATAGTCAGGGCTAGTAACTCGCAATTTCTTTAGGAATGATTCAAAATATTTTATTTCGATTTAGTAATCGAACTCCCAGCAGCCAATTTCAGATGGGATTCTTGTTTCCTTGCAAATCGATTTAAATTCTAAAGTAAAGTATGGAATTCAGAACCAGGTCGCATTGGGGCCAAAAGCAAAGCCATGGCTACTGATTGCCCCTTCTCACATGGAGCTAGAGTGATTGGGTTTCCCCATATTTGTCAAAAAGTAAGCCTTGAATGGATTTATATTCAGTTCTGGAAAGATAGGAGCCTAAGGATCCTCATCTATGTTTCGATTAACCAAGTTTATTCGAAAGCAGTCAAGGAAATGCAAAGCAAAGGGTTTCAGACAAATTATCTAGTCGATAATAAGACATTCTTGGCTCCAAGCGCTGAATTGGTTTGATAAGATACTCCCTCTAATTAATATAGACTTCGTTTTTATATCCTAGAAGTTAATGGACATTCATCCAAGTAATCAACCCATTCTGCATATCGAAACTCTTAAATATTTGTCACTCTATTTTCATAACTCATCTAAATGTTTATTTGATCATTCAATAGTTTTTAACACCTTGATTTTTAAGGGAGTAATAAAATGCCTGGATCCAAGAAGTCGAATTCCTCCGTTAAGAGAACTAGTAGTTATGATAGTCTCAAAGAGCCAAGGTAATATTTCAATCCCGGCATCTTTTTAAATCAGATTCCAAGGCCAGATGACTTTGAATCAATTGAATCCTTAGACGAAGAAGATCTCAGCGACTACCGCAAAGGAGGCTATCATCACGTCCAGGTTGGTGACCTTTTCAAAGATGGAAGATATCGGGTACTTAGAAAGCTTGGCTGGGGACACTTCTCTACTGTTTGGCTAGTTTTTGATGAAAAGTTAGTTTAAATTCAACCCAACTAGATTAGCTCTGTTTGTTTCCCGTTTTAATATTAAACTCTAGAACCTCACGTCACGGTGCTCTTAAAATAGTCAAGTCAGCTTCTCAATACACGGATGCTGCAATTGATGAAATCCACTTGCTGAAAAAAGTGGTTTCATCAAACAAAGATGCCCCTGGAAGAAGGCATGTTGTTGAACTATTGGATTCATTTGAGCATAAGGGCCCTAACGGAGTCCATATTTGTATGGTTTTTGAAGTTCTCGGCGAAAATTTGCTCAACCTTCTGCACTGCTACCCCAAAGGTCTCCCCATTTCCCTTGTGAAAAGAATAGCTAAGCAAACTTTGATGGCGCTTGACTATCTTCATCGGGAATGTGGAATAATACATACCGACTTAAAGCCCGAGAATATCCTGGTTTGTGTTGATAACTTTGAAAGTATTCTCCAAGCCACCCAAACCGCCGCCCAGAACACTCTTAAAACCATTCAAGAAAGCCTTCCATTTACCTTGATCCCAAATGGGAATGAGGCTTCAGACACGAGGTACCCAAACGATCCTATTATATCTAAACCAGTACTTAGCTCAGTCCTTGTGCAAGACTTGAATGGTATTGATATCAACACCCCCGATAAGACCAACAAGCAAGAAAACTTACTCAATAACCTGAACATCAAAATTGCTGATCTTGGAAATGCTTGCTGGATTGACAAGCACTTTACAGATGACATTCAAACGCGACAGTATCGGGCCCCTGAAATCATTGTTGGCGCTCCCTGGAACGAAACGGCTGATATGTGGAGCCTAGCCTGTCTTGTAAGATTGGCTTGTTCTTAACGACTTACATTTCCAAGCTGTTTGAACTATTGACAGCAGACTACCTATTCGAGCCCCACTCAGGGAAAACATTCGATAAGGATGACGGTATTGCCTGCAATAGTCAACTATTAACGTGCTTAGATCATCTTGCCCAGATTATAGAGCTCTTGGGCCCTGCTCCCACTTCGATCTCTAAAAAGGGGAGTTCTCTGCCGAATTCTTTCGAAGCAAAAGTAAGCTGTGTTACCTTTTGATTCTTATTTTTAGGCGAGTTGAAAAAAATCCGGAAGCTTAAGTCCTGGGATTTATATGGGGTCTTATATGACAAATATCGGTTCTCGGGAGAAGAGGCTAAATCGATATGTTCATTACTTTTGCCAATGTTAGAATACGATGTAAAGGTGCGCGCTACAGCTAAAGAGCTTCTAGATAATCCCTGGCTTAACTCCTAAATATTTTTAACTATCTAACCTGCTTTGTTCAGTGATTCAAGAGCGCATTTTGGTAGCAAAAGCCAACCAACCAATACTCCTTTTTGTAAAGCCTAGATACTCTAACCCTATTTTGGTTTTTTTCTTTGCCCTTTCTAATTATAGCTAAGCATATATGTTTTACAGTCCGTGAAGTAAGTAATCTTAACGATACAATGCAGTGAGATACTTTCAAGTTGAAATTTACATTCTAGAAGCCTCTTTCAGATCAATTAGACAGGTGAAGACCTCAGACTAAATCTTTTTTAACTAGCAGAAGCTTGCTGTCTTTGGTTTTTGGAATACAGTAGCAATAAGAGTATGGCATAAAGTTAATGTGTGCCTTTCTATTCACAGTGCAGATCAGCCACCAGGCTAGCACTTTAAAGTGAATTAAGTACTCAAGCAACTTTTATCTAAAGTGCTGCTCTTGTTTAAAGGCAAAACTTACAAAGGTATCAAACTATTATGTCTAGTTGGTGATAACGGAGGTCATCTTGTACTGACTAAGGCTAGATGGACGAGTTCTTGGCCTTTTGTCAATTTGAAATCTAGAAACTGAATTTGGGAGGTATATAGTTAGGTTTTGATAATCATGCTTTAACAAGACTAGAAGTTTAATATCAAAAGATATTTATTCCTTGCATATGCATCAAACCTTACTGCCCTCCTCTTTTAAAACTAACAATACAGCTAAGTGATTCTCTAGATTTGTTCAAGTCCCACATTTTTAATAGGTATGTAAAACACCTTTAATCATAAAGTTAAACCAACTCAGTGAGTTGAAACAGAAAGTTTGTACTACACAGCCAAAAAATAATGGCAAGCATGCCTTAATTTAACAATCAAGTAAACATTTTTGAAGTGGGATCAACCTACATCCACTTTGCCTGAAGGCTGGATTTAGATATGATTAACTGGTTGCAAGTTCTCCAAATATGAGTTTACTACCCCAATAGTTTTAGTTGTGACTAAAAGGGTTTCATGGTGGGGAATGCTGAGGCTAGTAAACCCTACAATGCTGACTAGGAAAATCCCCTGGAAACCAATTTGGCCATACCAATTGAGGGATCGATGCAAATCTGACTGAATCAGATTTGGGGACTAGGTGTCCCATATAAGATGATTAGTTAACTGTAAAGGTCAATCAATTCCCAGGAATATGATTGACAGGAAACTAATTATAAGGATCAAAAGTGGCTTGACTGTGTCAAGTCAAGGGTTAAGGTTAACCAAATTAAACCCCCCAAATATGGTTGTAAAGTTGACTGGGTTAACACTTTCTGGTTCACAGCTGTACTCTATATTGTTAGCCTGTGTGTTATGAAAAGGGTTGCTACCTGTCCCTTGTGCAAGGACGTTTTGGCAAGATCAAGATGATTGAGTAATGGTTGCCTTTAATACATGAATTCTCTGGCCTGGATGGCTGGCAGGAATTGTTATAAGGGATGTAAAGCAAGTGTCTTGCAAAGCTCCCGAGCGATACTATAAATACTCTCTGGGTACATGGGTATTACCCTCTGCTTAGCCATAAGCATCCAGTCTTTTCTGTGATCCTAATCAGCTGATCTGCAAAAACCTGGTTGGCTGCAATATGAGTGTAATGTTTGAGAAGAGGCAGGAACACCTCTCTTTCTGTGCAGCTGGCCTTCTGGTGTGCGCTGGTCAGCTGTGCCACAGAGCCATGTAATTGGCAACCGGGCATTCCACTGCCTGTAGAAACCATATTTTCTGTTGTAATGAGGACCCTTCCACAAGGGAAGGGTATGCCTACTGCATGCAGCAGTGGTTGATGCCTGACCTAAGCTACCTGGCTAAATAAGGGAATACATACTAGGATTTGCCGGTGAACTTAATAGGGATTTGCTGGTGGCAAACAGGATGGATTTACCCACAGATAATCCTCAGTCTGGCGATAATTAGTTTCAGATTGGTTTCAAATGGAGAGGTATACTGGCAATGATTCCCCTCCAACATATGCTCAAAGCGGTGTAGGATCCTTGTTGCGTCTATTAGGGTGGAGATCCTTTGGTGGTCACATCTTTGAGCACCAGCAGCACTTTGCTGGCCAAAAATAGCGACCATCTGGATTCACCGGCAGGAAATGCTGAGCAGAGTGATCTGCTGGCAGCAACTGGGTACTAGAGGATCTACCAGCAGTGAATAGATAACGAGAGATCTGCTGATAGTAAATGGGGATAAGAGGGATTCGCTGCTGGTAAATCCCCACAATAACCATATCAAACTGATTCCTTTGCACATGCAGTATGCAAGTATCCCATTCTGGAGGTGCCCCTGATCCAATGTTGATATGGCTGACCATCATTGATAGCCAACCATCTGTGGGTTTGCAGCAGTGAACATGCTGGTTTTCAGGCTTTGGAATTTTTATTAATTTTAATATTTTAATTTCTTTGAATTGACCTAAAAAGAAGTTAGAATTTTAAGGCTAGTTTTTTAAGTTTATTACCTTGTTTGCATTGTCTTTTTTGCCTTTGAAGATCAAAGGTTAGCATTGTTTTGCTTTTGCTTTTACCAAAGCTCCGCCTTTGTTCCTTTCAACGTCAAACTGCTGATGTTGCAACTGCAACATTGCAGACTTTATCAAACAGCCTCAATCTTATTTTTCCTGATTGCAAGTTGCAACAAGATGGCTTTATACCCTATTACTTATGCTATAAATAAAGCAGACAAGGAAAAGTAAGCATAAGCCAAAATTCTAAGTTTTCCTTGCCAAATATTATTATTTTTAAAACTTACATCTTTTAGTCTAACTTAAGATATTTTCCACTTCAATTTTCTTATTTTCATCTTAAAAGCCTACATCTTTTAGATTACCAAAATGTTTTCAACTTTGAGCTTATTTTATTCCCTACATTTATCTATCTACTGGCTATACATCCTTTAAAATTACTATATTTTTATTTTGAAAATTAACAAGGCTTGTTTTAGTCAATCAAGTTAATTATAGCTACTATGGAGATGGTAAATCAGCAAACTGCTGCTTTACTATCAAATCTCTTTAACTTTAAGGTCAATGTATATAGATTTATGACATATTATTCCCATGGTGAATTTCCAAACATTGTCATTCCGCTTGTAACTACTAGGAATTTAGTAAATACTTTATCTTACATTATAATCTTGGGGGTTTTACATACTTTGTCCCCCACTTTACAAATTATAAACTCCTGGCAATTTCTCTTAAGGGTTTATTCCAGGCTGTACCAACATTCTTATATCTTTTAAACTTGAATCCTGTAGCTCTTTATGCCTTCATTTACAATCTTGTACCATATTGGGCAAGGCCCTACACTGGGTTTGATACATGCTGGTTCTCATGTGTGGCCTTGGGTTTGATTCTGTTTATTCTGGATACTATGATTTTGCTCAGGAGTTTCTGCCTGTGTTGAGGAGTGTGATGAGCCTCCATTTATGCAGGTCCTCTGTTGTTCCTTTCTCATGTAAAAGGATTTTCAGTTCTTCTTCTCCTCCTTGCAGGGTCACTCCATAAGATAAGCCATATTTGAATACTTCTGGAATTAGTTCAGCTAACTTAATGATGTGGTGCTTTTAGAATTCATATGGCAGTCAATCAGGACATGTGACTTTTTTAGGGACAAGTTTTACTGCTTCCTCAATTTTTATCAGTTTCACAGGGAGGAATATTTCTATCATCTCCTGGCTTCCAGAAACTAGCTCAAGCTACTTGGTAAGCTCTGATTTTCTAAGTTCAGCTTTAGATTTGTAGAGCTTATTTGTAAAAATTCTTTGTTTCTCCAAGAGCTTTGTCTTTATCATTGTGTCTTTTGCCTTATTTTGATACTTCAAGAATGATTTTCTGTGTTCTTCTAGTCTTTTATAAGGATAGAAAGGCCTTGGTGGGTTGTCCCCCTTTGATTGATAGTATAGTTGCTTCTTGTAGCAGGATTAATCTGAATCAATACAGCTCAATATGGGCCAGCTTCTTGTGAGCTGTGGTTCAGGAAGCCATTGTTTTTGAAACTCAGCATATTTGCCTCTAGATGCTTTATTGTGTTGGTAATTCTCTGTGTGAATTCCTGTTTTGCGTTCTCAAGTTTCACTGATTCTGTTAAAATCTTTTTCTTAATGCTATCTTTGATTTTGGTTCATTTGGCCAAGCGGTCAAGATTTCTAGTCAATCTTGTTGATTGGCCAATCAAATTTTGTTGTGCATCATTGGGGATCATTAATTTTTTTATTATTGTGAGACCTGAAAATCCCAATATGAAGTATAGTATATAGGAACTTATGGTCAAAGCCTATGATATCAACAGGGGAATGAGAGAAATTAAAGTTTCCAGGCCTTTAATAATAAGGACAAAGTCTATCTGCAAGGCCAAGAGTTTTTATGTTGGCTTTTAATTCATCCCTGTCATTATACTGGGGTATCCTTCATCAAATTTATTTGTATCAATTAATCCAAGGCTCAGATGCCATTCTTCAAAGATTAATATATACTATTTCAAGGGCATATGGGGGGCTTTATCTGCTGAGAAGGTCCATGAGTTTAAATCACCAACAAATATTGTGTTTGGTGAAAACTGGATAGTCTTTAGCAGTTTAAAGAAGGGTGTCTTCTTCTGGGTGACTGCAGGGCCATAGACCACTGAAAAGATGGAGTTCTCCTCTTTTTATTAAATGCCTTTAATCAATATTCTACCTTTGAGCTATTCTCTTTTGTTTGATGTAGTTATTTTTGTTCCTCTTATGGTCCAGATGCAGAGCTTCTGTGACCAGAGCGTTGTGTGGGGGATTAGGAACCTCCAAAAACTTGGCTCATTCTCAGAGCAGCAATTGATCTCAGTGAAGCCAATCAGATCTTCTTTGAGGAATATCAGGATATTTCTTTTCTTTGTAAGGGACAGTGAGCTAGAAAATCCTGTAATATTGAGGGACCCTATTCTAATTGGGGTTCCAGTACTGTAAATTTAGAGTGTGTAGGGAAAATTGTAGTATTGCCAAATCAAAAATACAAATTTTAAATTATAATTTCAAGTAACAAAGCTGAGTTGAAATTATAATAATTAATAAAATGATTTATTTAATTTGATATTGTTCACTTTTTTAAAAGTGAAATTTCAAATCCTGAGTGCAAATAATTCAACTAGCATAAGAAAAAAGCTCATCAAATAAATAAGGAATATATGATCAAAATGAAGGGTATAATGTAAAATTTGATATTTTATTTAATTAAATGGAGTTAAAGATAACCCAAAATAATTAACAAATACAAAAAGCAGGATTACCAAATCCAAGAAACAAATTTCAAAGCATAAATGAGGTGAATTTGAAATCAATTTAGTTAATGGTCATCTCAAAAAGGATGTCAAAGTATCTAGTATGGATTCATATCAATTTCTTTAAAGATCATTGAAATTCTTGGATAATCACACAATTAAATTTTAGGTTGGCTAAAACTTAGATGCCTAATATTCACCAAAATTAGGCATACTTAACAATAAAATTGGCTAAAATTTACACAATTCTTTTTGAGTTTAATTTTTAATAAAAATTTATTATGTCTTCTTTAAATAACAACCAAGTAAACAAGCTGTTCCCTGGCCTTGACAAAATCATGCAGGGCTATGCTGGGTCTTCCAATAATGAAGCCTCTCTCTGTCGTATGTCTAGACTCTTAGGTATATCTAGCAAGAGTTTGCCCTGGTTGTCAGGAAGCCAGGAATAGGTAGAGGCATTGGTTGACTTGGGACAGTGTACAGCCGGGCCAGAGGGTAATTTTCACCATAGTATGGGTGCTAACTTGATCATATAGGATACAGATTGCCCAAGCAAAGACCAGGGCCCTGAGTTGGGCACCATAGTGTCTACCATTCCTGTCAAAGTAATGTAGAGTACTCCAAACAGTTGGGTGGACATAGTCTTGGTTGCAGTGGGGGGTTCCATTGGGCATTTGGGTTGCGGGGTTAAGGGAAGAGTCATGGGAAAAAAGTAGGCAGGCAGATAATTATACTTGTCCTTGAACAATAAGGGCAGCACCTTAATCATCTTTCCTTCATGTCCTATGTATTCAGTTTCTCTAGTCCTTGCCAAGAGGTCAGAAATTAGGATGATCTCCAAGTTGTACTCTGTGTAGGCGGGGCTGGGCGGGTATTTGGTGAACTGCACAGGTCCAACGGGGGCTCCAGGGGGACGGTATAGTGCCAGGGGAGAGTCAGCAGGTTGGTCTCTAGAGGGGGTGTTTGCCTGATGGTCTACTTGGCCAGAGTTAAGAGGGAAGATCACTAAGACTAGATAAGGTAAGATTTGTTTGAACCAAAGGTTCATAAAACTTTATCATCAAAAATGAGAATATGGTCATCACCATACCACTGGGGCTTTTATACCATGGGTTTTTGCTTCTTTGATCTTTGCAGGATTCAGGTTTGCAGACAAGGCACTGGCGGGGCATAGATCTTGGCTTAGAGTCTTGAGGGCAGCAGATCCAGGTTGTGCCTGCTCTGGTGAACAGAAGTGACAATGCTTCATTCTGCTGCTACTGTTCACCATATCACCTGAGCAGTTCAATTGTACTACCCATTCTGGACGGAAGACTGGCAGCTGCTGGTGATCATTGGTAGAATTATCAGTAGGTTTTATTTTAACCTCCTTAAGACAAGCTAAAACCTCTGCATAGGTCTGGATCTTTGGTGGCGCAAGGTTGGCAGCAATCTGGTGACCATTTGGGGAATTGCCCTCAGGAGACTGGTGGGTCTTGGAGTGACTCATCAACTCAGGTTTGAAATTTAAAAAGTTGGCAGGTTTCTGTTCCTCTTGGTTGGGGTCAGCTATCTCTAGTATTCAGGGTTTGACCCAACTGGCAGTTGGGCGGACTCCTGTCTACTCTGGTCAACATAAGGCTTTTCCTGAGACCTGGGTTTCAATTCCCAGGTTTTCAATACAAGTATTGAAATGTCATTCATGTCACTGGCAATTGTTTAATTACTATACCTGAATGCAGGGTAGTAAAACCAAGATAGGAGTGACCAATATGTGGGGATAAAAATTATCTTTATTTCACATAAAAACCAAGTATATATAGAGAGGTGGGAAATTGGTGGGATGGAAGGCCAGGGAATTAGGCCAGGTTTGGCATCAATACCATAGTCAAAATATCAATATCAATATAGGCTATTGATTTTGCACCCAGAAGTAGGGATTGATTAGGCAATCAGATTATTGACGTCACCTCCATTTAGGTTTCTGGACTCAAGCACCAAGTATGAGTCTTAATTCCAGAATTGAAGGCCTTGTTTGTTGCCCCTTTGTGTAACCTCCAAATTGCCAAATTACTGAGAGGATTTGAGCGGAATCCAGAATACTCTGGTATCCACTAGTTCTCAATAGATTGGTCAAGTGATTGCCTATGTGCAATTACGTTCTGGATCTGAATTAAAATTTAATTTCCATTAAATCCATTATATTTTAGCACATTGCTACATTTCCTGCCACTGGATTAGATGACAGGGCTTAAAAGCGCCTATATAGTAGTTTTAAAAGCTATGGCAACAACCAAAATTACTTCAGATTTAAACAAAATGATTTCAAATTTGAATAAAATCCAAGTTGCGCAAGATTCAGGATTCAATTAATTTATAAAATTCAGTTAATAAATGAACTTTCAAACAAAAAAGAAAATTTCACTAGCCCATCATACAAATTTTATCCAACATCAAGTGGTGTAGTTCAAACCACAAACAAAATGAACTGACACAACAAGTGAGATGAATGGATGCTATTCTGAAGTATATTATACTCCAATCAGGATTCATACAAGGCATCAACAGAAGTACTAAAATGAAACAAAATTAGAGCAATCTAGAAGCAAGATTCCACAAGCACAAAACAAAATGAACTCACACAAGATGTGTAGTGTGAGAAGCCTAAAATAGAAATATAACAGTTTAACAGCCAATCAACAGCTATCCAATTTAGGAACAGAGGCATTTTATTCATTTTTTATGGCTCCAAATTTGTATGGAATGGTTTTGAGAACCTTCCAAATATGGACTCAAGATTAAAATAAAAATAAATCATTAAATTTTAAAATTTCTACTTTTAGTGATTTTATCCTAGGTTTTTCAATATGGTTTTTACTAGCAATATCTTTGAAGGCGCCAGCAGCCAAGCCAACAGCAGCCAAGCCAGCTTCAATGGAGGCAAGGCTCAGAACATGGAGGCAGCTTTTTACACCCAAGCCTTTGAGGCAGGTAACAAGAAAGCTGACCTGTTACTGACCCCCGACCCATATGGCTTTGACTTGTTCAGTAGTCACTTAGTGTCTAGCTCTGCCCCTGCTCCCGTACCCACCCCTGCACAAGCTGCCCACCAAACAACCAATCAGGATAGCAACCTTGATTTGGAACAACTTTCTGCCACCAGACAACCTTCCCCCCTACAGCTAATCAGGCTTCAGCTCCCCCGGCCCAGCGCCCCAAGCAATGAATAATCACCGCCCAAATTCTTCAGGAAATTGTGGCACTGAATCTACAGGGTCTGTCCTGGGAAAAGATTGCCGCCCAGTTGCAATTTACCTGAGCTACTGTCATGCGGGAATTCAACAACCTGATGAGCAGGGGGAATCTGATTGGGACGACCAAGAAGCCCAAGAAGACCCCCAGGTCACAAATATCTGAGGCATACCCAATCATGCTTGACCTTCTCCAGCGGGACCCCAAGCTTCCCCTAACCCAGGTCTGCAAACAGCTTGCGCACCATAACATATGGGTCTCTGAGCGCATGGTGCAGCTCTGGATGCACAGAAATGTGGCTTTCATATGGGTTCTTACCTTTTTTGCTGGCAACTAATGGGATGGCGCTGAAGATTTCCTGTATGATCTAGACATCAATTCAACCCTGGTCTGATGCCTGACTAGTCTAACAGATGACATCATGTTTGTCTCATACTACAAGTTATCAATTGCATTTGACAATTTTGGTGAGCAAGGAAAAGCTGCTACCAAGAATAGAAAGAAGAAGGTCAAGAAGGGGACATTTATTGGTGAATTTCTGGCTGTTTCAGCCAAGGGTTTTGTCTACTATTGGACAAACCCAGATTTCATCAATGACTACTTGTACAGCCACATCCTCATTGGATTACTTGACTCCTGGGATGGCTCAAATTCAAAGCATCAGATTTTCTTGAGCCATCAGATGGAGGGTAGCTCCACTGCCCTTGAGGCCATCCAGGAACACGGACATCAGGCCTCTTTGTACCCAGCTGGTCACTCTGACATCCATCTGGCTGATGTTGTGTTCTTTAATATTGAAGATACACTCTGGGAGCGCCGCCCTCAGGCTTTCAACAACCTCTATCTTGGGGTCCTTGATCACAATTTTCTCTTTGGCCGCCAAATGGTGGCTGACTTGTTCACCCAAAGTGTCTTCCATGTGAACATGGGTAACCAATCAGGGAAGGACAAGTACCTCCCACCTTGTGCCACTGCCACCTACCAGCCCATCCAGCCAATGACAGATGAGGAATATGACAAGCATTATATGGTGGCCATCACGTGCAATCCTCCTACCCCTGCCACCCCCACCTTTCAGCCCCACTCACCCAATCACAGACCCCTCAGACCAGCACTTCCTCAACGTCTTTCTTCCTGCGCTATTCTGCCTACTAGGCATCACTCTTTCCTGCCCCAATAAACCCCCTGTTGCCAAACATTTCCTATTTATATTACTTTATTTTGAATTTAAATTGTTCATGTTCTCTTTGTTTATAGTTGGTTTTATTCTTTATGTTCAGCTTATTTCTATAAATTCATATATTTACTATGTCATGTATCTAGATCCAGAACACAGTTATTTTTAGTACCTGAACACATCCCCTTGTGAAAATATTAACAACAATTTGGTTATCAACTGAATTTGAATTAGAAAATTATAGGTTAATTGTATTTAGATAAAGTTGTTACTGATCCAAATTCAAGACCTTAATGATAAACTTTAAGCCAATCAGGAGCCAAGTGATAAAGTGATTGTTGTGACATAAAGGGTCATTTGATAATTCTTTGATGCATGTGCGCTAATTAATATGATTGGCTGGATCTTTTGCTATTGTACACCATTGCCGCTGT
This sequence comes from Entomophthora muscae, assembly GCA_014839935.2. Classification (NCBI taxonomy): domain Eukaryota; kingdom Fungi; phylum Entomophthoromycota; class Entomophthoromycetes; order Entomophthorales; family Entomophthoraceae; genus Entomophthora; species Entomophthora muscae. The sequence goes on from QTSX02000712.1 coordinate 867,436, forward strand.
GGCAAGTTGTTGGTGGACTAGTGCCCAATCAGCTGCTGGGTTAGCACTAGTCCACCAACAACTTGCCACAGTGGTAATGGCATACAATAGCAGAACATCCAGCTAATCATATTAATTAGCGCACATGCATCAAAGAATTATTGAATGACCCTTTATATCACAACAATCACTTTATCACTTGGCTCCTGATTGGCTTAAAGTTTATCATTAATGTTTTGAATTTGGATCAGTAACAACTTTATCTAAAAACAGTTAACACTATAATTTTCTAATTCAAATTTAGCTGATAATCAAATTGTTGTTAATATTTTCCCAAGGGGCTGTGCAAAGCGCCAAAAATAATATGGTAATTAAGGAAAAAATGCCAACAGAAAGCAAACAACACATATTGAGATGAGCGTAAAACATATACACAATGGGTAAAAAGATGGGTTAATGTAGTAAATGAGAAAACAAAAAGGAATAAACAAAGAAGCAAGAGTATCAATTTAATATAGAATTTATTGGGGCAAAAGCTATAAAAGCATATGAAAAGGTTAGTAAAAAATCAATGAGAGAATTAGAGAAGCTTTTGAAGGATTTCAACTCAGCAATTGCTGAAATTAAAGAGATTGACCGCAAAGTCAAAGCAAGAGTTAAGTCTGCTGTCCTTGAAGGGGACAAAATTGAAAAGGTGTCTGCCAAGGCACTCATGGCCAAGATGCCATACACCCCCAAAACAATAATTGAACGGCTTTTAAATGTCCAGAAGCACATCATGGAAGGCCTTCAATTCAAGCCCTTTGCCCTCTCTGCGCCGTCCATCTGGGTTGATGACCCTGAGATGTATGAACATCTCAAACCTGTAAAGCACACAAGAACTGTGGACACTGAATTGCCAGCACAATTACTTGCGCCAAGAATGGCAAAGCCTGCTGAAGCCGCCAGCAAGGAGGAAACCTGCAAAGGTAATCTAAAAAAAAATTAATAACAACTTCAAAATACTTACCTTTTTTTAGAGAACATTGATGGTGAACTCCGCCAGGTCCTGGTTACTTTTTCCCTGCACACATTCTATTCAAATTTTGCCACTCACGTGGCAAAACAGCTCTATCTGTCCCCCCTGTCTTGCAGGAGCTCAAAGACAGGGTCCACAGGTCCTTTCCAATGTTGCGGGAGGCGTTGGCTGAACTTACACATGCCAAGGGGGCATCCAAGTGGGCAGTTACTGCCTACAAGGATAACTAATTGATCTGCATTGACCCAGTGGTCCTCAATGGAGTTTACATAGTAAACTCCATTGAGCTTGTTTGGGACATCCTGGCGACGCTCCCATTCAAGAATGTACCAGAGATGGGCCAGGCCCACGCAGCTGCTTGCTTCTGCTACCCCTTGGAGCACACAATTTCTTACCTGCTGGACAACTTTGGGCATACAGTGGGAAATTGACTGTTGCAGACGCAACAGCTGTCAAGAAAACCAAAATCCTCTTGGCGGACTTTGGGCTGGCATGAAGTGCCAACAATACGGGGGTCCCTGCAGCCATGGAGCTGACCTTTGCAAAGACCAAGCATGAAAAGAAGATCAGTGCAGTTTTTAATAAATTGTGCGAGTTTACAGAAGCCTTTGCTGGGCAAAGGCTTCATCTGGTGGTTTACCTGGGGTATCGCTTCTACTTTGGAATGGGCGCCAGTGTGGAGGATCTTGATGGGGTCCTCCTAGGGATTGACAAGGCCAGGCTCTCACTTGACGGGAAGAAGGTCCCCCCGGGTATGACTCAGTGGATCACATCATCCAGAACGCCCTGATCCTGGCTGGTATCTACGGGTTTGCAGCCCCGCCAGAGGGCAACTGTGGTAAGTTTGACTCCCTTAAACTTGACTCCCTGGTACTTGACAAAGTGTCAAGTACCAGGGAGTCAAGTGCTGCATATGTGAATATATTAGTATTTTTGGCTTAACCAATTTTAAGCTAATTTTTACTAGTAATTTAGGGGTTCAAAACCAAAAACCAAGGTTAAATTTACTTGAACTTGACTCTGTTTAATAAATTGGTTAGCTAAAATACCAATTTAAGGGGCAAATTATAAGTAAGTTTACTAATAGAAATGAAAAAACCTGTGTTCAACACTCTAAACCAAAAAGTGACCAGTTCAACACTTTTTAAGCCAAATTTTAATTTTATTAATAAAATACATATGCGCTTATATAATTTTTTATTATTATTATTGGTGTCCATAGTTGTTGATTAGGCTCCCAAGCACCACTATACTGGATTTAGTGGTATAGACATTAATCAAATACCCCACTTGCATTACTTTATGTCATTCCCAGGTTTTTGATTAAGTGGTGCCACATAAATTAAGCCCAATTTATTAAAGATTTCATATGTAATTTATAAAAAACTGAAACTTGACACTTTCTTTGTTTGACTTTATCCACTTGACACCCAATTAGTTTCAGATTTAACTAATCTAAGGCTCGGAATTAAGGCTAAATTAATATGTGACGCACTATGAGCACCACTTGACACTCACCCACTTGACACTTTAACTTGGGGATTAATACAGAGAGCTTCTTAACGTTTTAACCAACACTATGGTAAATAATTCACTCCCAGCTCCTCACAGCACATTATTATCACTAATAAACACCTTCCTGCTCATTTACTTTTTTAACTTATGTTGTATTTTTTTAATTTTTGAGCATACAAAACTGCCTTGCTTTTGGGTTAACTTTTGAACCCGTTTTAAATTTAAGCAAGTTTTATATGTAAAAAACATAGTAAATTTGCTTTTTCTGCTCAACTCCGGCATACTTGACAGTGAGAATTCAGCTTTTCCTGGCTGATTGACAGTGCCAAACTTGACACTTTACTATGTTTCAAATTTTCAACTCTTAATAAAAAAATTCCACATAATATTTTTTTTATTTTTTTTGCTATTATAATCTACTACTTTTTCTGCTGCTCTCTGTATAATTTTCATATATTTTTTTTGATTTTCAATTAAACTTTTACATTGATTTAACACTAAGATGTTATGCTGAACCTAAAATCTTTGATGCTTCATAATAAATTCACTTATTTTCTATGTTTTAACCTTTATATCTATACTTTGAGTTTCTATTTTGATTTTATTTACTTTTTTATGTTTTTTTTGATAAATAAAACTTTTTTTTTGCATACTTTTCATTTAACTTTTTCTTTATTTTACCTCAGTGTTTCATATCTTTCATACTTCTATTATTTACAATGCTAAACTCTTCTTTAGACAAAATCAAACAAGAACAGCCAACAGCCCAAGCGCCAAGCCTCCAAGGGCTCCAAAGAAACTGCCTCCACTCCCAAGCGTGCCAAGAAGCCTGCAAAGGCAAAGTCTCCAACCCCATCCCCTCCCACTCCATCTCTTCCTACTCCTCCCCCCTCCACCCTCATCTTCCACATCCCCTTCACTTTTCCCCAAAATTCCTCCCCCCAATAAACCTGGTGGTGATCTTACCAACCACTCCTTTTACCACTCAGAGGCCAACTCTGAGCCCACCAAGGAGCAGCATACCAAGAAAATAAAGGCTGCCAAGGAGCCCAGCTCTTCTTCTGGTAAGAAAAAGGAAGCATCCAAGCAGGCCTCAAAGAATCCTTCCCCTCCCCCTTCCAATGGCTCTTCCCCTCCTTCCTCATCTGACCCTCAAGATGAGCCAGAGGATTACTCCAAGAAGTTTAAAGCTTCTGGTCATGTGGCTTGGGATCCACTGGCCATCCACAATATCTGTAATGTGGACAGAGAGTTTAAAGTTCCTAAGCACTTCCCCCATTACTTCCCAATCATGTCCATAAAGGGAAGCCCTGGTTATGTTGCTGACAACTACATCTTTAATTGCAATAACCAAAAGCGGCAGACCAAGAGCAAGCACTTTGTCTGTGAGGATAAGACTTGTGGGGCCCGGTTGAACACTGAGGGCTGGGAACAAGTAACAGTGGAGAAGGGGGAGCACACTTGAGAGCCCTCTAATTATCTAATCACTCAGATGTTAAAATGATACCTTGTTCAAGTAATACCCACATCCTCTCATCTCCAGGCTTCTGATCTGGCCATATAGGCTTTGCAACATCTCAAACCCAACAATCTTAAGTTGCTACCAACACAGGAACAGTTGGTCAAATTCATCAGCAATAAGCATATTGCCGCCAATCCCCCCTCCCCCCAAGGCTTAGGATGTCCTCTCAGAGCTAACACTCACTCATGAGCTTAAGCAGCTTCCAAGTGGGGAGCGCTTCCTGCTCCATGACAACAGGCCTGCCGCCAAGGACCGCATAATCTGCTACTCAACTCAGCAGAACCTGATGGAGTTGAAAAGGGCGTCAACCTGGCTAGTTGATGGTACCTTTGCCACTTGCCCCCAGATGTTCAAGCAGCTCTGGATAGTCCATGCCCAGATTGACATCCAGATGATTCCACTTGTGTTCTTTCTTTTTCCTGGGGCCACTGAGGCCATCATAGCTGTGCGTTCTCCATCCTCCACCAAGCAATTGCCCTCCTTCCTCCTGCCAACAATGACAAATCCAAGAAGACTCCCCCCACACCAGCGCCAACCCACCTGCCTCTGACAAGGACCAGGCCACCCTGGACTTGCAGGAAAAGGCAAGGCTAAGAGCTCTTGGGCCTTGTATGTGCATTATGGACTTTGATCCTGCTCAGTTCAATGCATTTTAGCAGCTGTTCAGCAGGGAGGTGCAGGGGTGCCACTTCCACTTCCGCCAAGCAGTTGCTTGTAACTGCAGGCCCACACCAAGCTTAGTAGGTTGAGCTGGAGGGACTCTTTGGACACCTGCAGATTTGTGCTGGCACAGTTTAGTCCCCTGGCTTTGAAAAGTCAGAGCACACTGCGCAGGGATTTGAGGTGCTCTCAAAGAATCCCTATATAGTGAAGCACCCGGAGTTCAAGCTTTTCCTTGAGTACTTTGAGCCCCAGTGGATTGGGAAGGTTGTCACACAGAGGCAAGGCAAGGCCTGCGCCAAGGCCAGCTGGAATGTGTACTGGGCGGCCATCAACAGGGAGCTGAAGACCACTTTGGCATTTGAGGCTTATCACAAGCATCTTAAAGCCAACTTTGGGCTTCATCCAAAGTTTAATAAGTTCTTCTCTCTCCTGCAGCATGAGCAAGAGAAAACAATCTCCAAGCTCCAAGATCTCTCCAACCGCGTCCCCCCACCAAGCCAACCACCTGCTGTACCCTCTTCACCAAGGCCATCCAGGGTGCAGCTAAGAACAAATACAAGGCCTCTGAGCTTAAGCAGCAGCTTGAGCTTATTGCCACTGCCCTCCTGGAAGGGGAAAAATGAAACAGGGAAAGAATGATGAGGAATAAACTTGCTTGCTTGCTCAGTTATATGATTTTTACTTTTAACTTTTTAATTTTAATTTTTACTTATTAGCTTTGATCATTTAGTTTTTGCTTTATTTTTAAGTTTTTTTTTAATTTAATTAGATAGCAGTGATTGTTCTATGTATGCATGGTAAGTTTGAGATGAATATTTATAGTTGAAAGTAAGTGAAATATCTTAATTTTTGTTAATTTCTAAATAAAACATATGATATTCACAGTTGTGCTTATATGAACTATATCAAATAAATATTAATATTTCTTCATATTTTGGATAACTTTATTTTTTGTGTCTGTGTTTATTTTTATTTCATTGGAATTTTAATTTTTATGGTAATAAAAAATATTTTTATAATAAAGAATGTAAATTACATAGTAAAACAAGAAATAATTGCTTATTTCTCCTTACTTCTATTAATTAGGGTACTGTTTTTATTGCATTTTTCACTCTGGGGTCACTTTAGTGTATCATAACTATAAGGCTTAATTTTTTATATTAAAAGGTTTCAGTACATCAAGATCTGTTAATTAAAAAAGTGTCAATTTCCAGTTGTTGATCAGGGCAAAAGCTGAATTATCACTTTACTATAGTGTTGACTACCAGGGAGTCAATTTTAAGGGATTTGATCACCAGGGAGTTGAACTTACTACAGTTGCTGCCAGAGAAGCTGCTCCTCCATTTGCACCTGACCCTACTCCCTTTCACCAGCAGGCGAGAGTATTTTAGCCAGGGTGTATCCACTGTCCACGGTGTGGCAGTGGAGGTTATGCGCCACCTCCATTGCAGGGTGGGTGCATACAGAAGAACTCACTACAGGTGCTTTTAATAAATTCTCTCTTCCAATAAATTTCATTACAATTCATATTATTTTTATTATAATAAAATTTTCTAATTTTTATTTTAGCAAACAAGATTTGCAAAATATATCCCAGAGAAGGTCTTAATAAAAGCATAAATATATTTAAATTAATAAAATATTATTCTAATTTGTACATTTTATATTTATTTTTTTAATCCCATTTTTATATTTATTTTCCAAAAGTGATATTAATGCGTTTGTGTAATCCAGTATCAAGCGTTTGGGATACCCTTAGATGACACAATAAAAATGATTATAAAAAATAAATAAATTACTAACCTTCATTGATTGTCCTGCTGAATGTGATTACAGGCTTGGAAACATCTAAATATAAAATGATAATTAATAAATCTTGAATAGTAAATTAGAGAATATAAAAAAGTTGGACAAGCTAAGACTTTAATTGATTGGCTGTTTGGCAAGGCAAGCAAGGATGAACAAATCAGTGTGGCCATAGAATTTGGCCATGGTCTCAGCTGGAAGGGTGTGAATCCTGGCCTGCAGCAAATTAAACAAGTCTTTGGTCACAGTTGGGGTTCCTTGCTTGACAACTTGCTTGAGACACCCAAAGACTTCCTTGATGGGATTTAGAAGGGCAAATAGGCTGGGAGGAAGAGAAGGCACAAATTTGCTGTGGCCAATTGCTGGGGGCTCACTGCAATGCTTGTGTCAATCATTGGGAATTCCTCAAGAATGTCAGCCACCTTGTGGAGACCAACATTGTCCAACACAATGACATTGGTGAAGACAGGGCTTGTGTGCCTCAGGTGCTCCTGGACCAATTGGAGAAATGATAGAAAGGTCTGGCTATTGTGAAATCCCAAAATCATTTGGTATAGCTCAACCCCCTTTGGATCAAGGAGAGCCACCATTGAATAGGCTGTGGCGCGGACTGCAGCATGCCAAGCCATCCTGTCATTTGAGCCATTGGGGACATAGCCATATGTATTGTACATAGACGAGGCAAATGCTGACTTGTCAATATAGTAAAATTTGACTGTCCCCTTGGCTTTGAGGGCAGTGTACGCCTCTGCGTAGTTTTTCTGGGTCTCAATGTTGGTTGGGCTATTCCAATTGTACAGAGATACCCCAAGCTTTTCCAGGAAAAGCGCATCTTCTTCAGCAGATGATAGTAAAAGGAAATGGAAGCCTCAACCCCAAAAGTGGACTTGACCATTGCCTGTATATTTGCCAGTTCAAGATGGTAGTCCTAGTTGATCCATTGGCAGATTGCCCATTTGTGCTCCTTGGTGAGCATAGTGGAAACACACAAGGATTTCTCCGCAGCAAGGACTCAACCTGTGTTAATGAACTTGTTAAAGGTCTTGGAGGCATACTTGGGATCCACTCCAAAAAGGGCTGTGGCTGGCTTGTAATCATCAGATTCCTGCATGAGCCAGAGAAGGATGATGCATTTGATGTTGGGGATGAGCTTCTGGGCGGGTTTTTTAGCAGTGGGGATCAACTCATTGGCATTGGGCACAACACAAGACATGGGTACCTTGTTATAGAAGGCTGCAACCTTTTTGAGCACTAGCTGTCCCTCATCAGTTTGGTAGAACTCAGGCTCCTTGTACTCTTCCTGATTGCCATCACTGATGTAGGGCTTGTAGCTAGTATCAAGTAAAGGCTTCACTTTCTCCAGCATGGCTGACAGGACCGACTCTTGCTGGTACACAACGTCAAACACATACAAAGTAAGTTCTACCTCCTTGTTTCTAACTTTCTTTGTAGTGGTGACCTTGGTGGGCTTCAGGGTCAGCTTGGGGACCTGAGGGCTGATGCTCTGCACCCTAGCAGCTTGTGCTCCTTGAAACGGCTGTGTCAGTGCAGCATCACTATGGAACTCTCCTCTCCCGTCTCCTCCTTGAGTAGGCACCTGGGTTGCACTAACAATGTTCTTTGACCCGCAGGGCAACCACAACCACAACTGCGGTGCACAACAGGTGCATTGGTACTCTGGTGTTGTGTTTCTTCCATTTTAAAATTTAATAAAATATTAAATAAATTTCAATTAAGTTACTCCCTAATTTTATTTTTTGCTTTTATCTGAATATGGATATTTAATTAGAGTTTTATCACCCAATATCCCAATTATAGATTTTTATTTCTTAATAAGTTGTTTTTGGTTTTACAACACCCATTTTATAATACTAAAAAAAATCCACCCATTTTCCTAGATTTTACTGCCAAATTCAAACACCCAACACAATATTTTTAAAATTTTTGTTTCAGATCTCATGTCTTATTTTAGATACCTTGGTATCATTCTTGATTACAATCCATTGCACACATTGTGTGAGTGATTTTGATTACGTAGTGATTTGCTTTTGTGTTTTGTTTTTGGTTTGAATTTTGACTCACCTTGCTTGGGTGTATTTTGTCACTGATTCACATAGTAAACATATGTACACCAAAAGTCAACTCACACCATTTTGTTTGTGAATCAATGTATTTTGGATTGTATTTTAAATAGTTTTGCTTTGCGTGTGAGCCCTTTGTTGCTGTGTTGACTCATTTTGCTCATTAACACCAATAAATCCTGTTAAAAGAGAGTATATTTTAACCTGATAGTTAGATTTTGCTTAAATCTGAAATCATTTCATTTAAATCTGAAGTATTTTTGGTTGTTGCCATAGCTTTTAAAACTACTGTAGGGCCCCAGGTAGCAGTATGGTTCATTCCTACACTTTAAAATCTCCTCAGCCCAAAAAGCAGACTGTCTAGGTGGTTATCTCTAAGAGGAAACAGGCTTCAGCCAAGGCAGCTCAAGAAAAAAGGACCCCAGTTGTGAGAGGGCAGACTCTGGCCCAGCTATTGCCCATGGTGGACGTGGACAGCTAGTACTTGGACTTTTTGGCCAAGTTTCAGTGGGTATCAATTCCTACTATGCTTCTGGAAACCAGTTTTGCTACTTGGCTCTGGTTCAGGCCTTGGTTCATTTGGTCCAGTATATGCAAGGCCTGGTATATCAACAATAAAGGTCTTCCAATTTCTTTTTCTTATATATTTTTTGATTTTGGCAAACTGGACAACAACCCAAGGATATTTTCATTAGGCTTTCTTTTTTTGGGTTGTTGTCCTCATTGGGGCTTACTATTGACTACTAGGAGTGGTACACATATTTTGCATGTACTCTAGTAATCAATTGCCCAGAAAATGGCTCCTTCAATGTATATGAGTTGGGGCCAGTCTTTTGGATGTCTTGAACAGGACCTTGCCATAGAGAGGCAAGTTTAGACTCTTGACTGTAACCTATGTTGCTGAAGAAGTAGACCTCATCTCCAACCATGTAGGACTGTAGGGGAGGGCGCTTGACCATGGATCAGTCAAGGTCTTGGAGTTTGTGGTTAAGGTTAACTGTGTAGGCTTCAGATTGTAGCTGTATCAACATCTGTACCAGCTTATTGAGGTAGGCGTCTGGGGATACTGCCAGGCTAGGTTTCACCAACAAGTATAGCAGGGGTGTAAGTCCTGGTTGTTGCCTGTAGAGTAGCTGGAAGGGTGGCTTTCCTGTGGCCCAATTATAGCCAATATTGTACGCAAAGGTTGCAACTGGTAGAAAGATATCCCATTCTGTCTCCTGTTGATGACTAAGCTTCTGTAGTATCTTTACCAGGCTTTCATTTGTGTGTTCTACCATACCATTGGTCTGTGGGTGATAGGGAGTAGACAGTATACCACATATCCCCATCAGTTGATTTAGGCGGGGAATCATATGGCTGATAAAGTTAGTGCCATTGTCTGTCAACAGTACTTGGGGACAACCATGCTTATATAACATGTTCTACAGTATGAACATGGAAGTGGTCATGAAAGACTGATTAGGGATAGGCCTAGCCTCTACCCATTTGGTCAGGTAATCCACAGATACAATATTGAACTTGTTTTTGCTATTGGTGACTGGCAAGCGACCCACTACTTCAATAGCCACCATATGAAAGGCAAATCCAAGTCAGACTAGTCTGTGCTGAAACTTGGCTACCTTTGGGCGCTCAGTGTTACAGTATGGCAAGAGGTTAAAGTCTCCACCACATCTGTGTGCATTCCTTACCAGAAGCAATGCTGTTGTAGCATTACTAGTGTCTTCTGAATACCACTGTTTCCAGTAGTCTTGTATGCAGCTACCACTGAGTCCTTGCACAGAGATGGATGTATATATGGAAGCCAGGAATCCTTGCAAAGCTTTAGGAGCTGTCCCTTGGAGACCTTGATGTTGATAGCTAGCTTCTTGAGGGCCTTCTGTATTTCTGCCAGTTCCTCCCTCCACAAAGAAGGGTCCTCTGTAAGTTTATCATAGATAATGTCATCCATGGGGGAGACTAAGGCAATAGTAGGCAGACAGGAGAGGCAGTCAGTTTTTGGTGGATTGCACCGGCTCAGTGAATGATTTCATAGTCATATGCCTGTAGCTTGATGGCCCAACATGCTAGCCAACCTTTGGGATCCTTCAGTGTCTTCAGCCATTGCAAGGAAGCATGGTCTGTAACAACTGTGAATTTTACCCCATGAAGGTGTTGTAACCAAGTTTCCAGACTTGCCTGCTAATGTATCTTACAATACACAGGGGGCGCTTGATGAGTCACCCCTTGACGTATCTAACAACATGAACTAATCTGATGGCAATATCAAATGACGGGTACTTTGTCCTAATTAGGAGTGCTACCAATTTGACTTGCTGATCCCCGCACAAGTTATTATTTGGCTTCAAAACTTACATGGAACTTCCAATCATGCCACCCTGTGTGGCCTTGTGGCTTTCCCCATATGGTAAATTAATCACAATATTCTACAATAAATGACACCTTATTCTTATTATATGGTTTTTCTATTGGACTGTTGTCTTTTCCAATTCCAAATACTAAATTCTTATTGATTCAGTTGCAACAAAAGTACACCCTGAATTTTTTTTAGAATTAAATATCTTCTAAGCACTTGTGCTCTGTGAATGTGTAGTTTCTCTCATGAACATTGAGGGTACAAGAGCAGTAACCCACCAGATGTTCTAATCCATCAGCATCCAGATGAGAGAGCACACCATCAATGTCTGTCAAGCTGGCATCTGTGTGAACTAAAAAGGGTCTGGAAAAGTCTGGGTAGGCCAGCACAAGTGCAGCAGTGAGAGTCTTTTTTAGGGCTTCAAATGCAGCCTGGCACGTTAGGCTCCAGAAGAAGTCTACATCAGCGCAAAGGAGTTAGAAGAGTGTGTCCCCCAGTGTGGCAAAATTGGGGATAAAGCAACAATAATAACCTATCATCCCTAGGAAGACTTGGACATCCCTTTTACTAGAGGGCACCTGCATCTTTTCAATGGCTTCAACCTTGAGAGGAACAAGGCAGAGTCCATTACAACTGATAATAAAACCCAAGATCTCTAGGTGCTTGTTGAAGAAGTTGCATTTGCGTGGCTTCAGCTTTAGATTGGTAGCTAAGAGCTGCTTGAAAACCTCCTTTAGATGGGCCAAGTGTTTGGTAAAGGTTCAGGAGAAGACATTGATGTCATTAAGATATAATAGGACGCAGGATAGCTTGAGATCTCCCATTACTGCATCCATGGCTCTATGGAAGGTGGCTGGTGCATTGAATAGGCCTTGGGGCATACTTATGGGTTGAAAAAGCCCTTGATTGGTAATGATGGTGCATTTCTCTTAGTCAGCAGGAAGCAGGTCAATTTTCTAATACCCACTAATAAGGTTCATTGCACTAAAGAACTTGGCACCTCCCAGTCAATCCAGAGTATCATCAATGCAAGGAAGTGGGTAAAAGTCCTTCTTGGTGACTGCATTTAGACGGCGGTAGTCAATCACCACTTGATTACTACTGTCCTTTTTCTTGATAATCAGCAGGGGGAAGCCCAAGGGCTCTTGCTGGGAACCAGGAGTCCAGTACCCAGTAGTTTCTGGAGCTCTTTGTTGGCCGCAGCATGATTAGCTTGGCTACATTGTATTGGTCTAGAGCAAATTGGAGGGTTATCCTGGGTATCAATTTGATGTGCTACGTCTACTGCCTTCCCAAGATCATATTCATCTTTAGCAAACACATTCCTGTATTGAGCAAAGAGATCCCTAGCTAGGTTTTTTTGCTCTTTGGAGAGGCCTGGTAGCAATTCACAACTGATGACTGACAGAAATCTTGATTACTCACAGGGTAAGCCCAACTCTAAGAAGTCCGCAAAAAGAGAAGCTTCCTGTAGGTTGCCATGTTTTTCTAAAAGTATGTGGTCCAGCAATTGATTCTTGAAGACAGTCATTGATTGCTGACCCATGTTAGCCAGCAACACCAAGATTTCCTGATTTTTAGGCATTATGTGTCCTGGTGCTACCCATGGCTCCAACTGTGATGCATTGGGGATGCCAAAAAATTTCCCCATGAGTATCAGCAGGAAGTTCAAGTGATAGACCAGTGTTATGAATTACTTGCAAGCCTGGTGGTATGACCACTGTGGAAGACACATACACAGGAATACCCTTGGCTTCTCCCACCAAGAGAGGGAGCACCTTAGCCTTCTTACTACACAGTGTATATATGATTGGTAGTTCTCCATCTACATACTCCAGGTTGATGTAGCGCAACCGGCATAGGGGCAGGTCAGAAGGGCAATCATCATGGTAGAACATGGGAATCAAGTGGCCCAAGATCCCAAATGTATGGTCTCCATGGTTGGTCACAGTACCATGCTGAACCATAAAGCTAGTTCCAATAAGGATGTCATAGCTATTATTCTCCAGACCTATGGCAGGGGCAGTGACCATTAGTTTTTCAAAGCAGAGAGGGAGAGAAGAGTAAGCTCCTTTTGCTCTAGTAGTCTTTGACCCAGCCAACTAAACTCTTTATGATAAGCCAAGTCCAGTGCCAGTTTTAGCTTCTTGACCAGCCACAAGGATATAATGTTCCCTGGAGCACCAGTATCTGGTATGGCTTGGGTGTGGGTTTTGTTTACTACCAGGTTGATATAGGTGCAATCCTGGCGGTCCTCTCTGATCTCCACAATCTTTGAGACCTGGTGTACGCTTAATCCTTTGAACTTCTCCAGGAAGGTAGCCATGGCAGCTCCCACAGCTGGGTTTGCTTCCTTAAGGGCTCCAGAGGGGCTGAGACATTTACGGTACATAGCAGCTTGATAATTTGTTCAGAGCTGTCCTCCTTGTGGGCAACTTCCACGCCTGGTTGAGCCAGCTGTTTGGCATACAGTAAGGAGACCATTTTACAAGCTATCTGTGGGATGACCACCTCAGGGCAAAGTATTTTCTGATGGGTTTGAGTGTTAACTGTGAGAACTCAATATAGGAGGTCCTCTTGGACTCCTTCCAAGTCAGTATCATCATGTAAGGGTTGAGAGTTGAAGTCCATCAGGGAGGGATCTTCCTTAGAACTTAATTCAGAGGGTGATGAGGCAGCAGGCCTCAGAGCAGGTTTGTTGGGCGGTAGAGGTATGGAGGGAGATAAGGATGTCAAAACTACAAGAGAAGTCAATGATTTCTCCTTGTCCTGGCTGCTCAGTAGTTTTTTACTGGTCCTCATTGTCTTCCTCAATATCTGCGTCATCAGTGTAGTCCTCTTCCTCTGATTCCGCGCCTACAACCAAGACCTTTCATGGGGATTTACAATCCTGGGAGAGGTGCCCAGGTTTGTTACACTTGAAGCAAAGGTGTGCTGAGTTGTTCAAAGTACCAGGATTGGGCTCAACTGTCTTTGAACTTTCAGTGCTGAAATTTCTTGTTCTAGTTTCAGTGGTGGGGGGTTTGGGTGTTCCCTTAGGTAGAGGGATCTCAAACTCTTCCTTGTAAGTTTGCAGCAATTGAATCAGGTCAGGGACTGTCTGGGAAGTGTAGATTCCAGACTTTAAGGCAAGTGAGAGTTCCCTGTTGATCTGTACTGCATTGAGAAGTGCTGACTGTACATCAATGAATGACACTGCCTTCATGGAAGCCAAAGTCTGTGCTTCCAAGTATAATCTGGAAGTAAACTCCTCTAAGGTTTATCCCACCTTGATTTTAGTATCTGTGAAGTCCATCTTTTGTCCTAGGAGAGTTTCCTGGCTACCAAACTCTTACATCAAGGCCCAATAGATGTTGGTGTAAGTCCAGCCATTTTCTGGGAGGCAGGGTATTATCAGTGTCAGTGTCCAGACAGTTGATTATGGTAGCGTCCTTAATAGCTTCATCTGCCTCATACATTGAGCTCTGATATAGCCAGAGGAACATGGCTACATTACTATTTCTGTCAAACCTGGGGAGTTTATCTGGTTTGAAGAAGGGCAAAGTGTTATGGTGTTGTGTTCTAAGGTGCAGCACAGACACACAACAGGAAATTCTAACCTTAGGATTGATTTTTTACTAGTCTCGGTTAGATAATAGGGAATGCTATGCAATTACCTTGCGGCCCTGGAAGAATAATCTCTACTAGTTGTGGCTAGAGAGAGGCGCAGAAGTACTGAAGACACAAAGACAAAAATGTGAATAGAACTTAATTTTTATTGGTGAATATGAAAAAGAATATATAGTGGTTAGAAATACCACAAAACACTACCAGGACAGTAGATCACTCACCACCAGCAGGAGTGGGGCAAGTAAGTTGTGCAGAGTCAGGAAACCAAACAATTATATTTCCAAGTTCAGGTATAGACTCATTTCAAGGGGGAAAGCAAAAACAAGAGATTTTCCTTTGAAATGGCCCACCAAAGGCAAAATCAATACATGTGAATAGCGGTATTCACAACATTGCCCTCTCCTAGATTGGCCTTAGGGGGTGGTACTTGTGGAGGAACTTGGCATGCACTCAAGAAAAGGAAACACCACTAGAGAGGAGCTTTACAATGTATTCAGATTCTTGTTTGAAGGTCACTTCCAAAGGGCCAATCCACAGAGTGTCCAGCTTATGCGCACACCCACCTACTCTATGTTGGTAGTAAAGAACATGGTTGCTAACATCAAATTCAGGCAAGGGGGAGCGTCCAGCATTATCAGGAGAAAGTTCAAGAATCTTAGTTTTGTATGCAGAAGTGTAGGCAGTGGCCTGTATATTGATTATGCAGTTGACTAGATCCTTGATGTGGCTTTCAGGATTCATGGCCTTATCAGAGGAAAACAGAGGCCCCCCAAGAGTGATGGGGTAGTAGCCTCTCACCCATACAGCATAGTAAAGGGGGAGTACCCAGTGACACAATGTTTTCTAAGTCAATACACAAAGAGAGCAGCAGGTAAGTATAGGTCCCAATTGGCAGCATCAGGTTAGGTGAGCTTTCTCATGATGGAGACCAGTGTTGAATTTGCATGCTTGACTGCCCCATTGGTAGAAGGATTTTAGGGGGCAGAGAAGGACTGGTGGGACCCCAAAGCTTTGAAAATAGAGGTTACCAGCTTGGCATTAAAGTTAGTCCCAATATATGAGAGCAACACTTGAGGACAGCTATGGTGTTAGAAAACATCTTGTAACAGGAAGGCAGCAGTTGTCTTAGCCAGGATGTCCTTTGTAGGACAAGCCTCTATCTACTTGCTGAAGTGATCAACAGCATTCAGGATAGAGCAACACCCAGAACGTGAGCAGGGAGAGGAACTACCACGTCAATGCTGAAATTATGAAAAGCATGTTGAGGGGGAACTAATTTGAACTTGTGGGCAACAGCTCAAGGCCTCTGCAGCTGGCAGTTGTGGCAACTAGCTATTACGTCTGGGATTAGCAGGCAAAGGGTTTCCCAGAAGTAACTCTTCTGAAGCCGTTGAAAAGTCTTGGCAATGCCTCCATGCTCAGTCTCTTTATGAGCTTGTAACACCAACAAGAGGCAAAGACTGGGTTATACATAGGGCAGATGCTGATCTTGGACCTTTTTGAAGAGTTGATTGTCACATATGAGGGTATCTTTGGATAGCTTGGACAAAGCCAGTCGAACCTCTTCTGTTTCACTCTCCCAAGAAGAAGGGTATCCAATTAGTTTGTACAACTGGTCAGCCTCTGCAGGATGCAAAGCAAGAATGGGCATTCTGGAGAGCCCATCAGCTTTCTGGTGTTAATCCCAGGGCAATGGAGCACAGTGAAGCTGTAACCTTGCAGAGGTAGGGCCCATCTAGCTAAGCGCCCTTCTGGCTCTTTAAGTTGTTGTAACCATTTAAGCAAAGCGTGGTCATTGACAACTGTGAAAAAGATACCATACATAAGTGGCAGAACTTTTTGACTGCATGCAACACGGCAAGACACTCCTTCTCTGTGACACTATAGTTCTTCTCATGTTTGTTTAACACGCAGGAAGTGTAAGCCACAGGATGGTCTACACCCTTGTCATCTAGTTGGGCCAGAATAGCTCCAATAGCAAAATTGCTAGCGTCAGTGTACAGGATGAACTCCTTATCATAGTCAGGATACACTAGGATTGACGCCTCTATGAGTTTTTGCTTAGGGGTCTCAAAGGCTTGTTGCTGAAAGGCGGTCCATTCAAAAGAGACATTACGTAACAGCTGGGCTAGAGGTTCACTAGTATTAGCAAAGTCAGGGATAAACTGTCTGTAGTAGCCCATCATCCCTAGAAAGACTTAGACCTCTTACAGGTTGGTGGGCGGAAGCATTTTGTCAATAGCCTCAACCTTCTTAGTCACTGGGAAAATCCCTGTCTGGGTTACTTCATGGCCCAAGAATCCAAGACGCTCTTTGAAGAAGGAGAACTTGGAAGGTTTTAGCTTGAGGACAGTTTACCTAATCTTAATGAACACCTCTTTGAGATGAGCCAGGTGATCAGTGAAGGTAGCACTGAAGACTGTGATATCATCCAAATATACTAGGACGCATGCCAGCTTCAAGTTGCAGAGGATGGAGTCCATGGCCCTTTGGAAGGTGGCCAGGGCATTACAGAGTCCCTGCGGCATGCAAGTAGGCTCAAAAAGCCCTTCAGATGTAATGGGCACAGATTTTTGGCAATCCTTGGGCAACAGATCAACTTGCCAGTATCCAGATGCCAGATCCATTGCAGAGAAAAACTTAGAGCCTCCAAGACGTCAGAGAGCATCATCAATACACGGCAAGGGGTGTGAGTCCTTCTTGGTCAAAGAGTTCAATTGGCAGTAGTCCATCACTTTACAATGACCCCTATCTTTCTTCTTTAAGATGAGTAGCAGGGATGCCCAAGGACTTTGGGAAGGTGCCAGCAGCCCAGCGTCTAACAGTTTTTTGAGCTCTTTAGATACCTGGGCGTCCTCCACGCGGCTGCGGCAATATGGTTTAGCACAGAAGGGGAAGCATTGCCAGTGTCAATCTGATGGATAACGCCTTTGGATAACCCATAGTCAGTAATGTCTTTAGAAAAGATGTTGGAAAATTGGTGCTAGAAGATCTAGCACATCTTTCTGTTGAACCGGGGACAGCTGTGGAAAGTCTTGCGCAGTGAACAAGGATAGGACTTGGGGCTCATCCTCAGGTAGGTTAAAATCTTGGAATGTGCCAAAGGAATGAAGAGACAGAACATCAGGAGTGCCCAACAACTTGCCATATCTGACAACCTGCCACCTAGACACAGTCATGGGGAGTGCAGTCAGGTTGACTACCAACAATTGAACAGGGTTGTTATGGGAGACATCTAGGATTCCAGGACAGAGATAAGGTTTGTTGCAACCTAATGAGGGGGGGAGAGTACAACTCCAAGAAGGTTTTTTCAGGTAGTTCATATGATATCTGGGAGTCTAGGATGGCCTGGAAGCCAGGGGGGATGGTGACAGCAAATGTGGCTAGGAGAGGGATCCCTTCAGATGCAGGACAAGCCATGGGGGGACATTTAATTTTTGAAGAGTGGGTGCAATATTTGAGCTTAAAAACCACAGTGGGATATTCCAAGGCACATGTCTTGAGACGTTTCCTGGAAACTTTAACCGGCTCTTCAAAGATCAGAGGGACTTTGTATCCCAGAATAGAGAGGTAACCATCTTTTAAGTTGATTATTCCATTATATTCCCTAAGGAACTGGGTGCCAATTAAGAGATCTTAACTCTCATTATCCAAGACAACTGCTGGCGCAGCTAGGAGAAGCTTGCCAAACCACATGGGTAGAGCGGAGTATGCCCCTATGGTGCGGGTCATAGACAGTCCAGCCATGCCATACAACTGGTGATAATTAAGGTCAGGGGCAATTTTTAGTTTCTTCACAAGCTTGGAGGAGACAGCGTTGACTGGCAAGCCAGTGTCTAAGACGGCCTTGATCTTCACATTTTGAATGGATATCTCTACTTGAGTGGTAGTGCAACCAAAGGGTGGAAGGACAGTTAAGATATCCTGAGCCTTGGCTAATCCTTATCCCACTTCTCAATCATGCATCTTAATCCTGGGAACTCCTTATAAACAGTTGGGAACAGGGAGCAAAACAGATACATTCTTGAAGACAGCGTCAGCAACCTCAGCAGCTTCTTCTAAAGACTCCACTAGCACAGGGGACCTCTTAGCCTGAGTGAGGTAAGGGCAAGAGACAGCTTCTTTGGCTTCAGGAAAAGGCTTAGAATTAGTTGTAGTCTTTCCTGATTGCAATTTATAGGGGACTGTAATGGTTTCAGGAACAGCTAGAACAGAGTACCCATATGCATTGGCATCCTCAGTATCAGAGTCATCCAGGCCAGAGTGGTCAGAGATATTGTGGAACAAGAGGAGAATAGGAGGAGCCTCATTATTAGCAGGCTCAGATTCAGATATAAAGGGAGAGATTAATAGAGACTAGGGATAATTGTCAACTGAGAGCGTCTCTGCCTCTAGGTTGACTGTTTTTTTCCTGCCTGCTCTTTTGGATCAGCTCCTTCAACCTGTGGGTTGGTGCAGACTCAAGAATGGTGACCTATCTGACTACAATTGTGGCAACTTTGGCATTGAGGAGGATTTTGTGAGTTCATGGTAAGAATGCAAGGACCACAAGAAGACAAGCCAGAGTTATAAGCAGCTTAAATTTCCCTAACAACTGCTCCAGAATGGATAAAGTGCATATCCTCCAACAGCGTCTTTATGCTCTTCATGGAGGAAAGCATAGCATTATGGGCTTTGAAGTGAAAGCATAGAAGTTGGTTAACTTTGAGGGCTTTAGCACAAGCCACGTAGGCTTCATGGGCTGTCAACTGTCTGCTCATTATCAGTTGCTGTCCTTCCATGTAGAATCTGTCTTCAAACTCAGCTAGCGTCTCTTTAGGCTTGAAAGCAATATGCATGAAGGCGTCCTTCTTTACTTCCAGGCTAGGGTCACTACCAAACTTGTCAATCAGAAGCTGCTCATATCTTCCCACGTCTCAATGGTGGGTAGTTCAGGCACCACCACCTCCTGGCAAGTCAGGTGTAGACAAGTCAGAATATATTCTTTCTTAACCTTGTCTGAAGCTTGTCTCATGGCAGTTTTGTAGATAGTTAGGAAAGCTGCAATGGAAGAGGTTTTGGGATTGAAGACTTGCTTAAAGATAGGATTGAAGTGTGCTTTGGGAGTTGGGCCACCATTGTTGCTATTGAGTACATTTATACGCAGGGGAAACTCTGCTTTGGATTCAGAGGGGGGCTGTCTAGCCCATAGCTGACAAACACTCTCTTCAAGGGTAGTCAGGGTCCCAACAGCGCAGGCACCTGTATTGACAGCTTGAGTGGTCTGTTGTGCAGTAGCATCTAGGCGTTGACCTTGGGTGGTAACTACTATGGAGAGCTCAGCCAGTTGAGAAGTAAGGGATGGCCCCACTGAGAGGCAAGGGGCAAACTTGTCATTCACAGGGCCAATTAGTTCACTAATCTCTTGTATGTCTCTATCCAGATCAGGATGGTCTTGCATCAAATGATCCACCTTGTTAGCTAGGGCAATTAGCTCCCTAGAGCATTGGATTTGAGGGGCTTCTGGTAAGCCAGAGCAGCAACCATCTTTGTCAACAACCCCAACTGGACTAGCAGCAGTTGCCATCATCTCACGTAGGGCAACAAGTTCTTGCTGTAGCTCTGCAACTTGAGCAGTCAACTCAAGAACCTGGGGGTCAGGTTGAGGTGCCTCAGCGGGATGTCCTTGACTGTGAGTAGTTGTACGTAGCTCTCAAATAGCGTCCCATAGTCTCTGCTCTTGATCCGCCAAGTCATCAGAGGGGAGAGGGCGGAACATCTGGCTTGGGCGTAGCTAATTCATTCACTTGAATCTGGAGTTTGGCTATAACAGCAGCAGTGGCAGCTCTCTCTTGACCAAACGCTGTACTAAGTTCATTAAGGCTATTAGCAGCAAAGTCTTATACCTGCTGTAGTTGCTCAAATGAATACATGCTGAACGCATTGAGCTGCTGCACAAGTTGTTTGAAGTTGGTGAGATAAGAATTTAAAGTAGGATCTACTTGAGTTTCCCAGGGTTGTTCTAGCTGGCAAAACTTGTGTAGATGCTCTCTCACGTATTTGGGGATGGACTGGGGCATTGTTTGATAGAATTAACCAGTGTCTGGGAGATAACAGAGTTGCGCTGGTTGTCAGATACCAAGAAAAATAGGGAATAGATCCACTGTTGGTAGGCAGAAAAACTGGTCTCAGTGATGAGTAACCACTGCTTGTAGAGACGAGATTTCCTGGACGTGGAGCTCTAACACCATTTGATGGTGGGCCAAGACAGGATTCACAAAGAACAATAGTAAGTGCTCAGCGGAGCCAGCTGCTGAGAGGAGATGCTGTGGAATTTGAGGAGCCACAATCAATTCATAGTATTCCACTTTGCTGAACTGCAGCTGAAGGCAAGGGATGGCTCCTTCACGGGCTATCCCAAGGGCTACTGCCATGACTTGTTCTAAGTCAGGGGTACCCATGGGGTAAGCAACTAGGCAGGGACCATTCCCAAGGTTCAGTATAGTAGGAATAATAGGTGGGTTAGAAATATCTTCCTCAATAAGAGGGCTAGTAACTTCAGGTGAAGTAGGCTCTTGTATAGGCAGAGGAAAAGAACCTGAAAACTTGGATGCAAAAGGGATAACTTAGGAGCTTACAGCCCCTGTAGTGAGCACCATTTTTGTTGTTTTCTGAGGCGCGGCACAGACACACAACAGGAAATCCTAACCTTAGGATTGGATTTGTACTAAGTCTTGGTTAGATGACAGGAAAAGCTATGTGTTTACCTTACAGCCCTAGAAGAATAATCTCTACTAGTTGTGGCTAGAGAGAGGCGCATAAGTACAGAAGACACAAAGACAAAAATGTGAATAAAACTTAGCTTTTATTGGAAAATATAAAATGTAATATATAGTGGTTAGGAATACCACAAAACACTACCAGGACGGTAGGATCACTTGCCATCAGCATGAGTGGGGCAAGTGAGTTGCACAGGATTAAGAAACCAAACAATTGTATTTCCTGAGTCAGTCATCAACTCATCTTAAGAAGCAAAAGCAAAAGCAAGAGATTTGTCTTTGAAATGACCCATCAAAGGTAAAATTGACACCTGGTAAATAGCAGTATTCACGACATATGGGCTGCAGTTATAGTTGGTGCAGCCTGCCAAATAGGGGAAACAGGTCTGTTGCGGATGGCATTGGAGACAGCAAAGTGGGCTTAAGACGCAGCCTTTTATGCCTTTTCTTGTTGTGCTTTGAGATTTTGTACAGTATCGTTAATAGTAACTATGGTTGGATCACTATCTCTGTCACCACCTCTAGCACTTGGATAGAACAGGGGAACCTCTGGTTGATATCTTCATTGCTGTCCAGGCTGTGATACTCTTCTTCCTAGATGAGTCCTAGTAGTTGCCTTGATATTGGCGTCCAGTCTCCCTGTGCTGGTGTTGATTTGGGAGACTATCCAGCTTCTGTTCCAGTGTGCCATTTTGCTGTTTGCTCTCTCCAACTGGTCTTGGATAAAAGCCATCAGTGCCTTTTTGCTCATCCAGTTCATCTGTGTAGACCCTGTTCTCCAGACAAGTGTCATCTAAGTCCTCTTCCAGTAGACCTATCCTCTTCTCCTGATTGGTCAGCGCATCTTTGAGCTTTGAGATCTTCTCAGTGTCAATTTAGTCTTGGCTTTGCACCAGCTAGACAATGTGGCTTTCTCAGCTTGAAATCCATCAACCTTGTTTTTGACTTTGCAAAACTCTTGATAGATGAAATTCAAATCAATGCCTGCTTCCTTCACTTCATGTTGTAATTTTGATAGGTGGCCATAGAGTTCTAATATATGTCTATTCATAATTGCGCTCAAAGGGGAAGGAGTAGATATCACAGGTTATCTGGGGCCTGCCAAGGGAAGAGGTGCCAGGCGTTGGCTCAAGATGGTAACCTCCTGGAACAGCTCAAGAATGACTGATTCATTCTCCTTGATGTGTGCTGCCACTGTGACAATCTGGTTAGAGTCCAACCCTTGGTGGCAAAGGGTCTGGATTACTTGAAGGGGACCAGAGAGTTCAGTCCTTGCTCAACTGCTTTGGACCAGGGGATAGTGCTGTTATGGACCATCATCACTTCTGAGAGCTGGTTGTTCATTGGCAACTGTGGTAAGTTCAACTCCCTTAAACTTGACTCCCTGGTACACGACATTTTGTTGAGTACCAGGGAGTTGAGTGCCGCATATGTGAATCTATTAGTATTTTTGGCTTAACCAATTTTATGCTAATTTTTACTAGTAATTTAGGGGTTCAAAACCAAAAACCAAGAATAAATTTACTTGAGCTTGACTCTGTTTAATAAATTGGGTAGCTAAAATACCAATTTAAGGGGCTTTTATAAATAAATTTACTAATAGAAATGAAAAAACCTGTTTTTGACACTCTAAACCAAAAAGTGACCAGTTTGACACTTTTTAAGCCAAATTTAATTTTATTAATAAAATACATATGCGTTTATATAAAATTTTATTGTTTACTATTATATTTTTATTATTAGTGTCCATAGTTGTTGATTAGGCTGCCAAGCACCACTATACTGGATTTAGTGGCATATACATTAATCAAATACCCCACTTGTTTTACATTATGTCATTCCCAGATTTTTGGATTAGGTGCCACATAAATTAAGCCCAAATTGTTAAGAGATTTCATATGTAATTTATAAAAAACTGAAACTTGACACCTTCTTTGTTTGACTCTATCCACTTACCACCTGATTGGTTTTGGATTTAACTAATCAAAGGCTTGGAATTAAGGCTAAATTAATATGTGACGCACTATGAGCGCCACTCAACACTCACCCACTTGACACTTTAACTTGGGGATTAGTACAGAGAGCTTCTTAACGGTTTAACCAACACTATGGTAAATAATTCACTCCCAACTCCTCACATCATACCCTAATCACTAATAAACACATTCCCACTCATTTACTTTTTAAACTTATGTTGTAATTTTTTTAATTTTTGAGCATATGATACTGCCTTGCTTTTAGGTTAACTTTTGAGCCATTTTAAATTTAAGCAAGTTCTATAGGTAAAAAACATAGTAAATTTGATGTTTCTGCTCACCTCCAGCATACTTGGCAGTGAGAATTCAGCTTTTTCTGGCTGATTGACAGTGCCAAACTCAACACTTTACAATGTTTTGAATTTTCAACTCTCAATAGAAAAATTCCACATAATAGTTTTTATTTTATTTGCTATTATAATTTACTACTTTTTCTGCTACTCTCCATATAACTTTCATATATTTTTTATTTTCAATTAAACTTTTACATTGATTTAACACTAAGATGATATGCTGAACCTAACATCTTTGATGATTCATAATAAATTCACTTATTTTCTATGTTTTAACCTTTATATCTATACTTTGAGTTTCTATTTTCTTCTATTTACTTTTTTATGTTTTTTTGATAAATAAAACTTTATTTGCATACTTTTCATTTAACTTTTGCTTTGCTTTACCTCTGTTTTTCATATCTTTCATACTTCTATTATTTACAATGCTAAACTCTTCTTTAGAAAAAATCAAACAAGAACAGCCAACAGCCCAAGCGCCAAGCCTTCATTGGGCTCCAAAGAAACTGCCTCCACTTCCAAACGTGCCAAGAAGCCTGCAAAGGCAAAGTCTCCAACCCCATCTCCTCCAAATCCATCTCCTCTCCCCTCCACCCTCATCTTCCACATCCCCTTCACTTCCCCCAAAAATTCTTCCCCCAATAAATCTGATGGTGATCTTACCAACTACTCCTTTTACAACTCAGAGGCCAACTCCGAGCCCACCAAGGAGCGGCATACCAAGAAAAAAAGACTGCAAGAAGCCCACCTCTTCTTCTGGTAAGAAAAAGGAGGCATCCAAGCAGGCCTCAAAGAACCCTTCCCCTCCCCCTCCCAATGGCTCTCCCCCCTCCCTCATCTGATCCCTAAGTTGAGCCAGAGGAGTACTCCAAGAAGTTCAAAGCTTCTGGTCATGTGGCTTGGGATCCACTGGCCATCCACAATATCTGTAATGTGGACAGAGAGTTTAAAGTCCCCAAATGCTTTCCCTGTTACTTCCCAATCATGTCTGTAAAGGGAAGCCCTGGTTATGTTGCTGACAACTACATCTTCAATTGCAATAACCAAAAGCGGCAGACCAAGAGCAAGCACTTTGCCTGTGAGGATAAGACTTGTGGGGCCCATTTAAACACCAAGGGCTGAGAGCAAGTAACGGCAGAGAAGAGGGAGCATACTTGTGAGTCCCCCAATTATCTAATCACTCAGATGTTAAAATGGTACTTTGTTCAAGTAATACCCACATCCTCTCACCGCCGGGCTTCTGATCCGGCCTTAAAGGCTTTGCAACATCTCAAACCCAATAATCTCAAGTTGGTGACAGCTCAAGAGCAGTTGGTTAAATTCATCAGTAATAAGCACATTGCCGCCAATCCACCTCCTCCAAGACTTTGGACGTCCTCTTGAGCTTACGCTCACCCACAAGCTCAAGCAGCTTCCAAGTGGGGAGTGCTTCCTGCTCCATGACAACAGGCCTGTTGCCAAGGGCCGCATATTCTGCTACTCAACTCATCAGAACCTGATGGAGTTGAAAAGGGCGCTAACCTGGCTAGTTGATGGTACTTTTGCCACTTTCCCCCAGATGTTCAAGCAGCTCTGGATGGTCCATGGCCAGATTGGCATCTGGGTGATTGCAATCATGTTCTTTCTTCTTCCTGGGGCCACTGAGGCCATTTACACACGTGCATTCACAATCCTCTGCCAAGCAATTGCCCTCCTTCCTCCTGCCAATAATCTCAAATACAAGTTGACTCCCCCCATACCCGCGCCAACCCACCTGCCTCTGACAAGGACCAGGCCACCCTGGACTCAGAGGAAAAGGCAAGGCTAAGAGCTCTTGGGCCCCACGTGTGCATCATAGACTTTGAGCCTGCTTAGTAGAATGCATTCAAGCAGCTGTTTAGCTGTTCAGCAGGGAGGTGCAGGGGTGCCACTTCCACTTCCACCAAGCAGTTGTTTGTAACATGCAGGCCCACGCCAAGCTTAGTAGGTTGAGCCGGAGTGATACTTTGGACACCTACAGATTTGAGCTGGCACAATTCAGTGCCTTGACTTTTTTAAAGCCAGAGCATACTGTTCAGGGGTTTGAGGTGCTTTAAAGGATCCCTACATAGTGAAGCACCCAGATTTCAAGCCTTTCCTTGAGTACTTCAAGTCCCAGTGGATTGGGAAGGTTGTCACGCAGAGGCAAGGCAAGGCCCACACCAAGGCCAGCTGGAACGTGTACCAGGCGGCTGTCAACAAGGAGCTGAAGACCATTTCAGCATTAGAGGTTTTTCACAAGCATCTTAAAGCCAACTTTGGGCTTCATCTGAAGTTTAATAAGTTCTTCTCTCTCCTCCAGCATGAGCAAGAGAAAACAAACTCCAAGCTCCGAGATCTCTCCAACTGTGTCCCCCCACCAAGCCAACCACCCGCTGTACCCTCTTCACCAAGGGTATCCAGGGTGCAGCTAAGCACAAATACAAGGCCTATGAGCTTAAGCAGCAGCTTGAGCTTATTGATACTGTTTTCCTGGAAGGGGCCAAAATGAAATGGGGAAAGAATGATAAGGAATAAACTTGCTTACTTGCTCAGTTATATGATTTTTACTTTTAACTTTTAAATTTTTAACTTTTTAACTTTAATTTTTACTTATTAGCTTTGATCATTTAGTTTTTAGTTTAAATTTTTAAGTTTTTTTAAAATAATTAGATAGCAGTAACTGTTCTATGTATGCATGATAAGTTTGAGATGAATATTTATAGTTGAAAGTAAGTGAAATATCTTAATTTTTGTTAATTTTCAAAAAACATGATATTCACAGTTTTGCTTATATGAACTATATCAAATAACATTGATATTTCTTCATATTTTTGCATACCTTTATTTTTTGTGTTTGTGTTTATTTTTATTTCATTGGAATTTTAATTTTTGTTGTAATAAAAAATATTTTTTAATAAAGAATGTAAATTACATAGTAAAATGAGAATTAATTGCTTGTTTCTCCTTATTTCTATTAATTAGGGTACCTTTTTTATTGCATTTTTTCACTTTGGAGTCACTTTAGTATACCATAGCTGTAAGGCTTATTTTTATATTAAATTTTTTTAGCACATCAATATCTGTTAATTAAAAAAAGTGTCAATTTCCAGTTATCAATCAGGGCAAAAGCTGAATTCTCACTTTACTATAGTGTTGACTACCAGGGAGTTGAGTTTAAGGGAGTCAATCACCAGGGAGTTCAACTTAACACAGTTGCTGTTCATTAACTTAAAGTTGGTAGTCAGATTGTGGTAAGACAGATGAAGAAATGATTGCTGGTTTGTCACTAGTATTCCCTTATCTTGTATCAAGCTCTGTAGGCACCCAAGTGTACTCAATTATGGCAGATGGCTGGGTGGTCAAAATGCTGGGTGTGATCCTTCACATACTCAGCAGTTTAGAGGTCCTTACAAAGTTGATCAAGGTTTACTATGCTTATGTTACAAAATATCTCCATGGATATCTCTGCAGAGTGATGTTGGATAGCCAGCATTTGTGTTTGGTGACCTTTTTTGGTCTGTTGCTTTTTCAATTCTTGTCAGGGATCCAGTCTTGGGCGGCTGGCCTGTTGTTTTCAGGGGTAACTCAGGCCGGGTTTTTTGCGGGCAAAGCCTACCACAAGAGAGGAGCTAACTTTAAAAGGTATGAGGCAGACTTCCCCACCCAAGACCATGGGCTGATGGCTGGGATTATAGTATCAATCACCCCTGTAAAGGCAACTGTGGTAAGTTTGACTCCCTGGTGATCAACTCCCTTAAAATTGACTCCCTGGTAGTTGACACTATAGTAAAGTTAGAATTCAGCTTTTGCCCTGATTGACAACTGGAAATTGACAATTTTTTAATTAATTGATCTTAATGTACTGAAAACTTTGTAATATAAGGAATTAAGCTTACAGCTATAGTATACTAAAGTGACTCCAAAGTGAAAAAATGCAATAAAAACAGTACCCTAATTAATAGAAATAAGGAGAAACAAGCAATTAATTCTCATTTACTATGTAATTTACACTCTTCAATATAAAAATATTTTTTATTACCATAAAAATTAAAATTCCAATGAAATAAAAATAAACACAAACACAAAAAATAAAGTTATGCAAAATATGAAGAAATATCAATGTTATTTGATATAGTTCATATAAGCACAACTGTGAATATCATGTTTTTTGAAAATTAACAAAAATTAAGATATTTCACTTACTTTCAACTATAAATATTCATCTCAAACTTATCATGCATACATAGAACAGTTACTGCTATCTAATTATTTTAAAAAAACTTAAAAATTTAAACTAAAAACTAAATGATCAAAGCTAATAAGTAAAAATTAAAGTTAAAAAGTTAAAAATTTAAAAGTTAAAAGTAAAAATCATATAACTGAGCAAGTAAGCAAGTTTATTCCTTATCATTCTTTCCCCATTTCATTTTAGCCCCTTCCAGGAAAACAGTATCAATAAGCTCAAGCTGCTGCTTAAGCTCAGAGGCCTTGTATTTGTGCTTAGCTGCACCCTGGATACCCTTGGTGAAGAGGGTACAGCAGGTGGTTGGCTTGGTGGGGGGACACAATTGGAGAGATCCAGAGCTTGGAGTTTGTTTTCTCTTGCTTGTGCTGCAGGAGGGAGAAAAGCTTATTGAATTTTGGGTGGAGCCCAAAGTTAGCCTTGAGGTGTTTGTGATAAGTCTAGCACTGAGGTAGTCTTAAACTCACCATTTACTGCTGCCGGGTACACATTCCAGCTGGCCTTGGCATGGGCCTTGCCTTGCCTCTGCGTGACAACCTTCCCAATCCACTGAGGCTCAAAGTACTCAATTAAAGGCTTAACCTGGGTGCTTCACTATGTAGGGATTCTTTGAGAGCACCTCAAACCTCTGCGCAGTGTGCTCTGGCTTTAAAAAATCCAAGGCACTAAATTGTGCCAGCAAAAATCTGCAGGTGTCTAAAGTATCCCTCTGGCTCAACCTACTAAGCTCAGCGTGGGCCTGCACGTTACAAGCAACTGCTTGGCAGAAGTGGAAGTGTCACCCCTGCACCTCCCTGCTAAACAGCTGCTTGAATGGATTGAACTGAGCAGGCTCAAAGTCCATAATGCACACACAAGGCCCAAGAGCTCTTAGCCTTGCCTTTTCCTTTGAGTCCAGGGTGGCCTGGTCCTTGTCAGAGGCAGGTGGGTTGGCGCGGGTGTGGGGGAGTCTTCTTAGATTTTTCATTGTTGGCAGGAGGAAGAAGTGCAATTTCTTGGCAGAGGATGGAGAACGCGTGGGTACAGATGGCTTTGGTGGCCCCAGGAAGAAGAAAGAATGCAAGTGGAATCACCTGGATGTCAATCTGGACATGGACCATCCAGAGCTTCTTGAACATCTGGGGGCAAGTGGCAAAGGTACCATCAACTAGCCAGGTTGACGCCCCTTTTAACTTTATCAGGTTCTTCTGAGTTGAGTAGCAGATTATGCGGTCCTTGGCAACAGGCCCATTGTCATGAAGCAGGAAGCGCTCCCCACTCAGAAGCTGCTTAAAATCATGAGTGAGTGTGAGCTCTGAGAGGACATCCTAAGCCTTGGGGGGAGGGGGATTGGCGGCAATATGCTTATTACTGATTAATTGACCAACTGCTCCTGTGTTGGTATCAACTTAAGATTGTTGGGTTTGAGATGTTGCAAAGTCTTTATGGCCGGATCAGAAGCCCGACGGTGAGAGGATGTGGGTATTACTTGAACAAAGTACCATTTTAACATCTGAGTGATTAGATAATTGGGGGACTCACAAGTATGCTCCCTCTTCTCTGCCGTTACTTGCTCTCAGCCCTTGGTGTTTAGCTGGGCCCTGAAAGTATTATCCTTGCAGACAAAGTGCTTGCTCTTGGTCTGCCTCTTTTGGTAGTTGCAATGAAAGATATAATTGTCAGCAATGTACTCAGGACTGCCCTTTACGGACATGATGGAGAAGTAACAGGGGAAGCGCTTGGGAACTTTAAACTCTCTGTCCACATTACAGATATTGTGGATGGCCAGTGAATCCCAAGCCACATGGCCAGAAGCTTTAAACTTCTTGGAGTAATCCTCTGGCTCATCTTGGGGGTCAGATAAGGAAGGAGGGGAAGAGCTATTATGAGGGGGAGGGGAAGGATTCTTTGAGGCCTGCTTAGATGCCTCCTTTTTCTTACCAGAAGAAGAAGTGGGCTCCTTTGAAGCCTTTACTTTCTTGGTATTCCTCTCCTTGAAGGGCTCTGATTTGGCCTCTGAGTGGTAAAATGAGTGGTTGATAAGTTCACCATCAGATTTATTGGGGGGAATTTTGGGGGGGAAGGTGAAGGGGATGTGGAAGATGAG
Organism: Entomophthora muscae; assembly: GCA_014839935.2. Taxonomy (NCBI): domain Eukaryota; kingdom Fungi; phylum Entomophthoromycota; class Entomophthoromycetes; order Entomophthorales; family Entomophthoraceae; genus Entomophthora; species Entomophthora muscae. The sequence continues at coordinate 897,401 of QTSX02000712.1, forward strand.
GATGGAGGGGGGAGGAGTAGGAGGAGATGGAGTGGGAGGAGATGGGGTTGGAGACTTTGCTTTTGCAGGCTTCTTGGCATGCTTGGGAGTGGAGGCAGTTTCTTTGGAGCCCTTGGAGAATTGGCGCTTGGGCTGTTGGCTGTTCTTGTTTGATTTTTTCTAAAGAAGAGTTTAGCATTGTAAATAATAGAATTATGAAAGATATGAAAAACAGAGGTAAAGCAAAGCAAAAGTTAAATGAAAAGTATGCAAATAAAGTTTTATTTATCAAAAAAACATAAAAAAGTAAATAGAAGAAAAATAGAAACTCAAAGTATAGATATAAAGGTTAAAACATAGAAAATAAGTGAATTTATTATGAAGCATCAAAGATTTTAGGTTCAGCATAACATCTTAGTGTTAAATCAATGTAAAAGTTTAATTGAAAATCAAAAAAAAAATATGAAAATTATATGGAGAGCTTCATACAAGTAGTAGATTACAATAGTAAATAAAATAAAAACTATTATGTGGAATTTTTCTATTGAGATTTGAAAATTCAAAACATTGTAAAGTGTTGAAAATGGCACTGTTGATCAGCCAGAAAAGGCTGAATTATCACTGTCAAGTATGCTGGAGTTGAGCAGAAACATCAAATTTACTGTGTTTTTTACATATAAAAATTGCTTAAATTTAAAACAGGATCAAAAGTTAACCTAAAAGCAAGGCAGTATCATATGCTCAAAAATTAAAAAAATTACAACATAAGTTTAAAAAGTAAATGAGTGGGAATGTGTTTATTAGTGATTAGGGTATGCTGTGAGGAGCTGGGAGTGAATTTTTTACCATAGTGTTGGTTAAAACGTTAAGAAGCTCTCTGTACTAATCCCCAAGCTAAAGTGTCAAGTGGGTGAGTGTTGAGTGGCGCTCATAGTGCATCACTATTAATTTAGCCTTAATTTCAAGCCTTTGATTAGTTAAATCCAAAACTAATTGGGTGGTAAGTGGATAGAGTCAAACAAAGAAGGTGTCAAGTTTCAGTTTTTTATTTATTACATATGAAATCTCTTAATAATTTGGGCTTAATTTATGTGGCACCTAATCCAAAAATCTGGGAATGACATAATGTAAAACAAGTGGGGTATTTGATTAATGTATATGCCACTAAATCCAGTATAGTGGTGCTTGGTAGCCTAATCAACAACTATGGACACTAATAATAAAAATATAATAGTAAACAATAAAATTATATATTAGCGCTTATATATTTTATTAATAAAATTAAATTTGGCTTAAAAAGTGTCAAACTGGTCACTTTTTGGTTTAGAGTGTCAAAAACAGGTTTTTTCATTTCTATTAGTAAATTTATTTATAAAAGCCCCTTAAATTGGTATTTTAGCTACCCAATTTATTAAACAGAGTCAAGTTCAAGTAAATTTATTCTTGTTTTTGGTTTTGTACCCCTAAATTACTAGTAAAAATTAGCATAAAATTGGATAAGCCAAAAATACTAATAGATTCACATATGCGGCACTCAACTCCCTGGTACTCAACAAAATGTCGTGTACCAGGGAGTCAAGTTTAAGGGAGTTGAACTTACCACAGTTGCCCTTTGAGGGTGATGTACACAATCCTAAACAGCTTGACAGTATGATTGGTTGGGAGGTTGGGTGCAGAAGCAGGCATGGGTTTTGGTGTCACAGGCGGCTCCATGGACAAGTTGTAATCAGGGAGATAATTGAATTTTCCTCTGAACAACTTGTTTGTTGAAAATATCCACAGGCCTTGTTAGTTGTATCTAACAGCAGATTGTATGCGGGCCAGGGGATTGAGTTTGAGTATCTTTTCCAGAGTTTATTCCTTGTATTCAGACTTCAGAGGGTAGTTGGTAAAGTGGACAAGTCCAAAGGGTACATCAGGAGGACAGAAAACAGCAGGTGTGGGGCAGGCGGGCCAGGAGATCTTGAACTAAATTGGTAGACAGCAAATACAAAATAAGGCAATAGCTGTATGAGCCAAATTAACATAACCTTTATTCAAAAATGGCAATAAGTTTGGAGCGCGGGGTCCTTGGGTTTATATAATACCCCCCCCAAACTTAACACTTTACATAGAGTTTTATTAGGGCATTGGGAAGGCCAGAGCCAGGGGATTGGGTGCTTGGGTCAAAAGTTGGCAAAATGGCACTTGGCCCAGGAGTTCTTTCATTGGTCAGGAATCTTGATTTGGCTGCCTGATTATCTTGCTTTAGTGTCAAGGTCATGGGACCGGGTTGCAGGCCTGTACCTCTTTCCTAGGTTGGGTCTTGATTGGTTGCTGGTGTAGACTTTTATTTTTATGCTAATAGTTGCCAAATCAGTACCTCCTGTAGGCGTGGTGATTAGTCCTCCATTTGGTGCAATGATTTCTTTGGTTTGGCTCTTTTTACTGCATGGATCAACATTCTTGGTATCAGCTTGTGGGGGCTCAATCCCAGAAAAACAAGGGTGGGCGGTCCAGCAGTCCACAGGCCCGGCAGCCCAAAGGAATCCAGGTTCAGGGTTCAATCCCTGCTCCTGGACCCAGGTTTCTAGGGAGGAAGAATTGTCAATCCTGACACCATCCCTTTCTTCCCCCAAGGGCCCTCCCTTATGATTCTTCTTGTTAAGGTAGAGTTGGACAGCTTCTTGGGCATTAGTCAGGTTACTCAGAAGCTCCCAAGTACTTTCTTCTAGTGGGTATCCTTCCCACTTGATATAGTACCTGGGTTTTTGGTATTGAGTTTGGTTGCTTTGTATGTTTTCAACTTCATATTCCTCAGTGCGGCCTGTTTGGATGGGTGGGGGAGCTGTCTTAATCTGTTGGGGGGAGCAAATTCCCATCTTTTTTGAACAACAGGGAACAGTGGATCATATCATGAATCCTCCAGGAAGGGGGTAGGTCTAGCTTGAGGTGACCTCACCACCTAGTTTGGTGATTTTGTGGGGGCCGCTTCTTCTGTGAGCTAATTTCCTGCAGGGTAACTGCAGGGGTACGTTCCAGGCGTCTAGTTATACTTTGTCTCCAACTTGTAAGGGTTGGCCTGGGGTTTTTTGCGGTCAGTGAAGGCTTTTTATGTCTGCACTGCACAGTTCAGATTGATCAAGCATGTTTTTTGTGTGTTGTGAATCAATTCAATGCAGGAGCGCCCAGTGGTGTTTGATTCCTTTTTGTAAATCTGGGGGTCCCAGGTGGGGTCAAACCCATAGTTGGCTTTGAATGGGGACATGCCTGTGAAGGCGTGGTCTTTACTATTGTAGGCAAACTGGGCCATGGGGAGCATTTTAGCCCAATTGTCCTGATCAGTTTTGGCGTAGAATCAAAGATATTATTTAAGGATCTGGTTTACTTGTTGAGTTTGGCCATCTGTCTGTGGGTGGTAGGAGGTAGATACACATTGCTTGGTTCTTAGTCTTTCATCACCTGTGTCCAGTAGTTTGACGTGAATTGAGGTCCTCTGTCTTTGATGATTTCCTCAGGTGTTCTGTGTTGCGTGAGGATGCTGTTGTGAAAGTGTCGGGCTGTTTCTGCTGCTGTGCAATTGGTAAGGTTGGTAGAAAGTATTCCATCTTGGTGAAGCGGTCTACCATGACCAGAATTGCATTTTACAATAGTGATGGCGGCAGTTCCACAATGAAGTCCATGGAGACAGATCTCCAAGGTCCATGGGGTATATCCAAGGGTCTTAGAAGTCCTTCAGGTTTGTTTCTGCAAGTTTTGGTCCTCCCACAGGTCTCACACCCCTTCAGGTATGCACTTACGTCTTGGTCCATTTTTGGCCAAGCAAATTTCCTTCTGATGCTCTGGAGAGTCTTGAGCCTACCAGGTGTCCAGCCATCTCAGAATTGTGGTAGTCTTTCAAGACGTTGGATCTGATTTCCCCTTCTGGTACAAAGATCATGTTGTGGAGCATTAGCGTGGTTCCCTTCAATGAGTAGCCTTTTTTGGTAGTGGGTGCTATCCAAGGATTTAGAGAGGTCAGAGGTCAAGGTCTTGGTAAACTTGTCTAGTGCTTGGGCCTTTAGTACTTCTGGTTTGCTGGCTCTGATTTTCATCAATCCCAGGTGAATGCCTAGGCTTGCTGTGTCCAAGAGGGTTTGGGTGTTGTGGTTGCAGGTTTCTAGGTGGGTGGGCACCATGTCAGTTCTTCTACTTAGGGCGTTGGGTACCACATTCACCTTTTCTGGCTTGTAGTCTATGGTCGGAGTGTAGTCAGCCAGTTCTAAGGCCCATCTTGCTTGTTGTTGGTTAAGCTGGCGTGGTTTGAAGAAGTATACCAATGTTGTGTTCTGAAGCGCGGCGCAGACACACAACAGGAAATCCTAACCTTAGGATTGGATTTGTACTAAGTCTTGGTTAGATGACAGGAAAAGCTATGTGTTTACCTTATGGTCCTGGAAGAATAATCTCTACTAGTTGTGGCTAGAGAGAGGTGCAGAAGTACAGAAGACACAAAAATAAAAATGTGAATAGAACTTAGATTTTATTGGTGAATACAAAATGGAATATATAGTGGTTTGGAATACCACAAAACACTACCAGGACAGTAGATTGCTCACCACTAGCATGAGTGAGGCAAGTAAGTTGTGCAGAGTCAGAAAACCAAACAATTGTACTTCCTGATTCAGTCATCAACTCATTTAGAGAGGCAAAAGCAAAAGCAAGAGATTTGTCTTCAAAATGACCCACTGAAGGCAAAATTGAAATATGGTGAATAGCGGTATTCACAACATTGCCCTCTCCTAGATTGGCCTTAGAAAGGTGGTATTTATAAAGAACTTTGTGTGCACTTGAGCAAAAGGACAGCCACTAGAGAGGAGATTCACAGTGTATTTGGACCCTTATTCAAAGGTCACTTCTAAAGGGCCAATTCACAGAGAGTCCAACTTATGTGTGAAACCACCTACTCTGTGTTGGTAGTAAAGTACATGGTCACAAAACATCAAATTCAGGCAGGGGGGAGTGTCCAGGATTATTGGGAGAAAGCTCAAGCATCCTAGTCTTGTATGCAGAAGTGTAGGCAGTGGCCTGTATATCAATTATGCAGTTGACTAGATCCTTGATGTGGTTTTCAGGATTTATGGCCTTATCAGAGGTAAGCAGGGGGGCCCCAAGAGTGATGGGGTAGTAGCTTCTTTTCCATACAGCATAGCAAAGGGGGAGTACCCAGTGACACAATGTTTTCTAAGGCAATACACAAAGAGAGAAGCAGGTAAGTATAGGTCCCAATTGACAGCGTCAGAGTAGGTGAGCTTCCTTATGATGGAGAAAAGTGTTGAATTTGCATGATTGACTGTCCCATTGATAGAAGGGTTGTAGGGAGCAGAGAAGGACTGGTGTGATCCCAAAGCTTCAACAACAGAGGTTACCAGCTTGGCATTAAAGTTAGTCCCATTATCTGAGAGCAACACTTGAGGACAGCCATGGCAGTAGAAAACATCTTGTAACAGAAAGGCAGCAGTTGTCTTAGTTGTGATGTCCTTTGTAGGGCAAGCCTCTACCCACTTGCTGGAGTGATCAACAGCAATCAGAATAAAGCAACACCTAGAACATGAGCGGGGGAGAGGACCTACCACGTCAATACTGACAGTGTGAAAGGCATGTTGTGGGGGAACTAATTTGAACTTGTGGGCAGCAGCTCAAGACCTCTGCAGCTGGCAGTTGTGGCAGCTAGCTATGATATCTGGGATCAGTAGGTAAAGGTTCTCCCAGAAGTAATTCTTTTGCAGCCAGTCAAAGGTCTTGGCAATGCCTCCATGCCCAGTCTCTTTATGAGCTTGCAACACCAACAAGAGGCAAAGACTGGGTTGTACATAGGGCAGATACTGGTCTTTTACCTTCTTAAAGAGTTGATTGTCACGTATGAGGGTATCTTTGGTTAGCTTTGACAAGGCCAGTTTTACCTCTTCTATCTCACTTTCCCAAGAAGAATGGTACCCAATTAATTTGTATAACCAATCCACCTCTGCAGGATGAAAAGCAAGAATGGGAATTCTGGAGAGCCCATCAGCATCTGGTGTTGAATCCCAGGGTGATAGAGCACAGTGAAGTTGTATCCTTGCAGACGTAGAGCTATCTAGCTAGGCGCCCTTCAGGCACCTTAGCTGTTGAACCACTTAAGCAAAGCGTGGTCAGTGACAACTGTGAAGTGGGTACCATATACGTAGTGACAAAAATTCTTGACTGCATGCAACACGGCAAGACACTCCTTCTCTGTGACACTATAGTTCTTCTCATGATTGTTTAAAATGCAGGAAGTTTAAGCCACAGGATGGTCTACATTCTCATTGTCTAGTTGGGCCAGAATAGCCCCAATAGCAAGATTGCTAGCGTTGGTGTACAGGATGAACTCTTTATCATAGTCAGGATACACTAGAATTGGCACCTCTATGAGTTTTTGCTTAAGGGTCTCAAAGGCTTGCTGCTGGCTGGTGGTCCATTCAAAAGGGACATTACATAACAGCTAGACTAGGGGTCCACTAGTATTGGCAAAGTCAGGGATAAACTGTCTATAGTAGCCCATCATCCCTAGAAAGACTTGTACCTCTTGAAGATTGGTGGGTGGAAGCATTTTATTAATGGCTTCAACCTTCTTAGTCATTGGGCAAATCCCTGTCTGGATTACTTCATGGCCCAAGAATTCAAGACGCTTTTTTTAAGAAGGAGCACTTGGAAGGTTTTAGCTTAAAGCCAGCTTCTTGAATCTTAATGAACAATTCCTTGAGATGAGCCAGGTGATTGATGAAGGTAGCGTTAAAAACCGTTATATCATCCAAGTATACTAGGATGCACGACAACTTCAAGTCATAGAGGATGGAGTCCATGGCCCTTTGGAAGGTGGCCAGGGCGTTGCAGAGTCCCTGCAGCATGCAAGTAGGCTCAAAAAGCCCTTCAGATTTAATGAGCACAGCTTTTTGGCAATCCTTGGGCAACAGATCAACTTGCCAGTATCCAGATGCCAGATCCATTGTAGAGAAAAACTTAGAGCCTCCAAGACGTCAGAGAGCATCATCAATAGGCAGCAAGGGGTGTGAGTTCTTCTTGGTCAAAGAGTTCAATTGGCAGTAGTCCATCACTTTACAATGACCCCTATCTTTCTTCTTTAAGATGAGTAGCAGGGATGCCCAAGGACTTTGGGAAGGTGCCAGCAGCCCAGCGTCTAACAGTTTTTTGAGCTCTTTAGATACCTGGGCGTCCTCCACGCGACTGCGGCAATATGGTTTAGCACAGAAGGGGAAGCATTGCCAGTGTCAATCTGATGGATAACGCCTTTAGCTAACCCACAGTTGGTACTGTCCTTTGCAAAGATGTCGGAAAAAATTGGTCTAGCAAGTCTCACCTCTTTCTGTTGAACTGGGGACAGCTGTGGAAAGTCTTGCGCAGTGAACAAGGATAGGACTTGGGGCTCATCCTCAGGTAGGTTAAAATCTTGGAATGTGCCAAAGGAATGAAGAGACAGGACATCAGGAGCGCCCAACAACTTACCATATCTGAAAACCTGCTCCCTAGACACGGTCATAGGGAGTGCAGTCAGGTTGACTACCAACAATTGAACAGGATCCATATGGAAGACATCTAGGATTCCAGGACAGAGATAAGGTTTGTTGCACCCTAATGAGGGGGGGAGTACAACTCCAAGAAGGTTTGTTCAGGTAGTTCATATGATATCTGGGAGTCTAGGATGGTCTGGAAGCCAGAGGGGATGGTGACAGCAAATGTGGCTAGGAGAGGGATCCCTTCAGACGCAGGACAGGCCATGGGTTGACATTTAATGTTTGAAGAGTGGGTGCAATATTTAAGGTTGAAAACCCCAGTAGGATATTCCAAGGCACATGTCTTATGCTGTTTTGCGGGAACTTTAACTGGCTCTTCAAAGATCAAGGGGACTTTGTATCCCAAAATAGAGAGGTAACCATCTTTTAAGTTGATTATCCCATTATATTCCCTGAGGAACTGGGTGCCAACTAAGAGATCATAACTCTCATTTTCCAAGACAACTGCTGGCACAGCTAGGAGAAGCTTGCTAAACCTCATGGGTAGAGCGGAGTATGCTCCTATGGCGCGGGTCATAGACAGTCCAGCTGTGCCATATAACTGGTGATAATTAAGGTCAGGGGCAATTTTTAGTTTCTTCACAAGCTTGGAGGAGACAGCGTTGACTGGCAAGCCAGTGTCTAAGACGGCCTTGATCTTCACATTTTGAATGGATATCTCTACTTGAGTGGTAGTGCAACCAAAGGGTGGAAGGACAGTTAAGATATCCTGAGCCTTGGCTAATCCTTATCCCACTTCTCAATCATGCATCTTAATCCTGGGAACTCCTTATAAACAGTTGGGAACAGGGAGCAAAACAGATACATTCTTGAAGACAGCGTCAGCAACCTTGGCAGCTTCTTCTGAAGGCTCCACTAGCACAGGAAACCTCATAGCCTGAGTGAAGTAAGGAAAAGAGACAATTTCTTTAGCTTCAGTCAAAGGCTTAGAATTAGTTGTAGTTTTTCCTGAACGCAATTTATAGGGGACTGTAATGGTTTCAGGAACAGCTAGAACAGAGTACCCATATGCATTGGCATCCTCAGTATCAGAGTCATCCAGGCCAGAGTGGTCAGAGATATTGTGGAACAAGAGGAGAATAGGAGGAGCCTCATTATCAGCTGGCTTGGAGTCATATATATAGGGAGTAATTGAAAGAGACTGGGAAGAGTTGTCAACCAAGAGCTTTTCTGCCTCTAGGGTGACAGTTCTTTTCCTGCCTGCTCTTTTGGATCAGCCCCTTTAACCCGTGGGTTGGTGCAGACTTGAGAATGATGACCTATCTGACCACAGTTGTGGCAACCTTGGCGTCAAGTGAGATTTTGAAAGTTCATGGTAAGAATTCAAGGACCACAGGAAGATGAACCAGAGTTAGAAGTAGCTCAACCTTCTCTAACAACTGCTCCAGAATGGGTAAGGTGCTGATTCTGCAACAGTGTCTTTATGCTCTTCATGGAGGAAAGCATATCATTATGGGCTTTGAAGTGAAGGCACAGAAGATTGTTAACTTTGAGGGCTTGAGTGTAAGCCATATAGGCTTCATGGGCTGTCAACTGTCTGCTTGTTATCAGTTGCTGTCCTTCCATGTATAATCTGTCTGCAAACTTGGCTAGCGTCTCTTTAGGCTTGAAAGCATTATGCATGAAGGCGTTTTTCTTTACTTCCAGGCTAAGGTCATCACCAAATTTGTCAATCAGAAGCTACTTCATATCTTCCCACGTCTCAATGGTGGGCAGCTCAGGCACCACCACCTCCTGAAAAGTTGGATGTAGACAGGTCAGAATATATTCTTTCTTAACTTTGTCTGGAGCTTGTCTCATGGCATTTTTGTAGATAGTTAGTAAAGCTGCAATGGTTGAGGTTTTGGGATCAAAGACTTGCTTAAAGGTAGGCTTGAAGTGTTCTTTGGGAGTTGGGCCACCATTGTTGCTTTAGAGTACGTTTATACATGGGGAAAACTCTGCCTCAGATTCAGAGGGGGGTTGTCTAGCCCATAGCTATTGAACACTCTTTTCAAGGGTAGTCAGGGTCTCAACAGCGCAGGCACCCATATTGACAGCTTGAGTTGTCTGTTGTGTAGTAGCATCTAAGCCTTGACCTTGGGTGGTCACTATTGTGGAGAGCTCAGCCAGTTGAGAAGTAAGGGATGGCCCCACTGAGAGGAAAGAGACAAACCTATTATTCACAGAGTTGATCACGCCATTCATCTCTTGTACGTCTCTATTCAGTTCAGTATAGTCCCGCTTCAATAGATCCACCTTGGTAGCTAGGGCAATTAGTTCCCTAGCGCATTGAATTTGAGGAGCTCCTGGTAAGCCAGGGCAGCAACTATCTTCATTGACAGCCCCAACTGGACTAGCAGCAAGTGCCATCATTTCACGTAGGGCGGCAAGTTCTTACTGTAGCTCTGCAACTTGAGCAGCCAATTCAAGCACCTGGGGGTCAGGTTGAGGAGCCTCAGCAGGACGTCCTTGGCTGCAATTTTTTGTAAGTAGCTCTCAAATAGTGTCCCATATTTTTTGCTTTCAATCTTCCAAATCACCAGAAGGGGGAGAGGGCAAAACATCTGGCTTGGGCATGGCTAATTCATTCACTTGACTCTGGAGTTTGGCTATAGCAGCAGCGGTGGCAGCTCTTTCTCAATCAAACACTGCACTGAGTTCACTAAGGCCGTTAACAGCAAAGTCTGCTACCTTCTGTAGTTGCTTGAAGGAATACGTGACAAATGCATTGAGCTGTTGCATGAGTTGTTTGAAGTTGGTGAGATAAGCGTTTAAGGTGGAATCTACCTGAGCTTGCCAGGGTTGTTCTAGCTGGTGAAACTTGTGTAGATGCTCTCTCACGTATTTGGGGATAGACTTGCTCATTTTTTCAATAGAATTAACAAATCGGGTCTGGGAGGTAACAGAGTTGCGCTGATTGTCAGATACCAAGGAGAACAGGGAATGAATCCACTGTTGGTAGGCAACAAACTGGTCCCAGTGATGAGTAACTGCTGCTTTTAGAGACAAGATCTCTTGAACGTGGAGCCCCAACACCATTTGATGGTGGACTAAGGCAGGCTGCACAAAGGACAATATTAAGTGCTCAGCAGAGCCAGTTGCTGAGAGTAGATGTTGTGGAAATTGAGGAGCCACAATTAATTTGTAGTATTCAGCCCAACTGAACTGCAACTGAAGGCAAGGGATGGCTCCTTCACGGGCTATCCCAAGGGCTACTGACATGACTTGGTCTAAGTCAGGGGTACCCATGGGGTAAGCAACTAGGCAGAGACCATTCCTGAGGTTCATTACCATAGGGACAATAGGCAGGTTGGCAATATCTTCCTTAATAGGAGGGCTATTAATTTCAGGTGAAGTCAGCTCTTGTATAGGTGGAGGCAAAGGTCCTGAAAACGTGGATGCAAAAGGGATAACTGAGGGGCTTACAGCCCCTGTAGTGAGCACCCTTTTTGTTGTGTTCTGAGGCGCAGCACAGACACACAACAGGAAATCCTAACCTTAGGATTGGATTTGTACTAAGTCTTGGTTAGATGACAGGAAAAGCTATGTGTTTACCTTATGGTCCTGGAAGAATAATCTCTACTAGGTGTGGCTAGAGAGAGGCGCAGAAGTACAGAAGACACAAAAATAAAAATGTGAATAGAACTTAGATTTTATTGGTGAATACAAAATGGAATATATAGTGGTTAGGAATACCACAAAACACTACCAGGACAGTAGAATCACTTGCCATTAGCATGAGTGGGGCAAGTGAGATGTACAGGATCAAGAAACTAAGCAATTGTACTTTCTGATTCAGTCATCAACTCATTTTGAGAGGCAAAAGCAAAAGCAAGAGATTTGTCTTTGAAATGGCCCACCAAAGGCAAAATCAAAATATGGTGAATAGCGGTATTCACAACAACCAAGTTCTTGTGGTCTCCCAGGACCTTTACTGGGTATTCAGCGCCACATAGGTATTGGCGCCAATGTTTCAGGGTCTTCATTATGGCTAGCATCTTCTTGTCATATATTGGGTAGTTTCCTTCCACAGGTAGTATCTTCTTGGAGTAATATGCTACAGGATGTAGCATAATATCCCCTCCTTCCTGAAGAAGGACCCCTCCCATTGTAAAGTCTGATGTGTTGGTTCCAGAACAAACGGTTTGGGGGGATCTAGCATGGCCAGGACGGGGGCAGATGTGAAGGCAAGTTTCAAGGTTTCAAAGGCGGTGGTACATTCCAGAGTCCAGGCAAAGATGACCTTGTCAGAGCAAAGGCAGGTCAGGGGGAGGGTAATGTGAGAAAATTTTTGGATGAAATCCCTGCAATAATTTGCCAGGCCCAAGAAACTTCTCACATCCTTTCTGCTTTTGGGCACCGGCCAAGATGTTATTGCTTTTACTTTGTCTTGTGCCATGGAAAATCCCCCTTCTTCACTATGTATCCCAGGAATTTGACTTCAGACTGAAAGAATTTGCACTTCTTAATCTTAGCGTGTAAGTTGGCTTGGGAGAGCTTCTCCAGTATAAGGTCCAGGTGGCGCAGGTGTTCCTTGTGAGACTTGCTGTAGATGAGAGAGTCATCCATATATGCCACACAAAAATGGACAAGGTATTTCTCTAGGACAGTGTTGATCATCTTTTGGAAGGTGCTGGGGGCATTGCAGAGGCCAAAGGGCATCACAAGGTACTTGTACAGCCCATATTGGGTTTTGAAGGCCGTCTTGTACTTGTCTCCATCCTTGATTGGATCTGGTTGAACGCATCTCAGAGGTCAATTTTTGAGTACACCTGGGCTCCAGTCAGTACATCACAGAGGTTGTCAGCATTGGGAATGGGGTAGCAGTTCTTCACAGGAATGTTGTTCAGTTTTTGGTAATTCACACATGGACACATCCCACCATCTTTTTTCCTAAAAACAGAATGGGCAACAAGCAGGGGGCCTTTGACACCTGGATGGACCCTTTTTTTGTCATATCCTCAAGGTATGCTTTCAAGGCCTCTTGCTTGCGGTGGTACAGCTGTAGATGGGGCCGTGGTGCAGTTGAGTCCCTGGTAGTAGGTCTATGGTGTGGTTGTAGATTGAATGGCTGGGTAGTTTTGTGGCTGCTTCTTCACTAAACACATGGTTTTGTCTCTGTAGAAGGGTGGGCAGTATTCCCACTCTAGGTTCTATCTTCATAGCCAAGAGTTTGTTGGTAGGTGGTTGTTCATGACTCATGCAAAAAGGAACAGTGTCACAGGATTCTGGTTGGCCTAATGTGGCGGTTTGCTTGCAGTAGTTCAGGATCAGGCCATGTTTGTCAGACCAGGAGCCGCCCAGTATAAGGGGGTGGGGTAGTCCTGGTAAGAGGATCAGGGACAACAGGTATACATTGTGTCCAATGGTCAACAGGAGTTTTTGTTCACACTCATAGCCAGTGTCCAAGGAGCTGATTCCCATGATTACTTGTAGACTGCGCTCTGAGGCTGTCAAGCCTAATTTTTCTGCTAGGCTGGCGTCAATAAAACTTTTGTCCACCCCTGTATCAATAAATGCTCTAATCTTGCGCGTGTTCCCCGCTTCTTCTATGGTCACTTGGATGAACTTGTAAGACTTGGAAGAAGTTTTTTTACACCAGTGATATTAGAGAAGTGTTCTTCTTAGGGCAGGCTCTGGTCAAGTGTCCTGCTTTGTGGAAGTGGAAGAAGAGTCCTTCACGGTAGTATTGTTGAAGCTCTTCAGGGGTCATACTTGTTCTGTTGGGGGTCAGTGTTTGGGGTTGGCGGGCCTGGGAGGAGCCAGCGTTCTCTTGATTTATGCTAAGACCCTTGCACAGGGGAATTAGCTTGTCTAGGCTGAGGGTGGGAGGATGGTGCTTCAACAGGTCCTTCATTGCTAGGTTGATGCCCTTCCAGAAGATAATGGCTGCCAGTTTGTCTTCCAGTTGGGTGCGGGTTTTCAGTTTGAGGAATTTGTCAATATACGCTTGGATGGGTCAGGAACCTTGTCAAATTTCTAGCAGGGAGTTCAGGGCGCAGTATCTAGTGTTATGATCTTCACCTGTGGCCATTAACTCAGCCTCAAACTTGGCATAGTATAAGCAGAATTCTACATCCTCAGCTGTGGCCTTTCCAAATCTGTCCAAGGCGTCCCCAAAATACCATTGAAGCAACCCCAAGGATCTTCTTGGTGTCACTGGTATAAGAGGGGGTGTTGGTAAGGAAATTCAGGCTGAGGACCAGCATGGCGCGTCTAGCTTCTTCAAGTGTGAGCTTCCCCATCTGAGGCCTCTCCACCTTTGTGAGGGACTGGTTCACAATCATGGTTTGCACTTGGGAGGACAGATCTTTGGTGGCATCAGCATTATTGGTGTTAGTTCTCTTTGGGTCATTCAGGTTCATATTTTTCCACATGGAAGAGATCAGGTTTGTGGTCATCTTATAGGTGTAATAAGTGATTATCAATAGCAAAAGCATACAAGATGCCCCAATAAATAACAACATCTTGGGGCTCAGGGTACCAGATTTAATAAAGATTGCCATAATGTCAGGGATCCAGTCTTGGGCGGCTGGCCTGTTGTTTTCAGGAGTAACTTGGGCTGGGGTTTTTGCGGTAATTCCCACCACAAGAGAGAAGCTAACTTTAAAAGGTATAAGGCAGACTTCCCCACCCAAGACCATGAGCTGGCAGCCAGGATTATAGTGTCAATCACCCCTGTGAGGGTGATGTACACAATCCCAAACAGCTTGACAGTATGATTGGTTGGGAGGTTGGGTGCAGAAGCAGGCATGGGTTTTGGTGTCACAGGCGGCTCCATGGACAAGTTGTAAGCAGGGAGATAATTGAATTTTCCTCTGAACAACTTGTTTGTTGAAAATATCCACGGGCCTTGTTAGTTGTATCTAACAGCAGATTGTATGCGGGCCAGGGGTTTGAGTTTGAGTATCTTTTTCAGGGTGTATTCCTTGTATTCAGACTTCAGAGGGTAGTTGGTAAAGTGGACAAGTCCAAAGGGTACATCAGGAGGACAGAAAACAGCGGGTGGTGGGGCAGGTGGGCAAGGAGATCTTGAACTAAATTAGTAGACAGCAAATACAAAATAAGGCAATAGCTGTATGAGCCAAATTAACATAACCTTTATTCAAAAATGGCAATAAGTTTGGAGCGCAGGGACCTTGGGTTTATATAATACGCCCCCCCCAAACTTAACACTTTACATAGAGTTTCATTAGGGCATTGGGAAGGCCAGGGCCGGGGGAATTGGGTGCTTGGGTCAAAAGGCAGCAAAATGGCACTTGGCCCAGGAGTTCTTTCATTGGTCAGGAATCTTGATTTGGCTGCCTGATTATCTTGCTTTAGTGTCAAGGTCATGGGACCGGGTTGCGGGTCTGTACCTCTTTCCTAGGTTGGGTCTTGATTGGTTGCTGGTGTAGACTTTTATTTTTATGCTAATAGTTGCCAAATCAGTACCTCCTGTAGGCGCGGTGATTAGTCCTCCATTTGGTGCAATGATTTCTTTGGTTTGGCTCTTTTTACTGCATGGGTCAACATTCTTGGTATCAGCTTGTGGGGGCTCAATCCCAGAAAAACGCGGGTGGGTGGTCCACAGGCCTGGTGGCCCAAAGGAATCCAGGTTCAGGGTTCAATCCCTGCGTTTGGGCCCGGGTTTCTAGGGAGGAAGAATTGTCAATCCTGACAATTCTGGTCATGGATTGCTAGATGGCTTCTTCAGAGGGACTGCCATTAGCATCCACTCCCATGGGTACAGGTGAAGTCAATAGTAGGGGGCTCCAGTTGCCAAGTGGCAAGGGCCAGGGGATATCATTCATGAATTATTGCAGTTGGGCAAAATCACTAGGTAGGTCTTGGTAGGCATTAGTGTTATCACAAGGCAGCCCTTCCTCCACCAAGAAGGAATCACAGGGTTGAAAGGCCAGATGTTGGTTCAAAAATTACCATGAGCACCAAATGCTGTATGTTTGGAATGTTGGGTATAGTTAGCAAGAATTAGCCCTGGTAATTGTTCAATTACTATACCTTAATACAGGGTAGTAAAACCAAAGTGGAGTGAACAATATGTGGGGGTAAAAACTTATCTTTATTTCATATAAAAACCAAGTATATATAGAGAGGTGGGAAATTGGTGGGATGGAAGTCCAGGGAATTAGGCCAGGTTTGGCGTCAATACCATGATCAAAATATCAATATCAATAAAGCTATTGATTTTGCACCTGGAAGAAGATATCAATTGGGAAATTGGATTATCGACATCACCTCCATTTAGGTTTCCAGACTCAAGCGCCAAGTATGAGCCTTAATTCCAGAATTTAAGGCCTTGTTTGTTGCCCCTTTGTATAACCTCAAAGCTTCCAAATTACTGAGAGAATTTGAGTGTAATCCAGAATTCTCTGGTATCCACTAGTTCTAAATAAATTGGTAGATTGATTGTCTATGTGTAATTATGTTCTGGATCTGACTCCAAATTTGATATCCATCAAATCCATCACATTTTAGCAAATTGTGACACTCTATATGGCCATTCCCAACCTGTAGGCCCCTCCACAAGCACTACCCAGGAGTGTGTTCTTTCTCCTGCATCCTCAAGCATGGCCCTGTTTGCCCATCACACACAAGAAGCTGCTAATCCAGATTGTGTATCAACACTAGCATCTTGAATCATCCAATTGAGCCAAGGGGTCATCCAGGAAAGCTGAACTCTAGAAACAGCCAATAAGATGACAATTTCTGTTTTGCAAGACAGATACATCCCACCTCTAGCCAATCAGCCTGCAAGACACAGAAGAAAGCTAATTACCCCAGAAATTGTTCTCAAAATGGTCAAAAAGCAAGGGATGCTTATGTCCCTTGGGGAAATTGTGAATGTGATGGGTTTTGCAAAGTCCACTGTGGCTACAACCCTGCAGCCCACGCCAACTGTGCCCCCTCCTAAGAAGACCCCAACTGTTGCCTGTACTTCAACTGATAGTGAAAAATTCCATCCCCTTATGATGGCCATAATGCAATGTGACCCGCTGATGCCCCTGGTCCAGGTTTGTCTCCAACTGGGACTACATGGCATTTTCACAAATAAGAGAACAGTTAATTTGTGGATGCATAGAGTTGTGGTTGCTGATAGAATCTTGTTCAATCAAGTTCTCAGTGGTCCTAGTTTGGTGGATAACAACCCCTATGAGTATTCTGTCATCAATCTTATTAAAGGGAGGGCAATGAGGACGCGCAATGTTGTTATCTTCTTGTTGTATGTCAAGATTTCTGCAAGAATCCAAGACTATAGAGAAAATCTTATCCAATCTGATGTTTACAAGTACGTTCCAGTTTATTATCAATCTTTTAGAGTTTTTCTGGCAGTTTCTCAATTGGGTGTCAGTTATTACTGTGTTGTCAAACACAGCAGATTGGTATGCCAACCAGACAGAGCTCCAAGAAATGCTGGAGGAGTGGGCTACCCAACAAGCTGTGTGCACAGTTGTAATGAGTGCTGAGATGGAGCAGTGGAAATGGGCAACCAAGGAAAAACGGCTTCAGGGCATACCTGTTGGTCCTAACCCACCAACCACACTGACATGAATCTTGCAGATGTATGTCTTTACAATTTTGGTTCAACTCTCACACTCTTAAAGCCTGCCACCTGCAATAAACTTTGCACCCAAATTGAGAAGGGGTATGAGCTTTTCCCTTCCATATTTTTCCAAGACTTATCAGATCTTGTCATATTCCATGCAAGTGATAGTGATAAGTCCAGAAAGAACTCCTGCTTCCCCCACACTCATCCATTTATTTTTTCAAGCCTACATATTTGACAGAAGAATAATTTGAACAATTGAAGCAATCAGCTATTTCTGCATCTTATCAGCCAACAAACCAAGCCTCTCCAACTCCCCCATCAAGACCAAGCCACTTACCTTCCAACCCTGACTCCCAAACCATCACCCATTCCCTCCCCACTACCTCTGATGCCATCCCTTTTACAGGTGCAGATGATGGCAACATACATTCTGCCCATTCCCTCCCCTACTTATCCTTTGATGAACAAAATAATTTCCTTTCATTTTGACAAATTATTAAAATTGATATTATTTCTTCCAATTCATAATTAATAATAAATTATTTATATTATTAACATTCCCTAAAAATAATAAAATGATGTACATTTGATGCAGTAACATATAATTATCTGCTAAAATTTTTGTCATTATCAATAATAAAGTAAGGACCTACAAATGTAAATATTTCATAGAATATTGAAATTAGATGTTAAGTCTTGATATTTAGATATTATGTGCATAACTCAATGCATTTTAAATAATAAAATTCATTGTACACTTGGAATTTAGCATTATAATTTTATAATTTAATTGTGTCTATATTAGGGAGGCATTGTCCCTTATTACAAATATTGATACATAGTGCATTTTACAGCCTGAATATTTACCTATTGATAATGTTTCTGTAAAATTTAAGTTGGATTTTGTGAGTTAGTAATGATTTAATTGATCAATCAATCACTGTTTATGACCATTAATTGAATGATTTTCTTTGCTGTGGTAATTGTGCATTTCCTGATAATTACATGCTGGTATCCAATGTGTAATTATCAGGAAATGCACAATTGCCAAAGCAAAGAAAATTAGTCAATTAATGGTCATAAAAAGTGATTGATTGATCCATTGTATTATTACTAACTCACAAAATAAAACTTAAATTTTACAGAATCATTATCAATAGGTAAATATTCATGCTGTAAAATGCACTATGTATCAATATTTGTAATAAGTGTTAATGGCTCCCAAATATAGACACAGTCCAATTAAAAAAACAATGAAAAATTCCAAGCTTACAATAAATTTTAATATAAAAAATGCATTGAGTTATGCACATAGTGCAGAATTGACATGACTAGTAATAAGACCTAGTATAGTTAAAATTTGATAAAACATTCACAATTCAATGTGTGATATCAATAAAATACCAGTTTTTCAAATAAAAATGTTACATACCGGAAAAATATAATCTGCATTTACTAATTCATATGTCTAGTTTAGTGTAATTTTGGTGTATTATGTTCTATGTTATGCTACTTTTTGTATAACTGCAAGTTATTTGTATTATTTATAATAATTGTCAATAAAATGTATTTATATCTATAATTTCCTGGCTATACATTGATGATAGTAATATAATGCCATTATTTGGGGTGTAATTCAAACAACATGTCAAATATCTATTCACTTGTACACAAATTAGAAGAACTCCTTCAAAAAGTTATTGAAATTGAGCAAAATATTAAGGAAATAGTAGTAAAGCAATTGGGAAGTGAAGGAAGGGCTTTGTTCTAACAAAATAAAGTTGCAAAAAGATGTTTAGGGGAAATTATCCAATAGGAACATAAGTAAATAGTTTTAAATTTACAAAGGGAAATTCTGAACATTTAAATTTCAGCAGAGCAAGTTACAACTTGTGGGAGCTCTGGAGAAGTAACAGAGGAAATAATGAAAAGTTCAAATTGATAGAAGGAAATGAAATAGCAAATGAAATGAACAGAAATGAAAGTAATGAAGAGGAAACAATTCAAGTTGAAGGAAATGAAAATGTTGAAATAGAAACAGAAATGAACAAAGGAAATGAAGAAGAACAATCAATAGGCATAAGCTCTTCAAGAATAGAGGAAACTTTATCAAATGAAGGAACTCAAAGGGAATTGCAAAAAAGAAGAGGAATATTAAGACCAGGAATATTAATGAAGAGCCTCCAACACTAATGAAGTTTGCTGATGGAGCGCATGTGGCTGAATGGGCTGCAGGAGAAAGAATTAGTAAGCTCCTTTGTCTTTTAATTACCTTCTCTTTAGTAACATCAAGAAATGGGGAAGAAGTTGTCAAAGTGATGTATATGGGGGCTATCAAAAACTGATAGTCCCTGTCATTTAAAAATACCAAAGTGAAATAAATCAAATAATTCAAATGCATATGAATAGATATTCAAAGAAGAAAGTGTCACAGCCCATACCAGAGTCTGACGGGACTCCCACAGGGGAGGCAGGCCGGGCCTGGAAGGCCATGTACACAATAGGTACAATTCAGACCAGGTAGTTGACTGCAGGAGCTAGGGGGCGCCAACTCCCAGTATGGGGCACAACCTGGTAGGCCAGCTCTAATACTGTGACTTAGACAATCCCTAACTTGCTGAAGTCCTGGGCAGCAGGTGCATTGAGTAGGGGGAGCAGTAGGAATCTTCTTCATAGCAGGCAGGAGATCCAGGTGATGGGGGTGGTAATACTCTAAGTCAAGAGCGCAGGGTGGATTGACTGAGATAGCAGGAGTGTAACCAGGGGGATATGGGTAGGCAAGATTATATTGTGTTGTGGATTCCCAAACAGATGCAAAGAGAATAATTAAATTGGAGCAAAAATAGACAATTCCTGCAATAAGATAATAATTTCTGGGCATAAACTTGTTTTATTAAGATGTCAACATTGAGGAGGGCTTCTACTCCTCACTACTTATACTTATTGGTAATTTTGTGTCCTTTTGTGCCACCAGGGAACTGATGGCATCAATTTCAGTTGAACTTACAATTTTCACTGGAATTTGCGTACTTGGGCCAGGGGGTGGGAGCTCATTGGTTGGTATAACATGAACCTTTCTTAAACTTCAGCATGCTGAGGTTCCACAGTTATTTATAGTTCCTGCAAGCAATTGAACGCCTGATTGTGCAATCAAAAAATTGCACTCCCAATGTACCATTTCCTGATAGTTGAGAGGCCCAAATTTGATAATAGAATCAAAGCCAGAGATTCAAGGCTTGTGTGCCTCTCAAATCCTGGGCCATTTTTTAGTTGAAGGGGGGTTTTCTTGCTCTGGGAGATACTTGGTAGGGGTTCCCAAGCTGTGGGGTTTTTGCCTCTAGGAAGGCCAGCTGATTGTCAAGGGAATTCTGGGCCCTGAAAGAAAGCAATGAATATTTATTATGAAGCACCTGTGGGGGTGTTCAACTTGGGTGAGGGAATCATATGAAGTGGGAGCAACAATTAAATTTCAAGAAATGAATAAATCCCATCAAATTTTCAAATCAATATCAATGAATACATCTATTAATGTATTTAAGATTCATGTTCTCAAATATGAATATATATGAATCAAATACAAAGAAAATTTAATTCAAAATAGCAAATAAAAATTTAAAATCAGCTATTTTTAATGAGTTTTTCAAGTCACTATCAAATAAAGTTGGGGACGCAAACCTCGTGAATATATTAAACCCTTTATTAATTTTGTTTACTGGAGCATGGGGGCAGACTTGAGCAGGACACCAGAGGGAACACTTTTAAAATTTTCAAATACCAGGTACATAAACTGGCTCATATCTACTTACAAGAAGTTGTGCCTATTTTCTGAACTATATACCTTGCAACAAATACACATTGCAGTGTACTTGGGGATCCTCCTGAATTGCATTTTGGAATCAAAGGTAAAGAAACTGAAAGACAACCTAACCCAGATGGGAATTTGCCATCTAGCACTTGAGAAACAGAAGACTCCACAGGGCTATAAGACTGTGGAGAATGTCCTATATAATTGCTTTTCATTTGAGTCAGTATACAGATATTGCTTACCTCCCAAGAAACCCCTTCTTGTTAACTCCATGTTGCAATTACCTTTTATATGCCTTGCTGCCACCACCAGGGTGATGAGCGCCACCCCACTTGTAATCAGCTCTTGCATAATCCACCACATACAGAAGAGTATGTAGTCCCAATTAGATGTATTAGCTGAAACTTTAATTTTGGGGTATAATTCCCCAAAATAATCCCATCCCCTTGCATATTTGCTTTTTTTTAATAAAACTTTATTCTATTTTAATTTATTTTTATTATTTTGAATTAGAATAGTATAATATTTTTTTAGATTATAATAAAGAATTAGTTACTATAATTTGAACACATTTAATATCAGTTTATAATTTTTAAAATTATTATTTAATTGATTAGCAACTCTGGGCTCATATAATTAATACTTTAACAAACTTAAGCTCAATTTAACCAACACAGACTGTCCATTAAATTTATGTTTTAAACAAAGGATTGTTTAGAACTCAAATTTATTTTCCTTTGAGTATGATTTGATAAATATATTTACTATTCTTAACTTGTGTCATAAGTAACAATTAGTAACAGATACAATGAAATCATTGATCTTCATGTCAAAAGGGTTTTGTGGCACTAAATTGTTGTGGATCAGGTGATGACTCACAAGGTCCAATTTGTGGCTTTAAGAAAATAACAGGCATTGTGCTGAAAAGGGATCACATTTATTTAAACAAAATTAATCTATTTGTATCTTATTTATTTTTTAGATGAACAGTCAATAAAATATTTGGTGTATTATAATAATACTTATCTCTGAATCTAATATATTTATTTATATTTAACTAACATCTAAAGTTTTTAATATCTGAAAGCAAACTAACGTCAAGTCAACATAACATATAATACTATTTTCTAAATCCCATTAAAAAATAAAATAAAAATCAATTGAATCCAAGAACATCCCTTTATCTGATTGGCTAGGAAGTGAGAGTTTTGGGCAAGGAAGAATTTGGAGTGGCTGTAGAAAGCTGAAACCACATCAAGTGGCATCAAGAATTGTCTGACCTCAAGAATATTAAAGAGATCTTTGGTGTCCTATAGGAGGCTGTTCTTCACCTTATTCTTGATCCAACCAAACACCTCCTTGATTGGATTCAGAAATGTAGAATAGGGTAGGAAAAGTAGAAGTCTCATTGGACAATTGGCAACTGTGGTGTGATGTTCATGGGAGATTGGTGAGGAGAGTGAGAGGGACCTCTAATGAGCTTCTTCCTGAGAAGCTTAAGAACTACTTCTACTGAGCTGCGGTTTGCAGGAGACAGTAGGGAGCACTTAGATCAATCCTAGGGCACTAAATCTAAACTTTTAGCACAGCAGGGAGATTCTCTTGTTACCTGAAATAGTGAAGGCAACAAGAAAAGCAGAGTCTAATAGAGTGTCAAGCCTCCAGAATAATGTAACAAACTTAATCATTATTCCCCTTTGTTGATTGATTAGACGGTCAATTGCCATTTAGCTGGCTTGATTGTAAAAGCATCAACTTATCCTATCCCTTGGATTTGGCCAATTGATACACTGATGATTAACCCAAAGATTGATCCTGATCCAAAAATGGTCCTCCAATTGGACTCAACCTGAACAAACAAACTTGATACCTAGGCCACAATCACAGAACAATTAATAGCCAATAAGATGAAATACTCAAGAATATTAATGCAAGTTTGTTTACGCCAAACATTTGCACCTCCAGATACCTCAAATTCTATGACTAATATGGAAGGTTGTTCTGAAGGAATATGCATGATGCAAAAACCCAATAGACAGGGTAACTAAACTTGCACATTCATAAACCGTAAACAAGATGCTGCCAACACGCTGGTGAAGTGAGCTGAGGCCCGGTAATCTATTGAAGTCCCATGCCAGACCGGCATGGTTGCCTAGCTCTGGGGGCTGAAACTAGCAGTCTGGGGAACAGATAGACTGACTAGTAAGAGTTAGATGTGTCAGATAACTATCTGGCAAGAGGACCTATCCACCCTATATAAAGTGCTCTCCTAACTAGAGATTGAGCAGAAAAAATATCACCCTTGGATTAGAGATTGAAGATTTCTAATTATAGTATCACTACTAGCCGCCGCCTAGTAGTCAGTTGTATCCAGATAGAGCACGCCGCCGTCTATCTGCAGAACTGTATTTCTTCTCCTACAGCCCTAGGACTCTTCCAAGATGTACCATATCCCCAGACCCAATTGGTAGCTACAGACTGTTGCCATACAGTCCCCTATCAACACATATACTACAATGTCCTTTAATAAAAGTAATACCTCAAGACCCCAAAATCTTGACATAGAGTCTGATTAAAAGCTTGAGTCTTATTAGAAAAGTAAGATCAAGCTTGAAGTGCAAAGTAGTGTGGGTAAAAGATATGTTTATTGTGAGGGAAGAGATTCATTATATATTTGAATTATTCCTGCACATGAACAGTTGTGTAGGAATGGGGAAGGAACCTGGGAAGAAACTGAACTACTTTTCATCCAGTAGTAATCAGGTTCATCCCAGTTAACTGAAAGATCTACACCCCTATGTTTCACCTCATGGGTGAGTGAGGGTATGATGCACAGTCATCACATGTGATAATTTCAACTCCCTGGTGCTTGACTCCCTGGTAGTCAACACTATAGTAAAGTGAGAATTAAGCTTTTTCCCTGATTAAGAACTGGAAATTGACACTTTTTTATTTACAGATCTTGATGTACTGAAAGCTTTTATAATAAAAATTAAGCTATATAGCTATGGTATAATAAAATTTAACCAGAAAACTCAAAAATGCAATAAAAATTGTATCTTACTTAATGAGAATGAGGAGAAATAAGCAATTATTTCTCATTTTACTATGTAATTTACACTCTTTATTATAAAAATATTTTTGATTGCCATAAAAAATAAAATTCCAATGAACAAAATTAAACAAAAAAACAACAATGGAAGTTATGCAAAATATGAAGAAATATTAATATTTTGATATAGTTCATATGAGTATAAATGTGAATATCTTTTGTTTTATTAGGAAATTAACAAAAATTAAGATATTTCATTCACTTTCAACTATAACTATTCATTTTAAATTTACCATGTATACATAAAATAATCAGTGCTATCTAATTAAATCAAAAAATAGAAAAATTAAAAGTAAAAACTAATTGATCAAAACTAAAAAGTAAAAATTAAAGCTAAAAAGTTAAAAGTTAAAAGTAAAAATCATATAAGCAAGAAAGTTTATTCTTCACCCTTCTTCCCCTTCTTCATTTTAGCCCCTTCCAGGAGGGCAGTTGCAATGAGCTCAAGCTTCTGCTTGATCTCTGAGGCCTTTTATTTATGCTTAGCCTCATTTTGAATGGCTTTGGTGAATAGGGTGGATCAGGTTGTGGGCTTGGTGGGGGGTACACAGTTTGCCAAGTAACGCAGCTTGGAGATGGTTTTCTCCTGCTTGTACTGCAGGAGGTAAAAGAAAATATTGAATTTTGGGTGGAGCCCAAAGTTGGCCTTGAGGTGTTTGTTATAAGCCTCTAGCGCCAAGGTGGTCTTGAGCTCCCCGTTGATGGCTGCCCGGTAAATGCTCCAGCTGGCCTTGGCATGGGCCTTGCCTTGCCTCTGTGTGACAACCTTCTCAATCCAGTAGGGCTTGAAGTACTCAAGGAAAGGCTTAAACTCTAAGTGCTTCAATGCATAAGGATTCTTTGAGAGAACCTCAAACCCCTGTGCAGTGTGCTCTGGCTTTAAAAAAGCCAAGGCACTAAATTGTGCAAGCACAAATTTGCAGGTGTCTGAAGTGTCCCTCTGGCTCAACCTACTTAGCTCGGCATGGGCCTGCACATTCCAAGCAACTGCTTGGCAGTAGTGAAAGTGTCACCCCTGCACTCCCCGCTAAACAGCTGAACAGCTGCTCAAATGCATTGAACTGATTAGGCTCAAAGTCCATGACAAAAATGTGAGGCCCCAGAGCTCTCAGCCTTACCTTTTCCTCCAAGTCCAGGGTGGCCTGGACCTTGTCAATTGCAGGAGATTTGGCGCAGGTGTGGGGAGGTCTTCTTGGCATTGTTGTTGTCAGGAATGAGGGAAAGTGCCTGGCAGAGGATCATGAATGCATGTGTGTAAATAACCTTGGTGGCCCCAGGAAGAAGAAAGAACAAAAGTGGAATCACTTGGATGTCAATATGGGCATGAACCATCCAGAGCTGCTTGAACATCTGGGGGCAAGTGGCAAAGGTACCATCAACTAGCCAGGTTGACGCCCTTTTCAACTCCATCAGGTTCTGCTGAGTTGAGTAGCAGATTATGCAGTCCTTGGTGGCGGGCCCATCATCATAGAGGAGGAAGCGCTCCCCACTTGGAAGCTGCTTGAGCTCGTGGGTGAGCGTAAGCTCCAAGAGGATGTCTGAAGCCTTAGGGGGAGGGGGATTGGCAGCAATACACTTATCACTTATGAACTTAACCAACTGCTCCTGTGTTGGTACCAACTTAAGATTGTTGGGTTTGAGATGTTTCAAAGCCTTTATGGCCAGATCAGAAGCCTGGAGATGAGAGGATGTTGGTAATTCTTGAACAAGGTACCATTTTAACATCCAAGTGATTAGATGATTGGAGGCTTGCAATTGTGCTCCCCCTTCTCCGCTGTTACTTGTTCCCAGCCCTCAGTTTTCAACTGGGCCCTGAATGTCTTATCCAAACATACAAAGTGCTTTCTCTTGGTAGCGCTCTTTTGATTATTACAGTTAAAAATGTAATTGTCAGCAACGTAGCCAGGGATGTCCTTTATTGACATAATAGAGAAATAACAGGGGAAGCGCTTGAGGACTTTGAACTCTCTGTCCATATTGCAAATATTGTGGATGGCCAGTGGATCCCAAGCCATGTGATCAGAAGCTTTGAACTTCTTTGAATATTCCTCAGGCTCATCCTGGGGGTCAGATGAGGGAGGGGGGAAGAGCCATCAGGGGGAGGAGGGGAAGGGTTCTTTGAGGCCTGCTTAGAAGCCTCCTTTTTCTTACCAGAAGAAGAGGTGGGCTCCTTGGCAGCCTTTTGCTTCTTGGTATGTTGCTCCTTGGTGGGCTCTGAATCAGCCTCTGAGTGGTAAAATGAGTGGTTGATAAGATCACCATCAGATTTATTGGGGGAGGAATTTTGGGGGAAGGTGAAGGGGATGTGGAAGATGAGTGTGGAGGGGGGGAGTAGGAGGAATTGGGGTGGGAGACTTTGCCTTTTCAGGCTTTTTGGCACACTTGGGAGTGGAGGCAGTTTCTTTGGAGCCCTTGGAGGCTTGGCGCTTGGGCTGTTGGCTGTTCTTGTTTGATTTTGTCTATAGAAAAGTTTAGCATTGTAAATAATAGAAGTATGAAAGATATGAAAAACAGAGGTAAAGCAAAGCAAAAGTTAAATGAAAAATATGCAAATAAAGTTTTTTTATGAAGAAAAAACATAAAAAAGTAAATAGAAGCAAAATAGAAACTCAAAGTATAGATATAAAGGTTAAAACATAGAAAATAAGTGAATTTTTTATGAAGCATCAAAGATGTTAGGTTCAGCATAATATCTTAGTGCTAAATCAAAGTAAAAGTATAATTAAAAATCAAAAAAAATATATAAAAATTATATGAATAGTAGCATTAAAAGTAGTAGATTATAATTGCAAAATAATTATTATGTGGAATTTTTTTATTAGGAGTTGAAAATTAAAACATAGTAAAGTTTCAAGTTTGGCACTGTCAATCAGCTAGGAAAAACTGAATTCTCACTGTAAAGTAAGTCACTTTGAGCAGAAAAATCAAATTTACTATGTTTTTTACATATGAAACTTTCTTAAATTTAAAACAGGTTTGAAAGTTAACCCAAAAGCAAAGCAGTTTCATATGCTCAAAAATAAAAAAAATACTTCATAAGTTAAAAAAGTAAATGAGTAGGAAGGTGTTTATTAGTGTTTAATTTGTGCTGTGAGGAGCTGGGAGTAACTTATTTATCATAGTGTTGGTTAAAACGTTAAGAAGCTCTCTGTACTAATCCCCAAGTTAAAGTGTCAAGTGAGTGAAAGTCAAGTGGCGCTCATAGTGTGTCACATATTAATTTAGCCTTAATTCCAAGTCTTTGATTAGTTAAATTTAAAACTGATTAGGTGGCAAGTGGATAGAGACTAACAAAGAAGATGTTGAGTTTCTGTTTTTTATAAGTTACATATGAAATCTCTTAATAAATTGGGCTTAATTTATGTGGCACCACTTAATCCACAAACCACGGAATGACAATGTAAAAAATGTGGTATATTTGATTAATGTCTATACCACTAAATCCAGTATAGTGGTGCTTGGGAGCCTAATTGACAACTATTGACACTAATAATAAAAATATAATAGTAAATAGCAAATTTTATATAAGTGCATATGTATTTTATTAATAAAAATGAATTTTGGTTTAAAAAGTGTTGAACTGGTCACTTTTTGTTTTAGAGTTTCAAACACAGGTTTTTTCATTACTATTAGTAAAATTACTTATAAATTGCCCCTTAAATTGGTATTTTAGCTAACTGAATTATTAAAAAAGTCAAGTTTAAGTAAATTTAACCTTGGTTTTTGGTTTCAAACCCCTTAATTACTAGTAAAAATTAGCTTAAAATCAGTTAAGCCAAAAATACTAATAGATTCACATATGCAGCACTTGACTCCCTGGTACTCAACACTTTGTCAAGTACCAGGGAGTTGAACTTACCACAGTTGCCAGACAATCAGCAAGGCAGTGGCTGGAGGTAGGTTGTTTTTATCAATGGGGGAATTTGGACACAACCAGATCCACTTTGTGGAGCCTAACATTATCCAACACAACAGTATTGGTTGTGCCTTGGTAATTAATCCAAAGGTACTCCTTAACAGTTTGGAGAAAATCAAGGAATGTCCTGCTATTATGGGAATCCTTGATCATCTGATACTGATCTAACCTGCAGGGACCAACAAGTGCTACTATTGAATATGTCTGGGAACAGAAACCTGCACAATATGCTAAACCATCCTTGGACCCCTTCTCAACCCAACCATGCCTAGACCTGAGTGAGGAGGGAAATAAGAATTTGTCAATATAGAAGAACTGGACATTCCCAGTCTCCTTTAGAGCCACATAGGTCTCAGAATAAATGTGGCAATCCTCAATTGGCTTCTTGCTGTTTCTGTTGTACAAAGAAATTCTCAGTACTTTCCATGAGAAGCCAAGATTGCCCATTGTTTTGTAAATGAGTGTTTTTTAAAAAAAAAAGCCTGAAATCAGTAGCAAGCATTGATTGGACAGCAAGTGAGTCCAGGTGACAGCCCTTATCTACCCACTGTTTTATTGCATCAATGTGCATAGGCTGTAAGAGTATTGGCTGTCTTTTTGGCTTAGCAGATTTGCTATTTGACCATTGTTGCTATATTTGGTGTTGATGTTGGCAATGTATCTGGCTGTGACACCAAATTGGGACGCAATATCCCAAACCGCCATTCCCCTGTTCAAGCAGTTGAGGAGAGCTTCACACTCACTATCTGTTAACCAACGCCAGCCCTTGACAGGTACCATGGCATCCTGGCTACCAGGCTCAACACAGGGGATGGGGACCTTTGTGTAGAAGGTGGGGTCATGCTTGCTTGCAGTGGTGCCGTCAATGGTTGAATACACAATAGGCGCAGATGGTTCCTCAGTTGTGACCAATGGCTGATAGGAGGTGTCAAAGACGTGGGGGCAGGAAGTAGCAACTCTTGGGTCAAGAGTGCAGGGCTGGGTGACAACTGGGTATACAGTGGAGGTGTAAGTAACCTCAGTGTTCCCGGTGACCCTGGTGTAGGAGACTTTTGTGGCAGGCCTTGAGAGTGGCTTCTGTCTGGGATTCAGGCTGATTGATTGGGCTTTGGATGAAGGAGGTGGTTGGCTGGCAATGACACCTTGGGAGGCCTGTGTATTGACATGACTCCCCTCAAGTTGGGTTCTGGGTCTGTTCTTAGACTTTCTGGGACGCCCTTGTGGACAGGCTGCCCTGCAGGCTGGTGCAGGAGCAGGTTGAGAATGTGATTGATGGTCCATAAAAATAAAATAAAAAATATATTTATATTAAATATGTATTTGTTTGTAGTTATTAGTTTAGTTGTGGGTAGTTATTTTCTCTTGAGTTAGCCTTGAATAGTAACAGAATTTCTATATCCGTGATTTGAAGTGAATAATATTGTATAATTTCTGGGTTTGGATGATTTTAAAGTTTAATAAATTTTTATATCTAATTATAGTTATTTAGATTGAATTTTTAGTTGGATTTTAGTTGTGGTGGAGCTTCTTTATTTGGGTTGGTGTTTCCTAGTGTGCTTAGTGTACATTAAATTTGGATTCCAGTTCCTGCAATTATTATTTGAGTTTACTAGTGACATTCAAAAGTGATTTGAAATTCAGTTCTTGGATTTGATAATCCCGCAATTTCAAAAAACATAGTAAACTTAATGAAAATGGTTGATGGATTTGAATGCTTCAAATCTGATTCCAGTTAATTCATTTTGTCCATTGGAAATATGCAGTTCAACTTGAACCTTGCAAAGTGTCTATTAGTTCCCGCATTTTCAAATATTCAAATAAATACTCAAAAAAATCAATTTAATTAAAAAAGCCATCCTGCAAAAGTGATTTGAAATTCAGACCAAGGATTTGACAATCCCGCATTTTTATGTTCAGGCTCTGAATTTACAGTATGGGATACTTTGATAGCAGGCCTTGAGAGTGGCTTCTGCCTGGGATTCAAGCTGGTAATTCTGGCTTGTGATACAGGAGGTATTTGACTGGCGCTGATGCCTTGGGAGGCCTGTGTTGGCATTACTCCCTTCCAGTTGTATTCTAGGTCTATTCTTGGACCCTCTGGGACATCCTTGTGGACAGGCTTCCCTGAAGCTGGTGCAGGAGCTGGTTAGAATGGGATAGTCTGTCTGTAAAATAAAATAAAATATATATATTAGATTAAATATGTGCTTTATTTATATTTTCAGTTTTTTTGGTTGTTATTTTCTCTTGATTTAGCCTTTAATAATAGAATTTATATATCCATGATTTGAAATGTATCATATTGTATCTTTTCCTGGTTTGGATAATTTTAAAGTTTAATCACCTTTTATATATAAACATGGTTATCAAGATAGAATTTTTCATTTAATTTATTCATAGTAGAGTCTCTTGATTTAGACTGATTTGTCCTAGTATGCTTACTGCACATTAAATTTGAATTTCAGTTCCTGAAATTATTTGAGCTTACTAGTGACATTCATTTGTGATTTGAGTTTTGGTTCATGGATTTGAAAATCCTGCAATTCCAAAAAACATAGTAAACTTAATGAAAATGGTTAACAGATTTGAGCGCTTCAAAACTGATTTCAGTTAATTCATTTTTTCCATAGGAAATATGCAGTTAAACTTGAAATTTGCAAAGTGTTTATGAGTCCCTGCATTTTTAAAAATTCAAATAAAAATACAATGAATTCAATTTAATTAAAAAAGGGCATCCACAAATGTGATTTAAAATTTGGACCAAGGATTTGACAATCCTGCATTTTATTTTGGGCTCTGAATTTACAGTATGTTTTTTAATTTTATTATGTGAGCAAGAACACACAGAAAACAGTTAATATTTGCTGGTTTGCTTAAATTTAATTAAGTGTACTATGAAAAACATAGTAAATTTTTGAAAAAATTTGTCAATGCCAATGACTTCTCTGATAATGTCTACATTTTTCTAATCAATAGTGTGAATTCAGCATTTTTTTGCTAATTGTCATTCATAATGTTGACACTTTCACTTTGCATATATAAAACTTTATGTTTTACATAATAAAAAATCTAAAATTTTAACAAGTTGTATTTTTAAATTTTTGCTTTCATATTTTTGGCTTTAAAAATAAAATAATTCTCCTAAATTAATATTTTTGCTTATTTCTCTTAACTTTTAACTTGTTATTTAAAACTCTAATAAAATAAAACTTATAAAATATTTTTAGTATTTTAAATTTTCATTAAAAGCCATATAAGCTTTAATTTTTATATATTATGTTTTATATTTGTTTTGTTTTTAAATACATTGCTTTATTTTAAACCCTTTTACTTATTATTTATAGGACAAAAAACTTCCAAATTAGCCCAAAGCCATCAAATGTCCCACCAAGGCTTCCAAGGCTCCCAAGCAGAAGTCTTTATCCTCAAAGAAGGCTTCCCCTAAGCCCTCCCCTGAGCCCTCTCCTGAGCAGAGCCCAGCTCAATCCACTAGGTGAGATAAATTTGATGGTTCTCTTACAGACTACAGTTTCTATAACTCAGCTTCAGATGAGGAGCTTACCAAGAAGCGCTGTCAGGCCAAAAAGTCCC
The DNA here is from genome assembly GCA_014839935.2 of Entomophthora muscae. NCBI lineage: Eukaryota > Fungi > Entomophthoromycota > Entomophthoromycetes > Entomophthorales > Entomophthoraceae > Entomophthora > Entomophthora muscae. The sequence goes on from QTSX02000712.1 coordinate 928,907, forward strand.
CTCCCAAGGATAATTTTTCCCATACATGAGGAGCACCACAACAAGCCCTCTTCTTCTCCCCCCACCAAGCTTTCCCTGTTCCAGTTCATCTGAAGATGACTCAAGCTGCACCCTGACTACTTCTCTGGCTTCATCCATGCTCCTGCTGGCCTTTAAGATCCACTTGTGTCCCACAACATTTGCAATTTTGTAGTGAGTTTAAGGTTCCTTCTTCCTTGCCCAAGTACTTCCCCATAATGAGCGTGAAGAGTGGGCCGGTCATGGTGGCCAACAGCTACATTTACTCCTGTAACAAGCCCAACTGGGGCTTCAAGAGCCGCCACTATACCTGTGAGGACTTCTTTTGTCCAGTTGGGCTCAACACTAAGTGCTGGGACAAGTTTCAAACTATCAAGGCCAAGCACACTTGTGTAATGCCCAATACCACCATCTCTTGCCTCCTTAATTGGTATCTGGTGCAGATTATTTCCACATCAAAGGACCTTTCTCCTACTGTGGTGTACCAACTCTTTGGTCACTATGGGATGTCCTGAGTCAAAGCCCAGGACTAGCTGGATGGGGTTTTCATTCCCTAGTTGGGGCGTCTGGCTAAGTTGGAGTTTGGATTTGACTTGCATCACAGAGAATTCTTCTTGACTTTTCCTACTACTAGGCAAGCATCCCCTACATGCACTTGTACTTCAGCTGGTGCTAGCCCCTCTATGGACCTGTACCAATTCTTCAGCAACCTAGTAAACTCATTTCCAATAAAATTTCTTCCCATATCTGTCATTTCAAGGTATCTATTTAACCTTTCCCACTCCTCCCTTGAAGTTTTACTAGTTCCAAACCTTTGACAACTTTGGCAATAGGTATCCTCTTCCCCTTGACTAGGGTAGAGTATGTTAGGTAATTCACTCACAGGGTCTATCTTTACTACTGGAAATTTTGGCAGGGGTCAAAATGGGCTTTTATTTCCTTTCAGAAGAAAGATTCCATTAGAAACCTTCTGGTATATGTCCCAGGGGTCTTGGAAACAATAGGGTTTAGCCAATACTTGGAGTCCTCCAATAATTTCTTAGACTCCTTGTACTTGGTCTTATACTTCTGTACTTTAGTCTTGGACTCATGCTCTTTATTTCTGGACTCCTATTTCTTGCTTGGCTTTATCTCCTTAATCTTAAGCTCTAGCTCTTTAATCTTAGGCTCCTGCCTTTTATCTTAGTCTTCATCTCTCTGTTTAGCTCTAGTGGCCTTGTTATTTCACTTGATCCAGCCCTAGAAAAGTCTCAGATTAAACCCCCTTTTATAGCTCCTTGTTTCAGTCCTTATTTCTCTCAGAATTCTGGCTTTCCAGGATTAAACTATCCAGTTTCTTCTGCTCTATAATATATTAAACCTTTTAACTTACTTCAGAAAATTAAAACCCTTCTTTTTTGGCTTCATTCCCTCATTTTTTAGGCTTAAACCCTTTAGTTAAAGCCCTTAAAACAGTGATTGAACAGGCTTTGACCTGCAGCCAATCATACGCCTGGATTCAGCTGTTTTGCCAAAAGGTTTACCCAAATGACTTTCTTTTGACCCTGGTTCAAACCCAGCGCTGTCTTGCTCCAGATAAACAAGTGATCTGTGTTTCAAACAATTTTGCTGTGATTCCTGTCACATTTCTCTGGGCAAACTCAAGAGCTTCCACATATGTTTTACTTAGGGAATTTTCAATTCCTAATTTCTTCAACAATTCTCCAAGTTTCTCTGCATTATCTTGGCATTTTAGCACTTTGAACTTGCCTGTTGCTTGCTTCTTGCCTCTCTCAACTGTTTTGGCAAACCTTCAGCCTTTGTTCTCAAAGTTTCTCTGTTTTGTTTCTGTCTCTTTGACTCCTCTTTACTCAATCAATTCTTTATAAATTTGCAATCCATTTTCTGTAAATTTTTTTCTTTTTCCTTTTTATTTTTTTAAATGATATTTATCTAAATCTTTTTATCAATCTTTTTTGACAGTTTGATTAATTTTTTACTGCTTCTTTCTTATTAATAATCCTAATTTCAATAGTCTAAATCCAAAATTCTTGCTCCTGCATCTACTTCTACTTCTGCTGGTTTGCCTTGATCATCCATCAATTCTCCAGCTAGTCTTGACTCATGATCTTCCAGACCTCTAGCTAGTCCTTCTCTATGACCTTATGATCCTTGAGCTAGTCCTTCTTTCTGATCTTTGAGTCCTTTGGCCAGTCCTTTCTAGTCCATCAGCTAGTCCTTCCTATGAACCACCTAGATTCCATTCCTCCTTTGCCTGAACCACCAAGATTCTATCCTTACCAAGATTCTCCAGTCCTTTGACTAGTCTTCATTGTGATCATCCAGTCCTTCTTACTAGTTTTTGCTGTGATCTTTTCCTCTGAACCACATTTTGGTTTCACTTTCAGTCCCTGTTACTAAAGCCTCAGACTCAGGTAATAAGTCTTCATCAAGTGAGTTAGCATTTGACTGGGTCCCCATAAGTGACTGCCACTAAAGGCCATCAACCACAGACACTCCTTGTATATGTGCATTTGTTTTTACTCACTCAGGTGATTGGTCCTGAGCTTTCAAGAGCAAATTAACCAAAAGTACTTCCCAGAGGACTGATCATTATCAAGTTCTTCAACTGCTTCCTCAAGCAGCTACCCTGATAACACCTCCAAGCATCTCTATGCTCCCAATGATAGCTTCAGGACTTCCCCCAAAGCCTCCAGGGAAACACAGACAAGGATCTCTTACCAGTATGCTAAATAAGAGTCCCACTTACAGACCTCCTGCAAGTAATCAAGGGATCCTTTTGAGCTTTAAGGTCTGAAGTCTTGGGGTAAATTATTTTAAACTAAAGCCTTTAAACCAAGAATGTTTATATTTGTTAAATATAGAAAGGTAGGTAAATTTTGCAATAATAACTGGAAAAAGGCTCCTAAAAGCTTATATGAAGTAAAGTAAGGGCTAAGGAGGTTTATTAATCCTAAGAAAATAAAGTAAAGACTAGTCTTAATGACTGATTATTTAGTTAAAAGGTCGATTTCTAATTCTGGAAAGTGATCACCACTAACTGGTGGATTAAAACTATCCACAATCAAAGTGTGAGTCCCACTATAAAAATTACCTAACTGCTGAAAAATGTAATCAAATGGAATCATGGAACTAAGATGGGAAGATGCAAGAGTGAAGAAAAGAAAACACAAGCCACAAAACCTAACAAGTACCTTTTTGGGGTAAAAGTCAAACAATCTCAACTTAAGTTGAGACTGAGTAAAACTCAGGCCTTTTATTCAAGTCTGGTTTTGAGGTGAAAGGTAAAGGGGGAACAGCTAACCAAAGGTAGTTAGTTGGCTTGGAAATAAAGAGCAAATCAAAAAAGCATGTCTAATGCTCTCTTTAACCTTAAGAAGTTAGGCACAAGCTTGGGGGAAGACAAGGGAATGGTGGTAAGTATTTGGGTTAAGCCAAAGGGCAGAGCAGAGGAAGAAGAACAGGAAAAATTTGATCTGGACTGCTGACGTGAGCAGGAAGAGAAGCAAAGCAAAAAGTGAAAGGTAATTTGTTTGAAACTAGCTGAAACTAACCTTTTTCATAAGTACCAGGCTTGAAACTTGTTTTCAAAGTAAAAGCTAAGCTTGCAGATGCAACTAACTATTAATTTAGGTTAATATTACTGACAAGGCAAAGAAAAGCAGGGGAGTAGGTGGAAAAGATGAATTATAGAAATTAAATCCTAAAATAAAGGAAATGATCCAAATGAAAAGTTCCTGATAAAATACTAGCAGCAGATAAATAAAAGAGAATCCTGACAGTACCCTTAGCTGCTAGTATAAAGATCCTGGTAGGCCTTAAGCAACTGTTGGCAGTGGTCAAGATTCTCTTCAGGTTCCCAAGTGCAGTCCTCAAGTTCATATCCTTTCCATAGGATAAGGTATTTGTGGGGTTCCTGGTCACCAGTCCCCAAAGTGTGTCCTGGGTTGTAGCCAGGGACTGGCTTGGAGGATTTGTCATTCTCCAACAGTGGTTAATGGTTGGTGAGGAGCTTACACTTGGCTTGCATAAGAGCAAACTCCTCCAGTACCTTCCCAATTACTAAGCAAGTGTCTCCACTGTACACTTGTACTTCAGAAGGCGCCAGTCCTTCTGTAGGCTGATACCAATCCTGTAATAGTCTTGCAAGCTCTCCCCCAATGAACTCTCTTCCTCTATTTGTCATTCCCAAATGCCTTGTCATCTTCTCTCACTCCTCCTGGGCAGATTTACTAGAGGCAAACTTCCTGCACCCTAGGCAATAGGATTCCTCATCCCCTGGGCTAGGATAGAAAATATGGGGTAATTGACTCATGGAGTTATATTCTCTCTTTACACAGGAAATTTGGATAGGGGTCATAATAGGCGCTTTATTCATAGTCAGAAGGAAGATCCCCTTAGAAACCTTCTGATATATGGCCTTGGGATAGGGAGTAATAAAGGGTTTGTGCCAATACTTGGAGTCTTTCAACAATCTCTTGGACTCTTGTACTTGGTCTTTGGCTCCTGCTCTTGCTCCTTGGTCTTGGGCTCCTGCGCTTTGGTCTTGGGCTCCTGCACCTTAGTTGTGGGCCTGTGTTCTAATCTTATGCTCCTGCAATCTGTCCTGGCTCTGGATCCTATCCTTGGTCTTCTGCTTCCTCTGTAGCTTTTGTGGCCTTTGTAATCCACTTGATCCAGTCCCTGAAGAGTCTCAGATAGCTCTCTCTTTTATAGCCCCTTGTTTCATACCAAAGTCCTCTCTTAGAACTCTGGTTCTTCAAAGCTTAAACTACCCTGTTTTTCTTCTCTGATATATTAAATCTTCAAACTTACTTCAGCCAATAAAAGCCCTGAATTTTCTGCTTTTGCTCCTCATTTTTTCTGCTTTAACTCTTAAGTTAAAGCCCTTAAAACACTGATTAAATAAACTTTGGCTTGCAGCCAATCATACGCTTTGATTCAACAGTTTTGCCAAAAAGGTTTCTCTGGATGACCCGTTCTTGACCCTGGTTCAAACTTGAGGCTGTCTTGCTCCGGGTAAACAACTGCTCTGCGTTTCAAACGGTTTTGCTGTAATTCCCTTCATGTTTCTCTGGCAAATCTTGAGCGCTTCCACATATGTTTTACTTAGGCAAATTTTGACCCTTTGATTCTTCAATGTTTCTCCGTGTTTCTCTGTGTTTCCTTCAACGTTCTGCACCTACAAACCTGCCTGCTGCTTGTCCTTTTGCCTTTCCTAGTTGTTCTCAGCAAAATTTGCTCTTTTGCCTTTACAATTTCTCCATTCTTCTTCCAGCTTCTTTCTGGCCTGTTTCCTCTTTAATCCCTCTTTTAAAAATAACATATAGTTCAAACAAACTATAGGTTTTTTTCCTTCTCTTTCTTTTTATTTATATGATTTTCAATCCTTTTTTAATCATAATCAGGCACTATTTAATTATTTTTAACTGCTTCTTTTTTATCTAAATTTCCTCTCAAAAGTCACTAAAACCAGCTCTTCCAGCTTCTGCATCCAGTCCAGCTAGTTTATCCTCTCAGCTCTTCAGTTCTTCAGCACTAACTTCTGGTCCTCTGGCCATCCTGCATCATAATCTTCTTGTCTTTCAGCTTATCCTTAACCAGTTCCTTACCAAATCCTCACTAGGAACCTCCTTTGTTCCTTCTACACACTGAACCATATTGTTTAATTCCATTCAATATGAATTAACAGTCCATCAACTAGCCTTCACTGTGACCAAACAGTCCCTCTTTCTAGCTTTCTCTGTTAATTCTGTGAACCACCTTGGTTCTTTATCTCAGCTCCCATTACCAGAACTCGTAGACCCAGGCATGAGTCTACATTGAACTGGCGTTTGACTAGGCCCTCACAAGTGGAAATCCACTTAGGCCATTCAACCATAGATCAATGTCTATGTGTTGTCTTTATTCACCCAGGTGATTAAGTCTGGGCTTTCAGTTGCAGAGTAATCAGCTCTACTTCCCAGAAGTCTGATCACACCAATTTCTTCAGCTTGCTTCCCCAAGCAAGCCGCCTTGGTGACACCTCTGAGCAAATCTACACCCTCCAATGCTCACCTTGGGCTTCCCCAAAGCTCCCACAGGGGCATAAACAAGGACACCCTACTAGTCTTTTAGGTAGGATGCTTGCTCACAGACCTCCTGTAAGCGTATTAGGGTACATTGAGCCCTCTGAGCTCTTCCCCTCCCTGGCAGCCTGTGTTACCTGCCAGGGGTCCAAAACCTACTCCCCCCAGACAGACAAAGATCCCTGCTTGCTATTTCAGTCTTCACCCTCCCGCAGCCACAGTTCCCTGCTAGGTGAAGCACTATAGCCCAAAGCAGCCAATATCTTCTGCTGGGTAGAGGTAACATCTGCCCCTGGTAGTCCTTTGTTACCTACCAGCCAGGCCTTACTTACCCTAGTAGACCATGTTACCTACTAGGCTCCCCCTACTTACCCCTAGCAGCCCTATGTTACCTACTAGTTTACAGCGTCACCAGCTAACCACACATTGTCTCTCTTCAGCATATTGTCTTTAATTGAAGCCAAATCAATCCTTGCCTGCAAACCAGCACACATGTGGATCACCACAGTATTCAGTGCCAGAATGTAGGGTGCAATGAGAAAGGATTCCCTGTACTTTGTATTTCTCAGAACCTTGGAGAAGGAGAGGAGGGGGGTGGAGCTTTTTTTTGATGACTGGGCAGAGATTGTCTTAACTTCAGAAGGAGGGAATAATGGAAGACATTGTGAATGTGAAAATTTTCAGGAAGAGATATTCTGAAGGCAGCTCTTCCCATCTTTTCAACAACCTAGAAAGGTCCAATGAAACAGGGGCAGAATTTGCGGGAGGCAGTGATGACCAGGAGATTCTTAGTTGAGAGGAGTATTCAATTGCTAGGATGAATCTTGTTGCCTGGGATTCTTTTCTTATAGTAGTGTTTCTTGTAGTCTAGGATGGCAGACTAGAGATGGGCAATATGTTAGTCTTGTGTCTCCTTGATTGTGGTGGCAAGTTTGGCTGCAAAATTTGAGCAGAAGTGACTCTTCAAGTCAGGAAGGAAGGAAGGAAGGGAGGAGTTTAGCTGAGGTTTGCTTGGAACAGAGTCATGCCAATGGATCTGTAATATGCTGATTTGTAGGAATTGTTGAGAAACTTGTGTTATTGCTGGTATGTTCAAATCTACAGATAGATGTTAGCCTTGCCAATGTACTCTACCTAATCCTATGCAAGAGCACTACAGACTACAATAGAATAGAACTTTGAAGATAATTACGTTTATTGAAACTGGAGTACAATCTAGCCAGCAGCTGCAATCTATCCAGGTGTAACTAAGAACTTTTTGTCATCCTTTCAGGTGTCTGTATCAATATATACTGCAACAATCCTTGTTCTTGTCCTTTCAGACAGTTCTCAGTGGCTACCTTTGCAATGGGTTCCTCTTTGCTGGCTGTGCCTATCCTGATTGGCTGTCCTTAGCATGTGTGTTGCTACTGGCCTTTGCAGGTGTATATGGCACTTCATCTACAGCCTACGCTCTTCTTGAGCTAGCCTCCTGTCATTTATTGATTGGCTGTATCTTACACGCCTATTATTGCTCTGAGAAACTACGCTGTATTTAGTTGACGCTTATAAATGGTCCTTAATCTGTCTTCCAACATTGGAAGGTGGAATTCTGGTATTCCATTTGTAGGGCTTAATCAGTGATCCTTTTCTGGCTTGCAAATCCTCTGCTTATTAATACAACGGGTTTAATTAGAGATTATATGCTGTATAATAGCAGACCCAATCCAGTATCAACCTGTGAATTATCTGCCATGTAATACTGACCCAAACCAATAAGAAACCTGATTATACACTGTGTAGCTCTGACCCAAACTTGGTATTTCCTGATCTTTTGCATATCACTTGTTTGATATGAGCATAAAAGCCCATCAGGCAGTGTGGGGCTGGGTTGATACACCGTCCAGTAGGGTGGATTGGGGGGTGAGTGATAGATGATCTTTAGGTTATACGGTGTAGAATCAATGATAATCAATATGTTGGCTAACATTTATACAGCATATAATTGTTACATCAATTATAATAAAGCAAGTAATATACGTTGTATAATCAGTACACATTGGAATGATGATCAAATATAATACGGCGTATAATTGTTACATCTATATTAATAAACTAACAATTACACAGCGTGTAACTGCCATATCTATTATAATAAACTAATGATTATACAGCGTATAATTACTACACTTGATTAAAAGATAACCAAGTGATAATACGGCATGTAACTGATTAAGATCTGCGTGCAATGATTAGCCTGATCATTTGTGGTCAATCAGTCCAATCTCACAGGAATATTGGGCAATGGGGAGAAGATCAGACCAGTTTTCCTGCTTTTTGTTGATGAAACAGTGGAGGTACAATTCCAAGGTTTGGTTTGTTCTTTTGGTTTGACCGTCAGTTTGTGGGTGGTATGCAGTGCTGTAGAGAGAGTTTACCCCAAGGGAGGCCATGAGGCCACTCCAGAATGCAGAGGTGAACTGGGGCCCATGGTTGTAGACTATGTTACAAGGAACTCCATGATAAGGGAAGATATTCTTGACAAATAGCTTGGTGGTTTGTTTGGCAGTGACAGTTGTGTGGCAAGGGCAGAAGGAGGCTTCCTTAGAGAAGCAGTCAACCACTACTAGGATTGTTTTGTAACTTGCAGAAGAAGGTAACTGGTTGATGTAGTCCATAGAGAGACTCTTCCAGGGACCTTTGGGAATCAGAAAGAGCAGAGGAGGCCAGATGGCTTGGAGGTACAATTTTTGTTCCTAAGGCATACTAGGAAGATGTCAACATATTCCTTGGTAGTCTTTATCATCTGTGGCCATCAGTAGTGTGACTTAATAAGGGCCAAGGTTCTCTTATAACCTAAGTGTCCAGCGGGAAGGGAATTGTGGAACCTGATTGTTATTTTAAACTTTAAGTCCTTCTTGGGTACTATAACCAGTTTTTGGAAGAGAAGCAGGTTGTTCTCAGGTGAATACTCTGAGGGGGCATTGGTTTGGATAGCAGGTCCTGTATGATTTTGTTTGAGGCAGGGTCTTCTGATAGAGCTTTCTGAATGGAATAGGTTTCTGTAAAGTTGAATATGGTTGAAGAGATCTAATTAATGAAGACAGATGCTGGAAGGACTGCCTTGGTGTTGAGGTGTTTGTATTCATGATTGGAGTTGGCAGTAATAAGATGGCAGGAGAGTAGATCAGGAAGGATGTTGAGTGATCCCTTCTTGTAAGTGATGGTGAACATTAAGTTGGTAAGTTCAATCACCCAGTGAGCATGCTGTTAGGATATGCAGCATGCCTGAGTGAAGAAAAGCAAATTCTTATGATCTGTTAATATGCTGACAGGATCTGAGGTTCCTTCTAGGTAGTGGTGCCAATTCTTGAGGGACCTGATAATTTCTTGTAGTTCTTTATTGTGAACAGGGTAGTTTTTCTCAGCAGGGAGATGCTTCTGGCTGTATTAGGCTACATGATGGAGCATACCATCCCCCCATGCTGAAGAAAGATGGCACTAACAGCGTAGTTGCTAGTGTTGGTCTCCAAGAAGAAGGGTTTGCTGCTATTGGGCATGAGTAGGACCGGAGGAGTGGCAAATAGGTGGCAGATCTGCTTGAAGAAATCTTGTGCTTCAGCAAACCATTTGAACTCAACCTTGGTGGAAGACATATTTGTGAGGGGGATAACAATGCTTTTGGATTCTGGTTCAAACTTGCAACAATAATTTGCAAGGCCAAGAAAGCCACAGAGTTCTTTGTGGTTCTTTGGTACTGGCCAAGAGAGGATGGCTTTGAGTTTGCTTGGTAAAATGGCAAATTTTTCCTTAGTTACTATGTAACCAAGAAATTCCACACTTTATTGTAAAAAGCAACACTTAGAGAGCTTGCAGTAAAGATGGTACTCTTGGAGCCTGGTCATGACCTTTCTCAGATGTTTGATATGGTTGGAAGTGGTCTTGGATTAGATTAGGATATTGTTGAGGTACACCACCACAAACTTGTTCAGGAAAAGGAGGAGGACTTTTTTCATAAGAGCTTGAAATGTAGAGGGGGCATTACATAAGCTGAAGGGCATAACTTTGTATTTTTAGAGGCCAAAGGGAGTTCAAAAAGCAGTTTTCCATCTGTGTCCTTTGGCAACACAGATTTGATTGAAGGCTGCGCGTAGATCTACTTTGGAGAAGATTTGACTGCCGGAAAATCAGTCTGTGAGAGCTTCAGCAGATGGAATGGGGCAGCAATCCTTGATTGTGACCGCATTCAGGGCACAATAGTTAATGCATGGGCACTTGGAACCATTGGACTTGGAGACAAAGAAGATAGGCAAAGAGCAAGGCAATGTTGAGCAAGTGATTAAATCCTTACTGAGCTTGTTGTTGATGTATTCCAAAAGCAACTTGTTGTTGGCATCAGATGATGGTATGATTCTACCCCAGGGCGGGTTTTGTCCTTCAGTCAAGTTGATCTAGATGTTGTAGGGTCTGTGTGGAGGCAGATTGTGGCATTGCTTGTTGCTGAATACCTATTTGTAGTTACTTATACAGAGAGGTATTACATTTTTGGCAAGGGCTGTCTCTGATGAAGGGAGGATAGTGCAGGAATTCAGCATGTTGAAGTTTCAAAATCTGTTGGGCAGCTGCTGTTTCTTTAATAGATCCAATAAACAAGGGTTGTTGTGTGCAAAGAAGTCAACCTTGTGCTCTTGGCATTTGACAATGATGCCAACCTCTTCATGCCAATTCATGCCAAGGTAAACAGAGAAGTTTAGCAAGTCTGAGCTGACAAACTGGGAGTGAAAAGCGGATTTTCTCAGGCAGAACAGGATGGGAGGCTTTATCTCAAAGGCTATCACAGGCAGATTGTTGGGATCACAGGCGTCAATCTTGGAACCAGGTGTGATCTTTAGTGCCTTAGCTAGTCTAGAGTCAATGTAATTTAAATTGGCACCTGTATCTAACAGGGAAATTGTCTCAATAATGGAGGTGGGTCCATGAATCACAATCCAGATGAAGGGAAGAGAATACTTTCCAGGTGCTTGGATGTTGTTGATCTGGGTATTGTTGGAAGAGCCAGTGGGATTTGATGTTGGCTTATCCAGGGTTTTCTCTAACTCCAGACTTGGGCAAGGGATTTTTCTAGGATCAGGGCAGTTTGCCACTAAATAGTTGGCTTATCCACAGCAGGAGCACAACTTGTTTAGTCTTCTGCAAAGGACTTTGGCAGCAGTTAGACAGTACCCACTGCCCTCCTTTGGTTCATAATCAGAAGGGGTAAAGTGTTGGGCAAATTTCCAGTAGGGGAGAAGTGCAAAGCAGGTGTTGGTTGTATGGTAGGTTGGGTGATGATCTGAGCTAGTTGAGGCTGAGCTGGCCTTGATATGTTTCTGAACTTCTTCTTCCACTTGGAGGCCATCTTCATGAGTGGTTCCAACTCTTAAGGTAGGTCATGGTGAATTAAGAAAGTTTTGAGGTCAGGGTTTAAGCCAAGTATATAGAAGTTGCAAGCTTAAGAATGGGTAGCATTTAATCAAGATTGTATTTCACAGAAGTGCTTGTTGTAGTTGATCAGGGAGCCTGTTCCTTGGATACAGTTCAAGAAGTATGTTTGGGGCGGCGGTGGACTCCTCTTCAGTTCCTTCCTCAGCAGTGTGTGTGAGCAATTCAGATACAAACCAGTCATAGCTTTTGAGGATGGAATTATCATGAACAGATAACTCACAGAACCAACTGCACATGGGACCCTTAAGCGCCTTTGCAAGGTAGATGACCTTTTGAGAGTCTGAGTTGAACCCCAAAGAATATGCTAGGAAGTAGGCTTGTGTGAAGGCTTATAAGTTGAAGGTGCTATCTGAAGAATAAGCTAAGTGCTTAAATTTAGAAATTTTGTTTAATATAACGGTCTGGCTATGGGAAGTGGAAATGTTCTCTGTATTATCCTTATCAACTGGTAACTTATTCTTGAAGAATAGAAGCAAAATAAGATATAGAAGGAAAGACAAAGCTAAGATTCAAAATATTGTAACTGCTAACACAAACAAAAGAATAGTTGATAAAGAAAGGTTTAATTCTGGCATATTGCCATGAGAAGTTAAGATAATGTAAGGTCTGAAGGCTTGGGGTAAATTATTGTAAACTAAAGCCTTTAAACCAAAAAAATTTATACTTGTTAAATATAGAAAGGTAGGTAAGGTTTGCAAAAATAACTGGAAAAAGGCTCCTAAAAGCTTATATGAAGTAAAGTAAGGGCTAAGGAGGTTTATTAATCCTAAGAAAATAAAGTAAAGACTAGTCTTAATGACTGATTATTTAGTTAAAAGATCAATTTCTAATTCTGGAAAGTGATCACCACTAACTGGTGGATTAAAACTATCCACAATCAAAGTGTGAGTCCCACTATAAAAATTACCTAGCTGCTGAAAAATGTAATCAAATGGAATCATGGAACTAAGATGGGAAGATGCAAGAGTGAAGAAAAGAAAACACAAGCCACAAAACCTAACAAGTACCTTTTTGGGGTAAAAGTCAAACAATCTCAACTTAAGTTGAGACTGAGTAAAACTCAGGCCTTTTATTAAAGTCTGGTTTTGAGGTGAAAGGTAAAGGGGGAACAGCTAACCAAAGGTAGTTAGTTGGCTTGGAAATAAAGAGCAAATCATAAACACATGTCCAATGGTCTCTTTAACCTTAAGAAGTTAGGCACAAGCTTGGGAGAAGACAAGGGAATGGTGGTAAGTATTTGGGTTAAACCAAAGGGCAGAGCGGAGGTAGAAGAACAGGAAAAATTTGATCTGAACTGCTGATGTGAGTGGAAAGAGAAGCAAAGCAGAAAGTGAAAGTTAATTTGTTTGAAACTAGGTTAAACAAACCTTGTGCATAGGTACTGGGTTTAAAACTTGTTTAAAAAGCAAAAGGTAATATTGCAGATGCAACTAACTGTTAATTTAGGTTAATTTGAATGGCAAGGCAAGGAAAAGCAGGGGAGTAGGTGAAAAAGATGAAGTATAGGAATTAAATTCTAAAAATAAAGGAAATAATACAAATAAAAAGTTCCTGATAAAATACTAGCAGCAGATAAATAAAAGGAGGATCCTGAAAGGAGCTACCTCATCTCATCCCTTCCTAGCAGCCCTTTGCTACCTACTACTAGCCTGGTCACTATATTTCCCCAATAGCCCCATGTTACTTACTGGGTTGGGATCTCCTCCTCTCCTAGTAGTCTGTGTTACCTACTAGGTTAGAACCTCATCCAGTCCTGGTAATTATTGGTTCCTGACCAAGATACAACATTCTTCAATACTCTAGTAGTCATCAATACCTACTAGGTTGGTCTTACTTTCCCTAGTAGCCAATGTTACCTACTAGTCCTCTACCTGTCCCAAACCACTACACTTTGCCAACCTTAAGCATAGAGTCTTTATTGTGGCCAAATCAGCCCTTTCCTGTACAACAGATTCTATGTGGACCATCACAGCGCCATCAACATTGAAGACCTGGTCCTCTTCAATGCCCTCAAAAAAACTGAGGATGGTGAGATTTTCCTGCTCCATGACAATGGGCAGGAAGTGAAGGATAGGATTATAGCCTACACCACAACCCAAAACCTGAGCAGATCAACACTGCTACTACCTGGCTGTGTAACCTCACTTTTGCAACCTGTACCACCCTATTCAAGCAGCTTTGGGTCCTGCACAGGAATTTTATGTCCAGGGTATTTCCCTTGTCTTCTTTCTCCTTCCTTGTGCTAAGACAGAAGTCTACACCAGAGCGTTCAAGATTGTTCTGGATGTATTAAGCTCCCTTTCTGCCAATAAGCTTTCCCCTCCCACCCACGCCATCAGAGAAAACCCTTTCTCTGCTGAAAATGATGATTCTTTCCTAGCTGCTGAGCAGCTAGCTCATGTGTACTACTTGATCCAAAGGTTATAATCACGGACTTTGAGCTTTCTTAGTTCAGGGCCTTTGAGGCCACCTTCAATGGAGAAGTCCAATGCTGCTTCTTTCATTTTAGGCAGACCCTCATCAAACATCTCAAGAGCAAGAAGGAGCTCTTCAACAAGTATATTAATGATGGTATAGGGAAGTGCTGCTTTACTATCACCCAGTTTGAAACTTTGGCTTTTGTGCGGCCTGAGCACACTGGGCTTGGCTTTGAGGCCTTAATAAAGGATGCTTATGTTAATAAGCACTCCATCATTTTTATGGTTTACCTTGAGTACTTCAAGATGCAATGGGTAGGCAAGAAGGTGGATGCCAAGAGAAGAAAGAGTGGGGCTACTGCCCCTTGGAAAGGCAGAGCGCCTTTCTGAACAGGGAGATGAAGACAACCTCCAGCCTGGAAGTTTGGCATGAGCACCTGAAGACAAAGTTTGGGGCCAAACCCAAGTTCAATAAGTTCTTTGCCAAGCTTCAGGGGAGTAGGCCAGAAATTTCTTTAAGTTCTGCAACTTGGCTAACCAGGTGGCCCCTAAAAAGAGGAAGTCCAAGGACTAGGACTACCAGGAGGGTTTTCAGAAAGTGTTGAAAAAGAAGTACTGTAAATTAAGAGCCTAAACATAAAAATGTGGGATTGTCAAATCCTTGGTCCAAATTTCAAATCACATTTGCGGGATGGCCTTTTTTAATTAAATTTATTTTTTGTATATTTATTCAAATTTTTAAAAATGCAGGAACTCATAAATACTTTTCAAAGTTCAAGTCAAACTGCATATTTCCAATGTACAAAAAGAATTAACTGGAATCAGATTTGAAGTGTTCAAATCCATCAACCATTTTTATTAAGTTTACTATGTTTTTTGAAATTGTAGGATTGTCAAATCTATGAACCAAATTTCAAATCACTTTTGAATGCCACTATTAAACTCAGATATTAATTGCAGGAATTGGAATCAAAATTTAATGTACAGTAAGCATACTAGGAAACACCAACCTAAATCAAGAAGCTCCACCACAACTAAAATAAAATGGAAAATTCACTCTTGATAACCATGTTTAGACATGAAAATTGATTAAACTTTAAAATTATCCAAGCCCAGAAAGGATACAATATTATACACTTCAAATCACAGATATAATAATTCTGTTACTATTCAAGGAAAAATTAAGAGCAAATAACTACTCACAACTAAACCAAAAATCTAAATAAATACATATTAAATCTAAAATATTTCTTATTTTTATGGACAGACTTTCCCCTTCCCAACCAGCTCCTGCACCAGCTGCAGGGCAGCCTGTCCACAAGGGCGTCTCATAGGGTCCAAGAATAGACCCAGAACACAACTCAAGGGGAGTAATGCCAACACAGGCCTCCCAAGGCGTCAGCGCCAGTCAACTACCTCCTGTGTCACAAGCCAGAACTACCAGCTTAGATCCCAGGCAGAAGCCACTCTCAAGGCCTGCTACCAAAGTATTCCATACCAAGGTCACCAGGAACAATGAGGTTACTTACACCTCCACTGTATACCCAGTTGTCACCCAGCCCCACACTCTGGATCCTAGAGTTGCTACTTCCTGCCCCTGTGTTTTCAACAACTAATACAGTCCATTGACCACCACTGAAGAGCAATATGCGCCTGTGATGCATTCCACCATTGACAGTGCAACCACAAGCAAGAGTGATCCCACCCTCTATATGAAGGTTCCCATCCCGTGTTTTGAGCCCAATAGCTTGGATGCTGCAGTACCTATCAAGGGCTGGCACCAGTTGTTGGACAATGAGCGTGAAGCTCTCCTCAAATGCTTGAATAGGGGAATGGCAGTCTGGCGTATTTTGTCCCAATTTGGTGCCACAGCCAGATATATGGGCGACCTCAAAAAAATACAGTGACACCAGTCAAATTTCAAAATCTGCCAAGGTTAAGCGGCAGCCAAAACTACTACAACCTGTGCACATCAATGCAATCAAGCAGTGGGTAGATAAGGGCTGCCACCTGAACTCACTTGCTGTCCAATCAATGCTTGCCACTGATTTCATGCTTTCTGTTTCAAAAACACTTATTTACAAAACAATGGTCAATCTTGGCTTCTCATGGAAAGTACTGGGAATTTCTTTGTACAACAGAAACAGCATGAAGACAATTGAGGATTGCCACATTTATGCTGAGACCTATGTGGCTCTAAAGGAGACTGGGAATGTCCAGTTCTTCTATATTGACAAATTCTTGTTTCCCTCCTCACTCAGGTCTAGGCATGGTTGGGTTGAGAAGGGGTCTAAGGATGATGTAGCACATTGTGCAGCTGTCTCTTCCCAGACATATTCAATGGTAGCGCTTTTTGGTCCCTGCAGGTTGGATCAGTATCAGATGATCAAGGATTCCCATAATATCAGGACATTCCTTGATTTTCTCCAACCTGTTAAGGAGTACCTTTGGATTAATTACCAAGGCATAACCAATATTGTTGTGTTGGATAATGTTGGGCTCCACAAAGTGGATCTGGTTGTATCTAAGTTCCCAAAATTTGATAAAAATAGCCACACCTATAGCCACCAGCTTGTGGATTGTCCAATGAGACTCCTCTTGCTCCTGCCATATTCTCCATTTCTGAATCCAATTGAGGAGGTGTTTAGTTGGATCAAGAATAAGGTGAAACAAGGCCTTCCTCAGGACACTGAGGATCTATTCAATATTCTCAAGATCAGCCAATTTGCAATGCCACCTGATGTGGTGGCAGCTTTCTATGAGCACTCAGAATTTTCCTCCCAAAAGCCCTGGCCTCCGAGCCAATCATATAAATGAGCGCTCCAGGTTTTATTTGTTTTTACTTTTATTTATTTTGTTTTTATTGAGACTTGAAATTTATTATTTATATATAATGATTTGATGTTGAATTGTATTATAGACATATAAGAATTTATAAATTAATTTAATTAAATAAAATTATTTATATTGGATATAAAGAAACATACAGTAGTTTTCAAACCTGTTGAGATAAATGTATATTAGTCAGTTTAGAACGCATGAACTTGGTCTAAAAATGAAATCAAAGTGGATCCAAATCTATTGTAATTTAATATAAACTCCTTGATTTTTTATTTTTTTAGACTGAGTTCATGTGTTCTAAACTGACTAATATACATTTATCACAACAGGTTTGAAAACTACTATATTTTTATTATAATGCACCAAATATTGTATTGACCGTAGAGTTAACAAATAAATAAATTAAAAAAGATAGAAATATATTAATTTTATTTGAATAAATGTGAATCCTTTTTAGTACAATGGCTTTTTTTAAAGCCACAGATTAGACCTTGTGATTCATCACCTGATCTTATTGATTCAGTGCTACTATAGCCACAAGACACAAAAACTAATGATTTTCACATATACCTTACTATTATTACTTATGACACAGGTCAAGCAGAGAAAATCTATTTATCAAATCATATTAAAAGGGAAAAGTAATTCAAATTCTAAACAATCACTTGTTTAAAACATAAGTGAAGCGGACAGTTTGAGTTGGGTAAAAAGAGCTCATCTGGGTTATGTACTATTATATGAATCCATACTTGAGAAGCAACCAAATAAACAAATTTATAAATCATATTTTAATATTAAACATTTTTGATTTATTATAACTACTTTATTATAATATACTACCTAACTATATATTACTATTATAATAAAAAATAAAAAATAAAAAATTAAAATAGAAGAAATTTTTATTGTACAAAAGCAAAAATGCAAGGGATGGGTTATTTGGGAGATTGTATCCCAAAATACTGTCTTCTGCAAAAGCTACTAATTGAGATCATGTATTCTTCTGTATGTGGTGGATGATGCAAGAGCTAACTGCAAGTGGGGTGGCGCTGATTACCCCAATTGTGGCCAAGAGCTTTATAAAAGGTAGGGTTACTAGGAGTTGGTTGGCAATTGTTTTTCTGGAGAGAGGTAATAACCAAACATTGAGGCTAATGCAAAACTATCATAGAGGACTTGCTCCACAGTCTTATAGCCCTGTGGAGTCTTTTTTTAGAGCTAGGCGGAAAATGTAAAGTTGTTGAGGGATGTACTCTTCTTTCTTGATGTTTGTTTTCATAATGCAATGGAGGAGGATGCCCAGTTATACTGCGATGTACAACCTCTGCAATGTGTAAAGTTCAGAAAATAAACAAAATTTTCTGTATGTTGCTGTTAATTGGTTGATGTACAAAGTGTTTGAGTATTTGAAAATTGTTTCCTGGGGAGCTCTAATGGTGTCTGCCCCCAGGTTTTCCCAAATAAAATTATTAAAGGCTTCATTTTCTTCACAAGGTTTGCATCTTCAACTTTATTTGAAAATGCTTTGATGAATTCATTAAAAATTGCTGATTTGAGATATTCATTTCTACTTGAAATTCAATTTTCTTTAAATTCTTTTCATATTCATTCATATTTGAAAATGGAAATCTTTGAAAGCTTCCAAACATATATTTGTCAAAATTCATTCTAAAGTTCCTTGGCATTTCATTCATCTCTTTAAAATTGATATTTGCTCATATTTTATATGTTTCCCTTGTCCAGGTTGAGCTTCATTTGGGAGCTTGATACTACATGCTCATTGTTTCTTTCTTTGTGAATTCATTCATATTTATTTGTATTATTCTTTAAATTTTGATTTTGATTCCTTTGAATTACTGGGGCTGTTGCAACTGAACCAATGAGGATTAAGTATTTGAATTGAGGAAGACAACAGTCCAATAGGAAGGACAGGAATAATAAGAATAAGGTATTGTTTATTATAGAATACTGTGATTAATATACTATATGGGGAAATCCACCAGGCCACAAGGGGGTGACATGTTCTATGTAAGGTTCAAAGCCAAGGAATAACTTGTGCAGGGATCAGCAGGCCAAATTGGCAGCGCTCCTAATTAGGAGAAAGTGCCCATAGTTCAACATTGCCATCAGACTGGTCCATGTTGTTAGATACGTCAAGGGGCAACTCATTGAGCGCCCTCTGTGTATTGTAAGATCTGTTGTCAGGAAATTCCAGAAACTTGGTTGCAACACCCCCTTGCCCCCTGCTTGTTGTCAGACACCAGGATCAGAGTCTGTGGAAGATCTGGGAAGGTCCGCACAAACAACCTTTGTGTGGGGATGGCGCAGCAGGGGCGCAAGCAACTGTGATGGAGTTTCTTGGTGTTCCTGATGGCATCTTCAAGTTGGTAGGCGTAGTTGTCAAAGACTGCAGCTATCTTGAAGGGTCCCAAGAGTTTGGGTTCTAACTTATCTGAATTGGGATTGAGGGCGTAGACGGTATCACCTATGGTGTACCTGGCCTTGAGATGTTTTGTCCATCCCTCAATTTTTTTGTGTTCAATTTCTCAAGCTTTGGCACGCCACTGACTCAGGGAAGGGGTAGGTAGCAAGGGGGGATTTATGGATCCTGTGGGTTGTAGTTTCCCTTGTTCCACACCTGCTAACCTATCTGGCGTCTCAAAGGCCAGGGTGCTGGGACTGAACCCAGTGCCCCTGTTGACTCTTGTTCTTAGGATGAGCATGGTGGTGTGCAAGTGTTCAGTCCATGCTGTATTAGGGTGCTCTTGTGAGAGCTTAGCAATCAGTTGAACCAGTGAACCATTCAATTGCTCCCTGCCTCCATTGGCTTACAGATGGTATAGAGCTGTGACTATTTGTTGGAGGGTGTTCTTGGCGTATTATGCCTTCATGACATGCCCAACAAGTTTGGGGCCATCATCTGTAATAAGGTGTTTGGGTTGCCCAAAGCAAGCCACAATTTTCTTGCTGATGAAGCAAATGATGGTGGTGGTGGTATGATTAGTTGTTTCTCCATTCTACTAGCCAACAGGTGAAAAAGTTGATAGCTGTGATGATATACTTCTTCCCAAGTCTGTCTTTGGGAGAGGTCCAACAATGTTGAGGGCCCACTGCTCAAATGATTCAATGGTCTTAATGGTCAGGATGGACTTGGGGGTGCAGGCTTAGACGTGTTCTTCTCACACAACACACATGTCTCAAGAAGATCCAAGATGTCTTGGTGCATACGCTGCCACTTAACCTTACGCTTCATGATTTTGAAGAGGTCACGTCCTCTGATGTGACCCAAGGTGCAATGGTAATGTAGTACGGTATCCCCTTTCTGTGTGGCAGGAATATAGGGTGTCTTTTCCCTGTCTCTGCCTGGCAGCAGACGTTGCCAGAATTAGTAGTGAAATGACTTTTGTTGTCCTTCAACTTGGAGATGGTTACCAAGTTAAGGCCTTTGTATAGGGTTGCCTCAGGGCGGAGATAAAGCATTGGCCAATATGGGTCCAAATCATTGTCCCTGGTGATGGACGCTATGTAGAGTCTAGAGAGGGCATCTACTATGATGATTTCTTTACCAGGCTTGTATTTGATGTGCAACTGGTAGGGGAATAGACGCTTGACCCAGCCTGCCTGGTGGCGTGTCAAGTGGGACTGTGTGTTGAAGTACTGGAGTGACTTGTGGTCTTTCAGGACGTGAGGTGGAAAGGTAGCCCCTTCCAAGTAACAGTGCCATTTTTTGACACAGTGCACAATTGCTGCTAATTCCTTGTCATGTATTGGGTACTTTTGTTCTAATTCAATGGGCTTCCTGGATTTTTATGCTACAGGGAGGAAGACGCACTTATCAGTTTCTATCTGTAAATGCCCCCTATGAATCTGTCAGAGGCGTCAGTCTTGAGTTTGTATCAGTGGTTCCAATTGGGGAATTGCAATACAGGCGCAGATGTAAGTCTTTGCTTTAGTATTTCAAAGGTTTGATCTCTGGAAGGAGTCCAATGGAAGCGCTGTTTAGTGTTCAGGAGCTCAGTGAGAGGTGCAATAAGTTATCTACAATTGGGGATGAACTTGTGCACATAGGCAATCATGTCTAAGAAGGTGCGCACCTGGCCCACATTAGTGGGGGGTGGCATGCTTGTGATTGCCTTTATTTTGGCGGGATCAGGCTTTATCCCTTGGGCAGAGATGGTGTGCCCAAAGAACAAGAGCTCTGACTTGAGGAATTTGCATTTGGAAAGTTTAGCTTTTAGCTGGTTTTTCCAAAGGGTGTCAAGTACAGCACAGAGGTGTTGGAGTTGTGTGGTTTGATCTTGACTGAAGACAATCATGTTGTCAAGGTACACAACAATACACACCCCAATCAATTCCTCAAATGCTTTGTTCATTAGCATGGCAAAGGTGGAAGGAGCGTTGATCATTCCAAAGTTCATGACCCGGCACTCAAACAAACTGTAGCATATGGAAGGCAGTTTTTGCCTCATCCCTTGGTGCAATGCAGACCTGGTTGTACCTTTTGGTGAGATCAATCTTGCTAAAGACATTTGCACCTGCAAGTGTGTCAAACAGGCCATCAATCAGCGGCAGGGGTATTTATTCTTAACAGTCATCCCATTTAAGTTGCAGTAATCTGTGACTAAGCAAAGGGACCTGTCCTTCTTGGCTACAAAAAAGACAGCAGCCCTGTATGGCAAAAGTGAGGAGCAGATAAATCCCTTATCCAGTGCGTCTATGAGGTGCTGGCAGAGGGTTTCCTCTTCTTTTGGTGTCAAGCAATAGATGGGACGCGCCTTGGGTAGCAACCCTTGCAGTTGTACAGCATGCTGTATCTCCTGGGGAGGGGGTAGTTGGTCCAGGGTTTCACTGAAAACGTCTTTATACTCCTCAAGGAGTGTGGCAAGTGTTGGTGGAGGTGGAGTGGTCAAGGAGGGGGCCGCAGGTGGTTCTGCATGGATAACTTCAACTGAGCACTGATTAAAGTATATTTTCCCCCCTTGAAATCATATGAGCCTGTTTCTGTTATTCTGACAAGCACAGTATTGTGAAGCAACTTATTTATTTTGACAGGATATATCTGAAAACCCACGCCATTTCTATTAAGGGTAATTACAGATATATCCCAGTTAATGTAGGGGTGGTTGTGATGAAGCCAGTCCAGGCCAGCAATGACATTGTGACTAAGACCTGCCATGATTTTTCCCGCAAGCCTAACCTGGATGTTCACCATTCTCACTGAGAAGGGTACTGTCTCATGGATAATTGCCACTCTGGGGGAGTCAGCCACTTGTACTGCCTTGAACCTGCTTGGTACTTGGTCTAGTTGTTGAGCGTTGGCAAACGCCTGGTCAACCATAGTGTGTAATACCCAGTTACAGCAAGTACTACTTGCAGCAGGTATGGCAGGAGATTGACAAATTGGAATCCAGTAAGGGTGGTGATGATTGGGTAGATGGTCAACAACCAACATAAGACCTTATCATGGAGATTGTATCTTCCAAAGCTCCCAGCAAAGTACGTTAACACATAGTACAAGGAGGTGTACACTGCAATGAACAGCGTGGAATGCAGGGACACCAAGGGAGGCCAGGAACCAGATTAGGAGGAGTTGGGTTGTCCAGGGTCATAGTGAGGATCATGAACTAGCCCTTCTGGTGAAGGGCCAAATAACTCTGGTCCTTGTTGGTAGCCTCCAATCCCAAGGCAAGCTGTTAGCACAGCTGTGAAGATGAGATGGTTCATCTTCCTTGGATTAGAGGGAGTTGGTGGGGACTAACTAGTTTAAAGTTGACTTAATTTTTAAGTAAATTTATCTTTATTGAGGGTATTAGACTCAATAATAGCACAAGCTACCACTGAGAAGGGATCCTTTATTTATAGTTTCCCCCACTGTGCAAATTTTTGCAAGTGGGAGTGAAAACAGGGGATTGGGGATCTCAAAAGTTTAGAAGATGAGGCTTGGAATTTGTTCTGGAGGATAAGGTCAAACACTTGTTCTTGTACAATCTGTTGTTGATTTAGAAGTTCTTGACTGAGGTCAATGGGTTCTTGTGGGCAGGAGGTCATGTGGTTGGAAAAACTCAAGGTACCCTTAGAATCTATTTCTATCTTGGGGCACATGATTTGGTTGAAGCCTAGACTCCACCTTATGACCTGAGAAGCAGCAATCCATTGGTCATGGGAGAAATTATTGCTCACATGTAAAATTTGGGCTTGGATTTCTTCTGTTGGGCAGGATTAGTTTTTAAATTCTGAAACCCTATTTCCCCCTTCTTCTGGATAGCAGGCATTTTTTGGGAATATTTTCCCTGCATCTAGGGACTTTTCTGATTGACTGCAGGTAATAAGGGTTTCTGATTGGCTGTGGGTTAGGGCCTGGGACCCAGGTGGGTGGCTGGCAGCTGACTGAGACCCGGGGAGCAAGCAGGTAGGCTGGGGGCTGGAGGCTGAGTGGGCAAGCGGGTGGCTGGCTGGCAGCTGGGAGGCTAGCAGCAGGCTTGCAGGCGGCTGGCTGGATGTTAAATTATTCTGGCGGCTATTAAATTATGTTTCTTCCTCAGTCTGATTTTATTTCCCCCAATTAAAGGGGGAAAGTCCTCATTAAATTTTGCCTCCTTGACCAGAAAAACTCCTTTTCTTTTTCAAACTTGTTCTCCAGTGATAATTTGGTTTATGTCAGGAATATTCCTGACATAGTGTAATTGGCCCCAGTATCTACCAGTAGTTTACTGTGTTCCCACAGAAACAGAATGTGTAGGCCAAGCAAGTTACTTTATTTGAAGAATGGCTTGCTTGAAGTATGGGGTTGTTGCTATGAACCTGGAAAACGTCAAGGTCCTCAACTTCATGAACATTGTAGTTGCAGGGGTTTTTTGAAAGGGGAGATTGAGAGTGAGGATCAAGTGGGGTTGTAGAACCTCTTGTAACTACAACCCCCAGGCTTTTCTCTGGTCTTCAATCTGAGATAGTTGGAGTTCTCCCTTGTGAGGGTGCTTAACCCCATTTTCCTGTTGGTGTGGCTGGCAACAACCTACTTGGTTGTGATCACTTCCAGGTGCAGGACAAGGTTGGGGTGATGTGTCATTGGAACAGCAGAAGCCCATAAAAGCCTGGTTATTGGCCTTCACAATGGTCTTGTAGCAGTCATCAATAGAGGTGCAGCAACCTACGGGGGCCCACTTTCAGATATGGGGCTTGAGCCCATTGATTATCAAGGTAAGGAGCATGGTGTTCCTGTCAATCACAGCTTCTGGGGCGGTGGCAAGAGCTTGCTGCCAGGCGGCAAGATATTCAGGAATGGACCCAGTTTGTTTAATAGCCAGGAGGGGAGTTCCTACTACAATGGGTGAAGGGCAAGTTCCTAAAGTCAAAGTGTGGAGATTGAAATCTCCAAATTGATGGATTTTTTGATCTCTGCACTTTTTTTCAATAAAAATTTTTCTCAAAAAATTTAATATTTTTCTTAAATTTGACTTTTTTTAAAATGTTTTTACTAGTAGCTAAAATCAAAAAACCAAGTTCAAAGTGCCCAAATTAATGCAATTTAAAACACACCTTAATTTAATTTGGCTTTTAAAATAGAATTTATTTACCAATTTAAATAGAGGGGCCAAAATTGAAAGTGTAAAAATCAAAGTGCAAAAAAATCTTCAATTTAATATTTGACACATCAAAATTAAAAAAAATTTAAATTTTAAATTTTTTCTATAAGTAAAAAAAGAAATCAAGAGCTAAAAATAAAGCTTTTGTAACTTTAGGCAAATTTTTTAACTTTTTTTGTTCAAATATTAATATAAAATACTATTATAAGCTCTTTATTTTTAAAAAATAAAATTTTGTCTCATAAAATTTATTTAAAAATTTACATATAGTTTCTTAATGGGTGCAGAAATCAAAAAGTAGTCAAATACAAATCCAAAAAGGTACCAAAAAACTAGGACCACTTAATATTAAATTTTTGCAAAAAATTAATATTTTATTTATTATATTTTATTAAGTTCCTCAAAATCAAAAGTGAGGAAATCAAAATTGGCTTTTTAGATTTAGCCACACTTTTTATAAGCTTATGAAATTTTAAATAATTAATAAAAGCGTTTTTAAATTCCTCATGTATATTCTTTAAGACCTGATATTTAAATATATATAAAAAGAAATAAAGTTTTTTTGGTAGGCTTTTATTTTATTGCCATATTAATAAATTGGTGTGTTTTAGAGGCAATTTCAAAAAATATTAAATAAATATAATATTGTACTATGTTTCCCTATGTTATTTCAGGGGACAAAATTGAAGTGCCCTAATCAAAGTGCACAATACAAAGTGTAGAAATTGAAGTGCCTAAACCAAAGTGCAATAAGCTCTTGGGTTTTTTTGAAGGTTTCTCTTTTGAATTTTCTTCTTTCCCACCTCTCATTCCTCCTCAAAAAAAATTTAAAAGTTTTTTTGGCCCCTTGGCTGCGCCAGGGGCCAAAAACTTTTAAAAAATTTCTGTGTTGTCAAGAGGGTGGATTATATAAAATCTGATACCAAGTAAAAAAAAACTTTCTTTTTTCTTCTCTTCTCTTTTTCTCCTCTCTTTTCTTCTTCTTCTTATTCTTATTCTTATTCTTATTCTTATTCTCTTCTACTATCCTCTTTCCATTATTACCCTCAATTATCTTCTACTATATCTTTTTACTATATGTATTAGAGTAAAATAAGATGTATAAAATGTTTCTCTTTGATATACAACTTTGAGCTATCTATATCATCTTTTGATGAAAGTACTGTCTTTTTAATACAAAAATATTCAAGTCTTCCTTTTATGATATGTAAGTGCAGATTCTTGATATCTTTGAATGTTGTGACTTATTATAAATAAGATATAAGACTATATATTTTATTAAGTACAAAATTGTATAGTATAGCTTTAATAAGAAAGTGATGTACTTTACATTATTTTAATGATAGACTTCTATCATTTTTATCATTTAAATAAGATCACTAATAAACCAAAATACCTAAAATCATATGCTTGTATCTTGCAGAAAAAATCCTTTATTTTGCTTATACTAAAGTATTATTATAGCTTTACATAAGCTGGAAATTAAATTAACCTTTTTTATTAAACTTATAGTTTATAAAGCAGTTTTTTGTTTAATTTCATATTTTGTATTTAATTGAATACAGTTACATATAAATTCTAGTCTAATTTTGCTTTTGAAACTAAAATAAACTTTCTTTAAAAAACAGCTAATTTAAGAATTTTTTTATTACTAGTATATGTTTTTTATTGCAGAAATGAATTTCTTGGGGTCTCTTCAGTCTAGAAAATATTTTAAAATATATAGTTTTATATTATAAACTGTTTTATTTTCTGCTTCAAAGTTAACCTCTGGAAAATCAATTTTTGCACTTTGATCTTTGATATTTTCAATTTTTGCACCCTATATAGTGTTTCAATTTTTGCACTTTTTTGGGGTCCCATTTTCAATTTTGCACTTTTGACCTTAGGAACTTTGACCTAAGGAACTTTCCCTGGGTGAAAAGGTTTCACTGTAGCAGGACTTTGCAGCGTCCCTGAACAGTTCCCAGGTAATTTCTATTTATTGATGGGCCCAGTTGGTGAACCAGACTGCAGCAGGCCCCTAAGGCGGCCTGAGCCAGTGGCAACTTACATGGGTTCAGGTACTTGACATATACAAAGGCAGGTTTCAGTGGAGTGAAGCCAACTGACAATATCAGCTCTTTTGACACCTCCTAAAAAGAATTCCAGCTGGAGGTTGAGCATGCGCTGAGAGAGATCCAATTGGGGCAGGGTGACTCTTGCATCACGCTGCCTGAGACAGAGTCAATTGTACATGCTTGTAAGAACCAGTTGGTCCTGATAGATGATTTACTTGTCAGGGATGTTCCCTTTTGGGGGTTTGCAGGAAGGTTCATTGATGGGGAGTAGCCATACCGCCCGTACTCTGTCCTTTCTTGGGGGAATTTTTTTTAGGTAGGTTGTGAACCTACCGCTGCTACCACTGTTGCAACTGAACCAATGAGTATTCAGTATTTGAATTGGGGAAGATAACAGTCTAATAGGAAGGACAGGAATAATAAGAATAAGGTATTGTTTATTATAGAATACTATTATTAATATAATATATGGGGAAAGCCACAGGGCCACAAGGGGGTGACAAGTTCCATGTAAGGTTCAAAGCCAAGGAATAACTTGTGCGTGGATCAGACTGTCAAATTGACAGTGCTCCTAATTAGGAAAAAGTGCCCATAGTTCAACATTGCCATCAGAATGGTCCATATTGTTAGATACGTCAAGGGGCAACTCATTGAGCGCCCTCTGTGTATTGTAAGATATGTTGGCAGGCAAATCTGCAAACTTGGTTGCAACAGGGCTACCAATGATTGGTAACCCCCATACACACCCCTTGGTGTGTATGCTGCCACTTCAACAACTTCTCCCCATTTCTTGATGTGACTAAAATAAGGTAAGTAAAAAATAAATAAAAAAAGCTTACTAATTCTTTCCACTGCAGCCCCCTCAGCCACTGGCATTCCTTTGGCAAACTTCATGAGCGTAGGTTGCTCTTCATTTGATTTCCTTACTTTGATCTTTCTTATTTTCTGTGCAACTTGTGCTTCCTCTTGATTTTCACTTGATAAATTTTCATTATTTATTGAAGCACTTCTGCTTCTTGATTGTTCTTCATTTCCTTTGTTTTCATCTGTTTCCATTTTAACATGTTCATTTCCTTTTATCAGCTTGACTTTTTATTAATTCCCCTGGCACTCTGCCAGAACTTCCACAAATTGTGGGCTGCATCATTGAACTTCAGACTTGATAAAATTGTTCTGTGTAGATTAAGTAATGGTTCTTTGTTCTTTTCATCTATTATATTTCTCAATTTATTTATAGCAACTTCCTTGAATTGGATTAGTGGCTGCCCTCCCCCTGTTGCCTAGCTTTCCTGTTACTAGTTCCCTAATTGTTTTTTCAATTTCAACAACCTTTTCAGGTGTTATTCTAATTCATTTATCAAGTTGTAGATATTAGATATGTTCTTTGATTTACATCCTAAATAATGGTTTATATAGTATTCCCATCAACACATTATCATGAAATTGTAGATAATAGTACATTTTATTGAAAAATATTGCATTTATACAAATAACTTGCAATTATGCAAAAAAATAGCATAATAAACTAAAAAATACACCAGAATTACATTAAACTAGCCATCTGAATTAGAACATGTAGATTATATTTTTCAGTATGTAACTTTTTTGTTTGAAACTAGTGTTTTATTGATATTTCATTGGTTTAGGAATGGTTTTATTGAATGTTACCTATACTGTGCTGTATTGCCAGTAATGTCAATTTAGTGTTATGTGCATAACTCAATGCATTCTTGCATAATAAATTTCATTATAAACTTGGCATTTTTCATTGTAATTTTATAATTGAACTGTGACTATATTTGGAAGCCATTAACACTTATTACAAATATTGATACATAGTGCATTTTACAGCCTGAATATTTACCTATTGATAATGTTTCTGTAAAATTTAAGTGTGGTTTTGTGGGTTAGTAATGATTCAATTGATCAATCAATCACTGTTTATGACCATTAATTGAATGATCCATTGAATCATTACTAACTCACAAATCCAACTTAAATTTTACAGAAACATTATCAATAGGTAAATATTCAGGCTGTAAATGCACTATGTATAATATTTATAATAAGGGTCAATACCTTGCTAATATAGACATAGTCCAATTATAAAATTACAATGAAAAATTCCAAGTGTACAATGAATTTTATTATTCAAAATGCATTGAGTTATGCACATAACATCTAAATATCAAGACTTAACATCTAATTTCAATATTCTATGCAATATTTACATTTGTAGGTCCTTACTTTATTATTGATAATGACAAAAAATTTAGCAGATAATTATATGTTACTGCATCAAATGTACACCATTTTATTAATTTTAGGGAATGTCAATAATCCAAATAATATAT
This sequence comes from Entomophthora muscae, assembly GCA_014839935.2. NCBI lineage: Eukaryota > Fungi > Entomophthoromycota > Entomophthoromycetes > Entomophthorales > Entomophthoraceae > Entomophthora > Entomophthora muscae. The sequence goes on from QTSX02000712.1 coordinate 957,711, forward strand.
TATTAATTATGAATTGAAAGAAATAACATCATTTTTAATAATTTGTCAAAATGAAAGGAAATTATTTTACTCATCAAAGGATAAGTAGGGGAGGGAATGGGCGGAATGTATGTTGCCATCATCTGCACCTGTAAAAGGGATGGCATCAGAGGTAGTGGGGAGGGAATGGGTGATGGCTTGGGAGTCAGGGTTGGAAGGTAAGTGGCTTGGTCTTGATGGGGGAGTTGGGGAGGCTTGGTTTGTTGGCTGATAAGATTCAGAAAGAGCTGATTGCTTCAATTGCTCAAATTATTCTTCTATCACATATGCAGGCTTGAAAAATTAAATGGATGAGTGTGGGGGAAGCAGGAGTCCTTTCTGGACTTATCACTATCACTTGCATAGAATATGACAAGATCAGATAAGTCTTGGACAAATATGGAAGGAAAAAGCTCATACCCCTTCTCAATTTGAGTACACAGTTCATTGTAGATGGCAGGCTTTAAGCGTGTGAGAGTTGAACCAAAATTGTAAAGACATACATCTGCAAGATTCATGTCAGCGTGGTTGGTGGGTTAGGACCAACAGGTATGCCCTGCAGCTGTATTTTCCTTGGTTGCCCATTCTCACTGCTCCATCTCAGCACTCAGTACAACTGTGTAAACAGTGTGTTGGGTAGCCCACTCCTCCAGCATTTTTTTTCAGCTCTGTCTGGTTGGCATACCCATCTGCAGTGTTTGACAACACAGAGTAATAATTGACATCCAATGGAGAAACTGCCAGAAAAACTCTAAAAAATTGATACAAAATTGGGATGCACTTGTAAACATCAGATTGGATATGATTTTCTCTATAGTCTTGGATTCTTGCAGAAATCTTGACATACAACAAGAAGATAACAACATTGCGCGTCCTCATTGTCCTCCCTTTAATAAGATTGATGACAGCATACTCATAGGGGTTGTTATCCACCAAACTGGGACCACTGAGAACTTGATTGAACGAGATTCTATCAGCAACCACAACTCTGTGCATCCACAAATTAACTGTTCTCTTATTTTTGAAAATGCCATGGAGTCCCAGCTGGAGACAAACCTGGACCAGGGGCATCAGAAGGTTATATTGTATTATAATCATCATAAGGGGATTTGCTTTTTCACTATCAGTTGAAGTACAGGCACCAGTTGGGGTCTTCTTGGGAGTGGGCTAAAGTTGGTGTGGGCTTGCAAGGTTGCAGCCACAGTAAACTTTGAAAAACCCATTGCAGCCACAATTTCCCCAATGAACATAAGCATCCCTTGCTTTTCAACCATCTTAAGAACAATTTCTGGGATAATTAGCTTTCTTCTGTTTCTTGAATTCTGGTTGGCTGGAGGTGGGATGTGTCTGTCTTGGGAACTGAATGGTGCTATCTGATTGGCTGTTTCTGGATTCCAGGCTCCTGGGGCAACCCCTTGGCTCAATTGTTTGATTCCAGATGCCCTTGTTGATATGTGATTTGGGTTAACAGCTGTCTGTGATGATGGGTAAACAGGACCATGTTTGAGGATGTGGGAGAAAGAACACACTCCTGGGTAGTGCTTGGGGAGGGGCATGTGGGTTGGGAAAGACCATAGAGAGAGGCTTCACTATTTGAAGACCTAGTGTAGCCCTGCATGATTTTGTCAAGGCCAGAAAACAGAATGTTTATTTGGTTGTTATTAAAAGAAGGCATAATAAATAATTGTTAAAAAATAAACTAAAAAAGAGAAGTGTACATTTTAGTCAATTTTATTGTAAAGTATGTTAAGTTGGTGAATATTAGGATCTAAATTTTAGCCGTCCTAAACTGGGATAGGGCTATTTTTGAGAATTCCCATGCTTCCTAAAAGAATTAGCAAAAATCCACTATATATCCTTTGACTTCCTGTTTGAGATGTCTGTAAATTATATTTATTTCAAATTCACCTCAATTATGATTTGAAATTTGTTTCTTTGATTGATAATCCCGCAATTTCATATTTGTTAATTTTTATATGTTGTCTATGATTTGTTAGAAATGCAGAAAATCATAAAATTGTACATTAGTTGCCTGAATTTCTGATTCATGTATCCCACATTTGTTTGCTGTGTTTTGACTTTTGTTAGTTGAGTTATCTGATCAAGAGATTCAAAATTTGCCAATTTAAATAAATCAAAAAACAGCCAAATTAAATGGTTGATTTTATTAAATATTTTAGTTTTCACTCAGCTGAGTTGCCTGAAAAAGTGATTTGAAAATTTGGACCAAGTATTTGACAATCCCTCATTTTACGCTTAGGTTCTAAATTTACAGTACAAGGTGACAGAGATCAAAAAATACCTTGAGGATGTGACAACTTCCCTTGCTGGTGGCTTTAATTAGCCCACTAAACCTTGCTTTGCTTTGCTTTTTTGGTTTTCACTTTTAAATTTTTATGTTTCTTTTTTTGGATAGTACTAATCTTTTTAGGTATAAATGGTAATTTTCAGGTATAGTTTCAAGGTTGTGGTATAAGAAATACTTTACATTTTTTTAATTTATCTTTAAAGTATAAGATATTCACAGTTGTGCTTATATAAAGTATAATAAATATAAAAAATAGAATTTTCTTATATTTTTTGTATGTAATAACTTATTGAATATCTTTATTTTTGGTTCATTGGAATTATATATTTTTATAATAAATAGTGTAAATTACATAGTAAACTGAGAAATACTTGCTTATATCTCTTTATTCTTATTAGTTACAATATGTTTTATTGCATTTTTGAATCTTCTGGGGTCATTTTAGTATAATATATTAGTTTAAGTATGTTTTATATTGAAAATGTTCAGGGTAAAGTGCTATATTAATTAAAAAAGTGTCAACATTCAGAAGATGACATTATTAAAAACCAGATTCACACTTTACTATAGTGTTGACATGGCCACTGTAGACATGAGTGCTTTTGCTATTTTCCTTAAAATAAGGCTTCTTGAGTGTTGATACAGCTTCTTAGATTAAATTGATGCATTATGTATAAAGAGAGTTTATTTTAGATGTCTAAACAGATAGAGGGGCTATTAAATCATATGAATTGAACACTTTATATGAATGTCCTTGTATTCTATGACATACTTGTAAATTTTTCCTGACATATTGAGCTTATTGAGTTCTTAGGTTATAGTGATATTGTTTTCTTTGAGTAAAAACTTCTAAATAGAGGCTGTTTTAAGCACCTCCAAGTTTTTGTTTTAGGTAAGGTTGTTATCAAACCATTCACTTAAAAATTTAGAAGCTATTACTATGACTTAGAGGGTGTTCTTGCTTACTCAGAGTCTCTGGAGATAGCTAACTTGTGAAAATTGCCATGTGTGCTTTGAATCCAGGGAATGAAATTTTCTTAGAATTCTTAAAATGTCCCAATTTCAGCAAAAAAACTGTGTTGAAATACTATTAGTGATCTTTGTGTGCAGTTGTTGCTGTAAGTTGATTCAGTATTCTGTGAGTACTAAGAAATTTGAATTACTCAATGGGCACAAATATACTGTTGGAGAAGGCATAGCCTGTGATAACATATTGTCCCTTCTTTTAGATTCTCTGGCCATTAAGGAGTGCATTTTCTGGTTCTTTTAATTGAAGGTACTTTTTTAATGTAATTAGGTGTGAATAACCTACCTGTGTTACCACTATCAAGTATATACCTCTGGAAAGTATATAAAAAAATATAAAGGGGTAATTTTAAAGAATAAAATGATACTTTATTTGATATATAAAAGGGTTATTATATATTATTCTGATAAGCCACATAGTTTACATGTATGTCATGAAGTCATGGGGCTTGTCCAAGTATTGTTTCTTGTATGATCCAAATGTTTGATTATTTTTAAATATTATAATGTGGCAGTAGTGTCACCTACTACTCTAAAATTGAGTCAATTACCAAGAAACCCATTTCATGAGAGGGATTTATTAAACTAATTTGTGATGTAATACTGTAGATTCAGAACCTATTAGGGAAAATGCGGGATTGTCAAATTCTTTTGTATAAACTCACCAACTTACTGGAATATTTTTCATCCTTTTATATAAAAATTAAGTTGTTCTGGGATGAAAATTACACCATTAAGTTGGTGAGTTCATTCAAAAGAATTTGACAATTTCACATTTTCCCCCAACAGGTTCTCAATCTACAGTATATAATCTTCAAATAAACCAAAAAAATAAGTCAATAAAATTTATTTCTAAGTTTAGTTTACTTTGTACTTTTAAGTATCCTAGGAAACAAACTATATTAATATTTGGTTCTCCTAAAATGAATTTTTATTATGTTAACACATGTAAGCTCACTATATAATAAAAGCTTTTATTTCAAATTGAACTGATAATAACTTATATCTTGTCTTATAGTTGCTTTGAGTAAAAACCAGAAGATGATAAGGAGAAACTTCTGAGGAAGCTTGGATGATAGGTTTAGAGAATAAGAGTAATTTATTGGATAATATTTTAGGCTAATTTATTGTGTATGGTGTGATGGGGACTCAAGTTGGATTAAAGATAGGAGGTCAGGTGTGAGTCAGATTAGAATAGCTGGATACCTGGACGGGTCATGGGATATTGGTTGACTATCAATTTGGGAATGCTAAACCTTTTATTGGATTGGCATCAAACCAGGAAATGGCTAGATAATACTTGTGTTGGCAACAGCCATAATACTTGTATATCCAGATCCTTGACAGTGATATAAGTCAATTGTTTTGATGGTATTACTAAAAGATTTTATCCCATATTTATAGTAATATCACTTGATGCAAAATTCTAGTGGCATTATACAAATGGTTATATTAAAACCTCTGGAGAAAACTCTACTGAAAGTTATAATAATAAAGAGATATATAATTTACTCCACAAAATTAAAAAACCAACAATACTTTTTATAAACTCCAATGTCTAAAATAACTAATATATTTAAATAGCATTTAGTTTAACTTTAAATTTAAACAATTCAATGAGAAATATGTAAAATTAATTTTTAGAGAGCCAAAAACATGATTCCACATACATAATATTCAAAAAGTTCAAAATTATCATTAATTACAAAGCTCTACATAATATGTAATAAAGTAAAACAAAACAATAATGGGCTCAACTGGGAATCGAACCCAGGACCTCTCCCACCCTAAGGGAGAATTATACCACTAAACCATTGAGCCGAAAATATTAATTTGTGCTAAAGTAGTCTGTTATTATACCAAAAACAATATAAGAATATTAAAATAAAATGTACTCACAAGTATTTGATCATTTTAAGAGGTTGAATTGAAAATAAATGTTAATAAAGCTTATAATACTATAATTAGTTCAATTATAAAAATTGAAATTCTTTTTACTAAAAATTAAAATAATAATTCAAACTGCCATAAAATGATACCTGTCAAGAATGTTACATTAAACTAATCAAGATTGATTATTACTGTAAATTCAGAATTTTAAAGGTAAAAATTTGGGGTGTTAATTTTTTTGTGTGAACTTACCAACTTATTGAAGTAATTTTCATCCCAGAACTTCTTATCTTTTTTATATAAAAGGATGAAAAACATTCTAGTAAGTTGGTGAGTTCAAACAAAACAAAATTAACAATCCCACCTTTTTACCTTTAGGTTCTGAATTTATAGTAAAGTTTTGCTTTTATTACTCTATATAAGGGTGTCAATGTGATTTATATTTATAAAATAATTAACTTATCAAATAACGTTTTTGAGTTAGTTGATCTGAAATATGCTGAAAAAGGATCAAGAAAGTCATTAAAAAGGGAAGGATATGCTATCTAGAAAGACAAAATCTAGAAAACACCATAAGAAAGATATTATATAGAAAATATTCCCAAAAAGCTGTCTAGAAAGACAGTGTCTAGAAAATTTATCTCAGATTTCTGGCTCAACTGTGGCTATTAACTTTAAAAATAAATCAAAGACCAAAAACATTTAAAACATATGAGAAGCATACAACTAGACTCAGAATTGTTATAAATTCTAAATCTGCAACAAAAATGAATAAGTTATAGACAATCATAGCCCATAAGTTTCAGGGAGCCAACCTTGGGTGGCCAGTCTATTGTTTTCTGAGAACACACAGGCCGCGGGTTTTGGGGGAGGGCCCACTACAAGATCAGAGCTAACTTAATAAGGTAAATATGACTTTCTCATCCAGGATCACAGGCAGGCGGTCATGATTATAGTGTCAATTACCACTGTGAGGGTGATGTTCACATTTCCTAATAGTTTATTAGTATGGTCCAGGGGGAGTGTAATGGATCCAGGTCCAACCAGCCAAACTTACCATTATCTTGCCCTTGACTCTTATTACTATTACCTTCCTGTGACAAAGCTTCAAAGAGCTTTGTCTCTAGGGAGGCAATTTTATGAGACAACACTTTATTGTCATCCTGCTAACAAGCCATGATCCAACACTCTTTTCCCTTGCTCTTAAAGCCTCAATTTCATGATTGGCCATTGCTTTCACTTGTTGTAAAATCTTGTCAAATCTAATAAACAGGTTCCAAGAATCCCACACATAGATTTGGTTTCCTTGAGCAGGGGTCCCTTTTTTTGCAAAGTAATCAGAATACAATTCTTAAAACACTGCTTTTACTTCCACCAAAGCCTCCTCAGGCGCAGTCTTGGTGACCTCCAGACTTGCCCAAGCTTCCTCTAGCAAACTTGTAGGAATTTCTTTCCTGGCAGCAGCAGTTTCCACATAAATTACTCCAAATTTTGTTCTTTCAAAATTTAACAGAGAAGACAATAAAAATTGAAAATTAATTGAGGGGAAAGCATCAAAATAGCCAATATACATTTATTAAAGTTTAGCTGTTTTTTTGCTTATATACTATTCAGGGCATATTTGGCTGAAAATTCCTCCATTTCCTTAATCAACCTATGATTTGTATCACTTGGTCTATGACATTCAAGTCATCCAAACCTAGATCTTTACCTAAAAGATCCCCTGTAATCATCAACCTATGAGAATTAGCCTACAATGAGAAAGAGTCACCTGACACCATTCATCTCAATGTATTAATTTGGCATAGAGCTTCCTCAGCTCCCGGTGCCAAAACCCTGTGGAATATATACATTCCAAAACTCAGCTATCAATTTTCCAACTGGGAACCAGCTGATCAAACCTAAATTCCTAGACACAATTGCCTTTATTTAGTTATTATTGCATTTAATGTTTTTTGCATTAAAAACTTGCTAAAACACTTTGAAACTTGAACAAGGCATCACCACAGCGCTTTTAACCCAAATTTTTGGGATTTACTTATGGTTAACCTTAATAAAACTTCTTGAAAAAGTCAAGGCAATTGAACAATATAATTAAATCCTCATTAATTATATTTCCATGAATTTATTAATTAACCTTCCTGGTTAAATAAACTGTTTTTGAGACACCTAGTCCCCAAGATTGCTTTGGCCAATCTTGCCTCATTTTTAATAGCTAGCCTCACCTGGCTAACCACCCATAATCTATTCTTTTATTAAATATAGATACCAAGTTTCCAGGAATCTTCATCTGAAGAATTCCAGTCAAACCTATCTACATGAAATAAACAGTTAAAACAGAACAGCTTTATATTTTAGAGTATTTATTTGGCTAAATACTCAACAGTGACTGTCATACAGTGACAGGGAGATTGGATGCGGATGCAGGCATTAGTTTGGGGGTCACTGGTAGTATCATGTCCAACTGGTATACAGGCAGGAAGTTATATTTGTCTCTGAAAACTTGGGTTCAGATATGTGCTAAGGATCTTATCTATCATATCTGGCTGTTGATATTTTGTGGGCTAGGGTGTCTTGTTCCAAGATCTTCTCAAGGGTATACTCCTTGTATTCATGCTTCAGCGGGTACTCTGTAAAGTAGACAGGACTAAATGGGGCATCTGGCGGACAGTAAACTGCAGGAAGAGTGGCAGGCAAGCCAGGAGGTCCTGTGCTGGGCTGATAAATAGCAAAGATGAAAGAAGGCAATAATTGGGAAAAATAATATCTCATAAGATTTATTTAAAAATGGTAATAAAGTCTTAGTGCAGGGTCTATGGGTCTATATAGTATCCCACAGCCAAACTTTACATTTTTATGAGGAGCTCATCCTAATATTGAGAAATATGAGGTTAGGTGGCCAGGATGCCCAGGTTCAGAAGCAGCAAATTGGCACTGCTGTAGGGTGTTTTCTTATTGGTTGAAATTTCTGGAAAGGTTGCTTGATTCTTCTGTTCTTGAGCCATGGTCATGGGAGAGGGCTTCAGGCCTGTATTTTCTTTGTGTGATGAATATTGATTGGCCACTAGTGTAGACTTCAAACTCATGAAGCTAACGGTAGGAGTTTCTTTGCCTTTATTAGGCAATTTATTTGATATTTCATTTGGCGCTATAGTTTATAAGGTTTGGCTGGTATTATCATCTTGGGAATTGTGCCTGGCCTCAGCTTGAGGAGACTTGATCCCAGAAAAACGCGGCCGGCTCTTTGGTTTTTAGGGCTGGCAGACCGCAGAAGATCAGGACCAGGGTTTTAATCCTGCCATTGGGCCCGGGTTTTGAGGGGAAGAAAAAGGTCAATCCTGACAATAAGGCTTCAAGCCATGTTGTAAATATGCAGCCTGGGTGCTGATTTCTACAAATAGTTAGTCTACCACTTCTTTATCTTAATACTATACCTGTTGTGGTATAGTGACAGCCTGGGTAAGGACAGAAGAATATAAGAAGATAATAAGACAAAACTGGTGTTTATTTAGATAGTATCACACTTATATAGTGTGAGGAAGGGGAATTGCCACCAGGGGCAGGGAGGCACAGACAGAAGGACTTCCCTAATGGAGGAGAGTGAATTGGCACAGCTAAAAGTACCGCGCAAGAGAACAACCGCTTCCTTGCGGCTTTCCTTAAGGAGGTAGATATAAATAATTTCATTTTTCTATTTATAATCCAGGAAGTGAAGCCTGTGCATTGTGCGCATTTGAAAGGCAAATCAAACACCTGTTTTAGTGGCGTTTTAAATGTCTTTATCACTAGTAGAATCAGGATGCAATAGCACAATTGCGCAATTGTTCTGTTGCTTGATTACTAGATGAACAACTTAATGTCTAATCCATTTAATCTGCAACAAGCCAACATATCAAAAATTGTGATATTTTCATATTTTTACTTTGGAATTTAAAAATATAAATATTCACATAATAAAACTTAAGTGAAAACTAAATATTTGAAAGAAAAAAGTCTTTATAGTAGTTTTAAAAGCTATGGCACTAAGAAAAACTCACATGTAAAAAATCTTTCATATGTAAGTAAAAACAACTTAAATGAAAACAAAATTCAAAAATAAATTAAAATTGATTGACAATAGATCTGGGATCACTTGAATTTTTTCTGAGATTCATTGATTTTGTTTACAGATGAGTTTTCTTGCTTAGTGCCATAGCTTCTAAAATTACTGTATTGATAATGACTAGTAACTGTGACGGAAATCACAGGATAGTATGAAACCATTTATAAATGATGGGGAATTACCACCCAAATTCACATAGAATTAATGATTAACCATCAACATGGCTTCAAGTATCTTTTTATAAAATTTCAAATTGTAATACCAGGATTAAGCAGAACAATTAATCCTAACCAAAGTAGCCCAAGATAAATGGCCTGAGACAACATCAACAAATCTTCAGAGTAAAATTCTGGACATTGGGAGGCTACACAATTTTCAGTTTCAAGAATGGGGGGAGGAGCTGCAAAATTGGCTGGCGCAAAATTAACATTGGGCGGCACCAACAACAAAGTTCTGACTGCAGGACCCCATCTTCCAGAAATGATTCTGTTGAGAATCAGATTGTACAGAATATATCATAACAACCCAATCACAGGATGCATTTTTAAAAAGTAAATTAGAACTTGGGATTAATGATTTTTATTGAGTAAAATTTTAGGAGGACTTAACTCTTAGAGTTGAAACAGTGAAAATTATTTAATATGTATCAGAAAAATTGACTAAGCAATACCGCCTGAGTCTTGACCTCCTATTCCTTCCACATTGTCAAGTAAGTATCTGGTCCAGGTTGCAAAGAACCCTTGTGTGACTAGTTTCTGACAACCATGCTGATTGACAAGCTCATATTGGGTGACCCTCAAATTATGCCAATTTATCAATGTCAATTTGAAGAGGGGAACCGGTTTCAGCTGACAGACTGGAGCAGCCATAACCCATTTTTGATTGACTGTTTGATTTAAATCCGTTAACTTGGTTAATTTTGATAAAGGTTTTCTGGCTTTTTGAGCCTTCTTGCTTGGGCAGATAATACCTGGCATGATGGAACCTACCGTGACAGTAACCGTGATTTGGCCTTAAGAGCCTTGAAGATGCTTTTAATATGATTGAAGTTGTATTAGTATGAGGCAAGTGCCTAAAGTCAAATTTCAGGTATTGAAATCTAAAAACTGATAGATTTTTTGATCTCTGAACTTTTTTAAATAACAAATTTTGTTAAAAAAATAATATTTTTCTTAAATTTTAATTTTTTTAAAATGTTTTTACTAGTAAAGTATTTTAGAAAGCTATGATGCCAAGCAAAAATAATTCAGATTTAAACAAAACAAATTCAGATTTAAGAAGACCCCAAGTTGGGCAAGATTCAGGAATTAATTAATTTAAGTATTTTTGTTGAACTGGAAAAATGCCAAACAATAAATTAAATAACACTAACACATAATACAAAATTATATCAAACATCAAACGGTGTAGTTCAAACTATAAGCAAAATGACCTGGTACATCAAGTGAAATAGATTGATGCTGCTTTAAAATATATTATAACCCTATCAGGATTCATATGAGCCATTAACAGAAGGACTAAAACAAACAAAAAAATGGCAACCTAGAAGCAATAATTTACAAACACAAAAAATGAAGTCACACAAAATTGTAGTATGTGCATACTAAGATAGAAAACTAAAAGTTTAACAGCCAATCAACAGCTATCCAATTTAGGAACAAAGAAATAGTATTTATTTTAATGGCTCCTTATTTTTTTATAATGGTTTCAATAAATTTCCAAATCTGGGCTTGTAACTACAATAAAAATCAGACCATAAAAGTTTAAACTTCTAATTTTAGTGATTTTTGATTGCTGTTACTTTAAGATGGCTTTTTTTAACCACATTTTTGATAGCACCAGTGAACAAGGCAGCAGCCAAGACAGCTTCTGTAAAGGTAAGACTTAGTATGTGGAGGCCCCTGTTTACACTCAGATCTTTGATGTGGGTAATGAGGAAGCTGACTTGTACCTAACCCCCAACTCTATGGGGTTGACTTGCTAAGTAGTCACCTAGCATCCAGCTCTGCTCCTACCCCCTTTTCCAACCCCATTCAAGGATTCAACCAACCAGATAATCAGAATAGTAAGTCTGGTTTGGAACAACTGCTCACCAATAGCCAACCTGCTCCCTCTTCAGCCAATCAGGCTATAGCACATGTGCTCCAGCGCCCTAAGCAACAAATTATTATCAACCAAATTCTTCAAGAAGATGTGGTACTCAGCCAGTGTGGCCTGACCTGGGACCAGATTGTCATCCAATTAAAATTAACCCAGGCTACTGTCATGTGGGAATTCAACAACCTGATGAACAGGGGGAATCTGATTGGGAAAGCCAAGAAGCCTAAGAAAGCCTCTAAGTCCCAAATCACCAAGGCATACCCAATCATGCTTTATCTCCTGCAGCAGAATCCCAAAATTTCCCTGATCCAGGTCCAGAAACAACTTTCTCACCATGACATATGGGTTTCTGAGTATATGGTGTAACTCTGGATGTACAGGAAAGTGGCCTCAGTTTTAGTGTTGATCAATTTTGATGGCAACCAATGGGATAGCATCAAGGATTCTCCATACAATCCTGCCATCAAAATCCACTCTTACTCAATGCTTGACAAGTTTTACTAATGACATCATGTTAATCTCCTATTATAAATTTTCCATTGCTTTTGACAATTTTGGGAGCAAGGAAAAGCCACTAAGATAAATGGAAGGAAGAAGGTTAAGAAGGGGACTTTAATTGGTGCATTTCTGGATGTTTTGGCAAAGGGTTTTTTCTACTATCAGAAAAACCCTGATTACACCAATGGCTATGAGTATAGCCAGATCCTTGATGGATTGCTGAACTCTTGAGACAGCTCAAATTCATTCTATTGGGTTTTCTTGAGCCATCAAATGGAGGGTAACTCCAGCATAATCAAGAACATTCAAGGACATGGGCACCAGGCCTCAGTCTACCCAGCTGACCACGCAGACATCCATCTGGCTGATGCTGTGTTCTTTAATACTAGGTAGTTGCCCTGTCCAAGGACAGGATTAAAGTTGAATTTAATAAATAAATTGAATATATATTATTGTATTTTTTGGCTTGTATTAATTATCACATGTTTAATTAATTTTTTTATTTAATTGCTTTATTAAAAAATAATTTCAACTATGTTTATTTAAATTTAAAATTAAAATTGTATATTCCAAGTGTAAATAAAAACTAAACCTAAATAAGTATAGTATCACTATTAATTTTGGTAAAGCTAAACTAATTATTTTAAAATTTAAAACTTGATTTTTAAATGCCTTCAAAATATAGAGTTAATCTGCAGCTTTAAATTAAGCTACAGTAGTTTTAAAATCTATGGCAACAACCAAAAATACTTCAGATTTAAACAAAATGATTTCAGATTTAAGCAAATTCCACCTATCAGTGTAAAATATACCCTCTGTTAACAGGGATTTTTGGTGTTAATGGACAAAATGGGTCAACACAACAACAAATTGCTTGCACATCAAGCAAGACTATTCAAAATACAAACCAAAATACAAGGATTCACAAACAAAATTGTATGAGTTGACCTTCAGTGTACACATGCTTACTATATAAATTGGTGACAAAATACACCCACACATAGTGAGTTGAAACTCAATCCAAAAACATAATAGCAACTAAATATGTTAACAAAACCACTCAATCAGTGTGTGCAATGGACTTATTCAAGAATGACCCCAAGGTATCTAAAATAGGGCACACAATCCAAAGCACAAATTTTAAAAATATTGCGTTGGGTGTTTAAATTTGGTAGTAAAATATGGGAAAAAAGGTGGAAAATATTCAGGTGTCTAAATGGGCGTTGTAAAACCAAAAAACAATTAATTAAGAAAGAAAAAACTATAAACAGGATATTGTGTGGGGAAAACTCTAATTAAATATCCATATTCAGATAAAAGAAAAATTTAAAATTAGGGAGTAACTTAATTGAAATTTATTTAGTATTTTATTAAATTCTCAAAATGGAAGGAGCACAACAACAGAGTAACAATGGACTTATTGTTTGCTGTGGTTGCAGTTGCTCCTGCGGGTCAAAAAACAGAGTTAGTGCAACACAAGTGCCTACTCAGGAAGGGGATGGGGGAGGAGAGTTCAATAGTGTTGTAACTGTGCTGTTTTAGAATAGTTACAAGGGGAAATTATTTAGAAACTAGATAATATTCTTTATTGAGAGATAATGATTATATAGTTAGTGTGAGTCATGGATAACAGGAACATGATGGTGTTGATCACCTGGTTGGATGATAAAGGGGGTGGCCTGATCCTGGTAATGAGTCAAGTGCTAAAATGAGGCATCCACTGTAAAGAGTCATCATTTGTTCATGTTATTGGATTTGGAAATTTGAGTCAACTTCCTAGTCTGGCTTCAAGTGACAGGATAATTGGATTGCAGGTCGCAAACCTGCTTACTTGGAACCTGACTGGAGGGTTGAGCCTGCTGTTTTGACACCCCCTGGCTGAAGATCAGACTCCTCTGGGAGCAGGTTGTCAGAGAAGTTGTTGGGAGCCTGGGTGCTATACTGGATTAACTGTTGTTTTGTGACAGGTAAGATGGTCTTGCGTTGTATCTGTCTTGCTTTGCAGGGTCTCAGGCAATCATTATGGAGGACCTTGTCTTGTTTACATTTTCCAAATCCTTGCACAAGGTAAGTGTTGTTATCATTTACCTTTAGGATGATGTCCAGGCCTACTTTCTCTGGTTGTAATTTACTTTTGTCAACGTTCATGACCCAAACTTCATTGCCAACCTCATGTCTGTTCTGGATGAAGACAAGTGTCTTTTGTAAATACTTCTCTTCTCTTTATGGTTGATTGTTGTTGGCTTGTATGACTTGAGGGTCTGAACGGGATGGCACCTTGCTTGGTGTTTTCAGCTTGGGTCCTGATAATGCTTGAATGATGTTGGGTTGTGTTCCATAAACTAGCTTAAAGGGGCTTTTCCTGGTGGATATGTTCATATGAGTACGGCATACAAGCAATGCAGTCAATAGCTGCTTGTACCATTCCTCAGGTCTCCTGGCAGTGAGCTTGGCCAAGGCTTGCACAAGACTGCCATTCAGCTGCTCCACATGTCCATTAGCCTGAAGATGGTAAGGTGTTGTCACCGTGTGCTGGACCCAATTCTTGGTAAGTATACATTGGTATCTTCAGAGGTCAATTCTTTGCCTCTGTTGGTCATCAGGAGTTCTGGCTTTCCAAACTTGCTTATGATTTCTTCCCTTATGAACCACTGCACATCATTGCCTGTATATGTCTTTAATGCTTGTGCTACTGGTCATTGTGTAGCAAAGTATATTGCAGTAATGATGTACTTCTTCTCATTATGTTTTCCTGGCATGGGGCCCACAATGTCTAGGGCCCACACCTTGAAGGGAAGTTGCGTGTGGATAGGTAGTACTGACTTAGGTGGGGTTTTTCTCTTTGTAAATTTCTTGCATGATTTGCATTGGTCCAAGAATTCCTGAACGTCTTGGTACAGGGTTGGTCACCATGCCTTGTGTTTAAGGAATTTGTAGAGGTTGCAGCTTTTTGTGTGCCCTAAGTCTCTATGATAACGTAGGATGGTGTCAACTCACTGATGTGTGGGAACATAAGGGATGGTGGTTCCATCAGAAATTTTTTGATGTAAGGTTCTATAAACGTCTGCAAATAAGTGCTTGTTCTTAATGACTGTTTTCTTTGTTATGTCTGTGGTGCCAGGGGGGAAGCCTTTGTCCTTTGTCCAAAGTACCAAGAAGGGCCAGTCTGGGTCAAGCTCATTCTCTCCTCTAGCAGCTTGGACGTACATGTCAGGGATTCCTTCCCTGACTCCATTTATCTAATAGATAACTTGGTTAATGATATCAAGATACAGCAACACAACAAAGTATTTGACACCAGTTTGCATCCTATCCTTGAATCCAATGAGGATTAAACCCAGAACCCTAAGAATGGACCTAGCAGTAGTACAGAATCAACCATTCCACTTACTTTACCTATTTATGATCACCCAATTGATTTGGTTTTTGCTTTTGAACTTCAATTCAAGTTCAAAAAGGTTAATAGTATAAGTGATAATGTCACTTACCGCTCTGCTTCTGATTGGCTGCGTAAATCAGGCTTGATGCTCTGGGACCTGCTTTTCCTATCTTTAGTTCAAGCTCCGTACTTGAATTCCAGTGATCTTCTTCTTAAGCACCGCTTAATTAAGATTAACATTGTGGATTATTCTTGGCTCCTCTACACACACCACATAACCATGTATATTATTAAGCATCAGCTTTATCAGCACATGAAACAGGTATTATTTTAATCATAAATTTCATGCAAATCCCCTTCATTTCCTAATAACCACTTAAATATTTAAGCCTCTATTTTGAGGCTATTTAAGTGGACAACCATTATCCATTCTACTTGTTCCAACAATAACAACTTATTTCTACTCTACTCCTGTTCAGACTTATTTCCTGATCTATCATTTGAAACCATGAAAGGAATTTCATTCCTGTTCTGGTTTCTAGTCCTTCTGCTTATAGTTGTATTAGGTCTTGAAAACCCTGCTCCCACCACTGACTGTCACAACTCCTCCACCAATGATGTCCACCAGAAGGAGTCCCTGGCTAATGAGTGGTTCAAGTATTCCTCAGGCCACCGGGGAAGAAAGTTCCATTATGGTTGCACTATCACTCCTCCTCCAGCTGAACACTTGCTGGTTAGACCCAACACATCTTTCTACCTGTTCACATACTTGGTAGGGTATTACCTATTGGGTTGGTTCAGCTCCATGATGGGTAAATTTGCCTATTTGGGCCACCTTGCCATGGTCACAGTGCCCATTGGTTTGGTCATTGCAGTACTTAACATAGAGACCTTAGACCACCAGTTTGGGGGCTTGTTCCCCCTCAAGTGGGTCTCTGACAGTACAGGCGTGAGAGTGCGTCTGCAATGGCAAGTTCTGGACCAGGCTTTTACTGTATGAGCATATTGAATCTCTCCAGGAGTTCCATCCAACGGGCCTGACAGCAGGTAGATTTGCTTGGGGTTTGAAATATATAAGCAACTTGTGGTCAGTCAACACCATGAATTCTTCCTGTTGTTCTAGATAGCAACACCATTTGACTAGGCAGTGTACAATTGCCAACAACTCTTTGTTGTGTATAGGGTATTGACACTTGCTGTCTGTCAGTTTCTGTGATTTGTAGGCTACAGGCAGGAAGTCACCATTATTGTTTTTAGTTTGTTGTACTCCCCCAATGGATACGTCTGAGGCATCTGTTTCCATTTGGTACTCCCTATTGAGTTTGGGATAAGGTAGGATAGGTGCTGTTGTGAGTTTTCCTTGAGACGCCTAAAGCAAAGGTTGCGTTGGGGGGTCCAAAAAACTTGGATTTGGCACCATTATGGCAGATAGGGGTGCAGTCAGGACACCACAGTCAGGTATAAAACAACATACGTAGGCCACCATTTCTAAGAATGTGCAAAGTTCCAACTTGTCTTTGGGCAGTGGCATTTTGCCAATGGCCTAGATCTTCTGGCTGTCAGGTTTGATGTTGTCTTTTGAGACTATGTGTCCTAGGAAAGGCAGCTGCTCACAGAAGAACTGGCGTTTGGAGGGCTTGGCTAGAAGCTTGTGTTGTTCCAGGATAGCAGAGACTTCCTCCAGGTCTTTGTGGTGCTGCTCTACCAAGGGGCTATAGACAATAATGTTGTCCAGGTAGACTTAGGCGTGCTTGCCTATGTGAGGGACAGACACCTTGTTTATGAAGGTCACAAAGGTTGATGGGGCATTTGTCATATCAAAATAGAGCACCACACACTTGTATGAGCCGTACTTAGTGCAGATAACTGTTTTGGGGATATCTTCCTCTTTGATACAGATTTGGTTATAACCTGCGGTTAGGTCAATCTTGGAGAAGACTGTGGCACTGCCCAGGGCATCAAAGAGGTTGTCAATGAGCGGCAGTGGGTATAAATTCTTGATGGTAACTTTATTTAGGGCTCAATAATCTGTGACTAGGCACAGGCTGCCATCATTCTTGGCCACAAAGAATACAGCAGCCCCAAAGGGAGATTTTGAGGGACAGATAAGTCCTTTCTCCAAGACTCTTTGAGGTAGGCACGTAGGGTGTTGTCTTTGTTTGGGGTCAGGCAATAAATGGGCTGAGCCTTGGGTACAGCTCCCTTGAGTTGGATGGAGTGTTAGATATGCTTTTCTGGAGGCAACCTGGGTAAAGCCTCCTTGAAGATTTCTGGATGGTGGGCTACAATTTTACAATCTTGAGGTATAGTGATATCCTGGTAGTCTTTGAAATGTATGATCTTGTACTAGCAGGAGTCCCAGTCAATTTCCTTGAGGTTCTCTCTTTTGTCCAGGGTCTCTGTAATGCGCACAAAGATGTGGTTGCATAGGAGTTGGTTCACTGAGTCAGGGTAGATCTGGTGGTTGACGCCTTTGCGTTTGATGGTCAATACCAAGGTTGCTCAGTCTACATGGGGGTTGTTCTTTTGCAGCCAGTCCAGACCCAGTACAATGTCAAACTTTGGAAAGTCAATAATGGGACCCTGGATGGTGGAGTGCAGGTTCTCAAGCATGACAGAGAAAGGGACAGTTTTCCTTGTCACAGCAATGTGATGTTCATCAGCTAAAACCACGTTTTTAATCCGCAAAGGATTAGTGGTTAACTTGAACTTGTCCACAAAGCTGCTGTTGACTAGGGTTTGGTCCGCGCCCAAGTCCAGGAGTGCCAAGCCTGTGTAACTGCAAAAGCAGAAAGGATAAGACATCAGTTTATTGGGATGTCTGGAAATGGTGTAAAGTACCAGGTCCTCTGAGGGTACTTGGATCATTAGACACTGGTACACGTCCTTGGGTTGGTACTTGCCGTTGGGCAAGTTGGGAATTGTGTAGGGAGAGTTTGGCTTGCTTAGTGCTCTCCCTGGGCTTTTCCCTTGTCTTGGTTGTCTTGTGTGGTAGTGACACAAACATGAGTACAGTTTGATTGGCTGTTGGTCCTGTTTCTGTATCCATTGTAGCCTGCAGATTATGGTTCAGGTTGTTGTTGTTACTATTCTCAGGGGGTGGTCAATTGGAACGCCTGGCTGGGTGAGAGTCCTTGGGTCTTTCTTGTTTTCCAGTTTGTGCCTTGCGGGGCGCATTAGACGTTTGTTCTGCTTTCTCTGCTTCACAATACAGAATTTGTAGATTAGTCACTTGGTCCAGGTTCACGTGTCTTATTGCATGAAACTTGGGTGTGTTGTAGTACATGAGGTGTGTAGCTGGGGTGTCAAAGGCTATGCCAGAGGGGGCACATAGTCAGAGTTCCTTGTAGGTGTGGGTGAGTTCCTTCACGGTGCCAGTCTGAGTTAGGTTCTTTACTTGGAGTATGATAATGAGTGCAGTGATTTAAGCACAAACCTTGCCAATAAGTCTTGTTTGAAGGTGTCCCAATCCTTCTCAGTGTGTTCTTCATGCCAATTGTTGCACCAGGTGCCAGCGTCATGAGTCAGACGGATGGAGATCTATGCAATCCAGAATTGCTGTGGGCATTTTATTTGGGCCATTTTGCTTTGAGCAGATTGGATCCATTCAGCGGTGTTGTTGTTGTTGGCCACAGCAAAGGATTCCAGGGCAGTGCTTCAAAGTCTTTGGGCTATGTAGGCTGGCATAGTGTTTTCATCAGTTACACAAGACATAGCGGAGAGAGCCTGGAAGAACCCTTGTGCTGACAGGGCATTGGACACAGGGAGCGGTATCACTGTGTTCTGGTACAGGACAAACCCATCAGGTATCATAGCACAAGGTGTGTAAAGTGTCCAGTCTGATGGGAGGCCAGACATGATTCTATCAAGAATTTGTTGGCCGCAGCAAGTACGGGCAACAGGTGGAATTTTTTTTTTGGGGGGTAAAGTAGGATGATAAACCTACTTCTGCTACCAATGTTGTAACTGTGCTGTTTTAGCATAGTTACAAGGGGAATTTTTAGAAACTAGATAATATTATAATAGAGAGATAATGATTATATAGTTAGTGTGAGTCATGGATAACAGGAACATGATGGTGTTGATCACACAGTGGGATGGTGAAGGGGAAGGCTTGATCCTGGTAATGAGTCACGCGCCAAAATGAGGCATCCACCGTAAAGGATTATCATATAGTTCATGTTTTTGGATTTGGAAATTCAATTCAACTTCCTAGTCTGGCTTCAAGTGGCCAGGTAATTGGATTGCAGGTTGCAAACCCTGCTACTGGGAACCTGACTGGCGGGTTGAGTCTGCTGTTTCAACAATAGTGACATTGCACTGACACAGCCAGTTCAAAGAGAACAGGCTGTTAGGGTGCAGAGCATCAACCCTTGAGTCCCCAAGCTGACCCAGAAGCCCACCAAGGTTAACACAACCAAAACAGTCAGGAACAAAGAGATCAAACTTACCCCCTATGTGTTTGATGCTTTGTACTGCCAGGAAGCAGTCCCAGCAGCCATGATGGAGAAGGTGAAGCCTGTTCTTGATACCAGTTATGATTCCTATGTCAGTGATGACAACCAGGAAGAGGACAAGGAGCCTGAGTTCTATAGAACTGAAGAGGAAAAGCTGGTGTTAAAGAAGATTGCAGTCTTCTATACCAAGGTGCCTATGCCTTTCAAACCAGTTTCCAATCAGGATCTACATTATCCAACTCCCACAAAGCCTTCTCATAAGTGCATTCCTGATATCAAAAGCATCATCCTGCTTAAGCTAATGCATGAATATGGTGCAATTACAAGGCGGTCTGCAGCCCTTGTTAGGGTGGATCCCAAGTACACCAGCAAGACCTTCAACAAGTTCATCAACACTGGGCCAGGTCCTTGCTGCGGAGAAATTCTTGCGCGTTTCCACTATGCTCACCAAGGAGCACAAATGGGCTATCTGCCAGTGGATACACCTGGGACTACCATCATTGAACTGGCAAATATACAGGCTATGGTCAAATTTACTTTTGGGGTTAAGGCCTTGATTTCCTTTTACTACCATATGGTGAAGGCAATGCGATTTTCCTGGAAAAAGCTTGGGGTATCTCCCTATAATTAGAAGCAGCTCAATCAATATCAAGACCCAGAAAAAATATGCTGAAGCATACACTGCCCTCAAAGCCAAGGGGACAGTCAAATTATATTACATTGATAAAATTAGCATTTGCCTTGTCTACGCAGAATGTATATAGCTATGTCCCAAAAGGCTCCAATGACGGGGTAGCTTGGCGTGCTGCAGTCTTCACCACAGAATACTCAATGTTGGCTCTCTCTGGTCCAAAGGGGATTGAGCTCTATCAAATGATACTAGGCTCCCACAATAGCTGGACATTTCTATCATTCCTCCAATTGGCCCAGGAGCACCTGAGGTGCACAAGCCTGGGCTTTATCAATGTAATTGTACTGGATAATGTTGGTCTCCACAAGGTGGCCAATATACTTGAGGAATTCCCAATGACCAATACTAGTATTGCAGTGGGCTCCCAGCAATTGAACACACCCAATTTGCACCTTCTCTTCCTCCCTGCCTATTTTCTCTTCCTAAATCCTATCAAGGAGGCCTTTGGATGGCTCAAGCAAGTTGTCAAGCAAGGGACCCCAACTGGGACCAAGGACCTGTTTGATTCTCTGCAGTTGGGAGCCACACACTCCCAGCTGAGATCATGGCCAAATTCTATGGCCACACTGATTTGTTAATCCCTGCATGTCTTTCCCAACAGCCAATCAATCCAAGACTTAGTGTGTCCAACTTTTTTTATATTATCTAATTTACTATTTTAGATCTATTAATTATCATATTATATTTAGAAGCTTCCAAGCCAGCAATCACATAGAACGGCACCACTGACAAAGACGCTTAATTTTTTATTGTAAATTAATTATATATATTATATTCTGTGATGACTATTTCAAATATTCAATATCACAATATGATAATTATACAGAAATCTCACTTCTGTCAAATAAATATAAAAAGTAAATTAAAAAATTAAAGGTAAAGATCTCAAGGTATTTGTAATTTTTATTAACAGATTTTAATATACCTGTATAAAGACCTTCTATAAGATTCTTTTTCTACGTAATAGTTCACTAAAATAAAAAGATATTTAAAAATTGATTTTAATAAAAGAATCTAAAGTGTAAACAAATTTTTTGGAATAGAGAATATATCAGAATCACCTGTAGTGGGTTCTTTGGTATGTACCCACCCAGCAATGGAGGTGGCACACAACCTCCACTGCCACACTGTATACGTTGGATACACCATGATTAAAACATTCCTGGCAGCTTAAACTGTAAATTCAGAACCTAAATATAAAAATGCAGGATTGTCAAATCCTTGGTCCAAATTTTGAATCAATTTTGCAGGCAACTCAGCTGAGTGAAAATTAAAATATTTAATAAAATCAACCATTTAATTTGACTTTTTTGATTTATTTAGATTGGGAAATTTTGAATCTCCTGAGCAGATAACTCAACTAACAAAAGACAAAACACAGCAAACAAATGTGGGATACAAAAATCAGAAATGCAGGATTCTAATGTACAATTTGAGATTTCCTGTATTTCAAACAAATCATAGATATCATGTAAAACTTAACAAATCTGAAATTGGGGGATTGTCAAATCAAAGAACCAAATTGCGAATTGAAAATGAGGTGAATTTGAAATAAATATAATTTATGGGCATCTCAAAAAAGGATGCTAAAGGATCTAAAGTAGATTTGCGCTAATTATTTTAGAAATCATAGACATTCTCAAAAATCACCCTATTCCAGTTTAGGACGGCTAAAATTTAGATCCTAATATTCACCAACTTAACATACTTAACAATAAAATTGATTAAAATATACACTTCTATTTTTGAATTTAATTTTTTTAATAAAAATTTATTATGTCTTCTTTCAATAACAACCAAATGAACAAGCTGTTCCCTGGCTTTGACAAAATCATGCAGGGCTACACTGGGTCTTCCAATAGTTAAGCCTCTGTCTATAGTCACACCCAACCCGCAAGCCCCTCCCCAAGCACTAATCAGGAGTATGTTCTTTCTCCCACGTCCTCAAGCATGGCCCTGTTTGACCATCATCATAGACAGCTGCTAACCCAAATCACATATCAACAATGGCATCCAGAATTGGCCAATTGAGCCATGGGGTCACCCAGAGAACTCATAATCCAGAAATAGCCAATCAGATGGCACTGCCAGGTTCTCAAGAAAGACACATCCCACCTCCAGCCAATCAGCCTGCAAGATGCAGAAGAAAATTGATCACCCCAGAAATTGTTCTCAAAATGGTTGAAAAGCAAGGGATGCTTATGTCCCTCAGGGAAATTGCGGCTGCAATGGGTTTTGCAAAGTCCACTGTAGCTGCAACCCTGCAAGCCCACGCCAATTGTGGCCTCCCAAGAAGACCCCAACTGGTGCCTGCACTTCAACCAATGGTGAAAAAGCCCATACCCTCATGATGGCCATCATGGAACGTGATCTGCAGATGCCCTTGATCCAGGTACGTCTCCAACTGGGACTCCATGGCATTTTCACAAATAAAAGAACAGTCAATCTGTGGATGCACAGAGTTGTGGTTGCTTCTAGAATCTTGTCCAATCAAGTTCTCACTGGCCACAGTTTAGTGGATACAAACCAATACAATTTAATCATAATTAATTTTATTAAAGGGAGGGCAATGAGGACGCACAATGTTGTTATCTTCTTGTTGTATGTCAAGATTTCTGCAAGTATCCAAGATTATGGAGAAAAGCGTATCTAATCTGACGTCTACAAGTGCGGCCCAACCTTTTATCAAACTGTTGGGGTCTTGTTGACAGTTCCCCCATTGGGTGTCAATCATTAATTAGCAATATCAAACACTAAAGATGGGTATGTCTACCAGACAGAGCTCATGGATATGCTGGAGGAGTGGGCTACCCAACACACTGTGTACACAGTTGTACTGAGTGCAGAGATGGAGCAGCGGGAATGGGCAACCAAAGAAATTAGCGCTGCAGGGCATAACTGTTGGTCTTACCCCATCAACCACGCTGACATGCATCTTGCAGATGTATGTCTTTAAAATTTTGGTTCAGCTCTCAGGCACTCAAAGCCTGCCACCTATAATGAACTGTGCACCCAAATTGAGAAGGGGTACAAGCTTTTCTCTTCCATATTTGTCCAGGATTTATCAGATCTTGTCATATTATATGCAAGTGATAGTGATAAGTCCAGAAAGGACTCCTGCCTCCCCCCACACTCATCCATTTGGTTTTTCAAGCCCAAATATGTGACAGAAGGAGAATTTGAGAAATTGAAGCAATCAGCTCTTGCCACCTCTTCCCAGTAAGCAAACTCTGCCTCCCCAACCCCCATCAAGATCAAACCACCTGCCTTTCAACCCTGACTCCCAAGCCAACACATATTTCCTCCCCACTACCTCTGATGCTGTCCCTTTCACAAGCACAGATGATGGCAACATACTTTCTGCCCATTCCCTCCCCTACTTGTCCTTTGATGAGTAAAATAAAACCTTTCTTTGTGACAAATTATTAAAATTGATATTATTTCTTTTGATTTATAATTAATAGCATGTTCCTTTTACATTATTGACATTCTCATAATCAATAAAATGTTGTAAATTTTATGAATAACATATAATTATTTGCATGAATCTTTTTCATTAACAATAATAAATTAAGAACCACAAATATAAATTTTGCATTTGAATATTGCAATTAGACATCAACTCTTGATAATTTGATATTATGTGCATAACTCAATGTATGTTGTTTAATAATATTCATTTTTAAGCAAGGCCTTTTTATTTGTAATCTATATAAATGGACTGTGTTTATATTAAAGAACCATTAACATTTAGTACAAATATTGATACATAGTGCATTTTACAGCCTGTATATTTACCTTTTGGTAACAATTCTGTAAACTTTCTAGTTGAATTTTGTGAGTAATAATAATGTAATAGATCAATAAATTAATGTTTATTAATATTAATTGGGTGATTTTCTTGCTGTGGTAAATTGTGCATTTTATATAGTTATGCGCTGGTATCCAATTGGTTAGTTTCACATCCTATTGCACAGGCAATAGAAATGTGGTTGCCACCCTGACTACATCTGGTCTCAGAGTGGCAACCACATTTCCTATTGCCTGTGCAATAGGATGTGAAACTAACCAATTGGATACCAGCGCATAACTATATAAATTGCACAATTTACCACAGCAAAGAAAATCAGCCAATTAGTACAGTTGTTTTAAAATCTATGGCAACAACCAAAAACACTTCAGATTTAAACAAAATGATTTCATATTTAAGCAAAATCCAACTATCAGTGTAAAATATACCATCTGTTAACAGGGATTTTTGGTGTTAATGGACAAAATAAGTCAACACAGCAACAAAGGGCTCACAAACAAAGCAAAACCATTCAAAATACAATCTGAAATACATTGATTCACAAACAAAATGGTGTGAGTTGACTTTTGGTGTACATATGTTTACTATGTGAATCAATGACAAAATACACCCAAGCAAGGTGTGTCAAAACTCAAACCAAAAACAAAACACAAAGGCAACTCACTACGTAAACAAATCACTCACACAATGTGTGCAATGGATTATAATCATAAATGATACCAAGGTATCTAAAATAAGACACAAGATCTGAAAAATAAATTTTAAAAATATTGTGTTGGGTGTTTGAATTTGGCAGTAAAATCTAGGAAAATGGGTGGTTTTTTTTTGAGTATTCTAAAATAGGCGTTGTAAAACCAGAAACAACTAATTAAGAAATAAAAAATCTGTAATTGGGATATTGGGTGGGAAAAAGTATTAATTGAATATCCATATTAAGATAAAAGTAAAAATTAAATTAGGGAGTAACTTAATTGAAATTTATTTATTATTTTATTAAATTGTAAAATGGAAGGAACACAACACCAGAGTACCAATGCACCTGTTGTGCACCACAGTTGCGGTTGTGGTTGCCCCCGCGGGTCAAAGAACAGAGTTGATGCAACACAAATGCCTACTCAGGAAGGAGACGGGAGAGGAGAGTTCCATAGTGACGCTGCACTGACACAGCAAGTTCAAGGAACACAAGCTGCTAGGGTGAAGAGCATCAACCCTCAGGTCCCCAAGCTGACCCAGAAGCCCACCAAGGTCACCACTATAAAGAAAGTTAGAAACAAGGAGGTAGAACTTACTTTGTATGTGTTTGACGTTGTGTACTGGCAATAGTTGGTCCTGTCAGCCATGCTGGAGAAGGTGAAGCCTGTACTTAATACTAGCTACAAGCCCTACATCAGTGATGGCAATCAGGAAGAGAACAAGGAGCCTGAGTTCTTCAGAACTGATGAGGGACAGTTGGTGCTAAAGAAAGTTGCAGCCTTCTACAACAAGGTACCCATGTCTTGCAAGCCAGTCCTTGAGCAGGATTCCAATTCAACTACTCCCACTAAGCCCATCCAGAAGCGCATCCCCAAAATTAAACACATCATCCTGCTTAAGATAATGCGTAAATTAGGCAATTAAAAGGCGGCTGCAGCCCTTGTTGAAGTGGATCCTAAGTACATCTCCAAGACCTTCAACAAGTTCATTAACACAGGCTGAGTCCTTGCCGCAGATAAATCCTTGCGTGTTTCCACTATGCTCACCAAGGAGCACAAATGGGAAATCCACCAGTGGATCAACTAGGACTGCCATCTTGAACTGGCAAATATGCAGGCAATGGTCAAGTCCACTTTTGGGGTTGTGGCCTCAATTTCCTTTTACTACCATCTGCTGAAGGGGATGCACTTTGCCTGGAAAAAGCTCAGGGTATCTCTGTACAATTGGAATAGCCCAACCAACATTGAGACCCAGAAAAACTACGCAGAGGCATACACTGCCCTCAAAGCCAAGGGACGGTCAAATTTTACTATATTGACAAATTGGTATTTGCCTTGTCTATGTGCAATGCATATGGCTATGTCCCCAAAGGCTCAAATGAGGGTGGCTTGGCTTGCTACAGTCCGCTCCACAGCCTATTTAATGGTGGCTCTCCTTGGTCCAAAGGGGGTTGAGTTATACCAAATGATATTGGGTTTGCATAACAGCAGGACCTTTCTATTATTCCTCCAACTGGTCCAGGAGCACCTGAGGCGCACAAGTCTGGGCTTCACCAACGTCATTGTGTTGGACAACGTTGGTCTCCACAAAGTGACTGACATTCTCAAGGAATTCCCAATGATCAACACCAGCATTGCTGTGGGCCCCTAGCAATTGGCCACAGCAAATTTGCGCCTTCTCTCCCTCCCAGCCTATTTGCCCTTCCTAAATCCCATTGAGGAAGTCTTTGGGTGGCTCAAGCAAGTTGTCAAGCAAGGAACCCAACTGGGACCAAAGACCTGTTTAATTTGCTGCAGGCCGGGAGCCACACCCTCCCAGCTGAGACTGTGGCCAAATTCTATGACCACACTGATTTGTTCATCTAGCTTGCCTTGTCAAACAGCCAATCAATTAAAGGCTTATCTTGTCCAACTTTTTTATATTCTCTAATTTACTATTCAAGATTTATTAATTATCATTTTTATTTAGATGTTTCCAAGCCCGCAATCACATTCACAGGACAATTAATTAAGGCTAGGAATTTATTTATAATCATTTTTTATTGTGTCATCTAAGGGTATCTCAAACGCTTGATACTGGATTACACAAACACATTAATATCTCTTTTGGCAAATAAATATAAAATCAAATTAAAAAATTTAAATGTAATGTGTACAAATTAAAAGTAGATTTTAATGACATTATTATTATGCTTTTATTAAGATCTTCTCTGGGATATATTTTGCAAATCTTGTTTCAAAAATAAGAATTGGAAAATTTTATTATAATAAAAATAATATTAATTGTAATGAAATTTATTGGAAGAGAGAATTTATTAAGAGCACCTGTAGTGAGTTCTTCTGTATGTACCCACCCTGCAATGGAGGTGGCGCACAACCTCCACCGCCACACCGTAGACGGCAGATACACCCTTATTAAAAAATTTCACAGCAGCTAGTAAAAGGGAGTAGGGTCAGGTGCAAATGGAGGAACAGCTTCTCTGGTGGGGCTGCAAACCCGTAGATACTGGCCAGGACCAGGGCGTCCTGGATGATGTGATCCACCAAGTCATACCCGGGGGACCTTCTTCCCGTCCAGGGAGAGCCTGGCCTTGTCAATCCCTAGGAGGACCCCGTCAAGATCCTCCACACTGGCGCCCATTCCAAAGTAGAAGCAATACCCCAGGTAAACCACCAGATGAAGCCTTTGCCCAGCAAAGGCTTCCGTAAACTTGCACAATTTATTGAAAATTGCACTGATCTTCTTTTCATACTTGGTCTTTGCAAAGGTCAGCTCCATGGCTGCAGGGACCCCTGTCTTGTTGGCACTTTATGTCAGCCCAAAGTCTGCCAAGAGGATTTTGGTTTTCTTGACGGCTGTTGCATCTGCAACAGCCAATTTTCCCACTGCACACCCAAAGTTGTCCAGCAGGTAAGAGAGTGTGTGCTCCAAGGGGTAGAAGAAGCAAGCAGCTGCATGGACCTGACCCATCTATGGTACATTTTTTGAATAGGAGCATTGCCAGGATGTCCCAAACAAGCTCAATTGAGTTTACATAGTGAACTCTATTGAGGACCACTGGGTCAATGCAGACCAATTGGGCATCCTTGTAGGCAGTAAATGCCCACTTGGATGCCCCCTTGGCATGCGTAAGTTTAGCCAATGCCTCCTGCAACATCAGAAAAGACCTGTAGACCCTGTCTTTGAGCTTCTGCAAGACAGGGGGGACAGATAGAGCTGTTTTGCCATGTGAGTGGCAAAATTCAAATAAAAGGTGGGCAAGACAAAAGGAACCAGGATCTGGCGGAGTTCACCATCAATGTTCTCTAAAAAAGGTAAGTATTTTTAGATTTTTATTAATTCTATTTTTTTAGATTGCCTTCACAGGTTTCCTCCTTGCTGGCGGCTTCAGCAGGCTTTGTCATTCTTGGCGCAAGTAATTGTGCTGGCAATTCAGTGTCCACAGTTCTTGAGTGCTTTACAGGTTTGAGATGTTCATACATCTCAGGGCCGTTAACCCAGATGGACAGCGCAGAGAGGTCAAAGGACTTGAATTGAAGGCCTTCCACAACGTGCTTCTGGACATTTAAAAGCCATTCAATTGTTGTTTTGGGGGTGTCTGGCATCTTGACCATGAGTGCCTTGGCAGACACCTTTTTAATTTTGTCCCCTTCAAGGACATAAGACTTAACTCTTGCTTTGACCTTGCTTTTAATGTCTTTAATTTTGGTAAATGCCAAGTTGAGATCCTTCAAAAGCTTCTCTAATTCTCTCATTGATTTTTTTACTAACCTTTTCATATGTTTTTATAGCTTTTGCCCCAATAAATTATGTATTATTTTGATACTATTTCCTCTTTGTTTATTCCTTTTTGTTTTCCTATTTACTACATTATCTATCTTTTTACCCATTGTGTATATGTTTTACGCTCATCTCAATATGTGTTGTTTGCTTTGTGTTGGCATTGTTTCCTAATTACCATATTATTTTTGGCGCTTTGCACAGCCCCTTGTGAAAATAATAACAATAATTCAGTGATCAGCTAAATTTTAATTAGAAAATTATAGGTTAACTGTTTTTAGATAAAGTTGTCACTGATCCAAATTCAAAACCTTAATGATAAACTTTAAGCCAATCAGGAGCCAAGTGATAAAGTGATTGTTGTGACATAAAGGGTCATTCAATAAAACTTTGATGCATGTGCGCCAATCATATTAATTGGCGCACATGCATCAAAGTTTTATTGAATGACCCTTTATGTCACAACAATCACTTTATCACTTGGCTCCTGATTGGATTAAAGTTTATCATTAAGGTTTTGAATTTGGATCAGTGACAACTTTATCTAAAAACAGTTAACCTATAATTTTCTAATTTGAATTTAGCTGATCACCAAATTGTTGGCAATTATTTCACAAGGGGCTGTGTTTGGGTACTAAAAATAACTTGTTCTGAATCTAGATACATGAAATAGTAAATATATGATTTTATAGAAATAGGCTGAACATAAAGAATAAAACCAACTATAAACAAAGAGAACATGAACAATTAAAATTCAAAATAAAGATAATATAAATAGAAAATGTTTGGCAGCAGGGGGTTTATTGGGGCAGGGAAGAGTGATGCCTAGTAGGCAGAATAGCGCGGGAAGGAATACATTGAGAAAGTGCTGTCCTGGGGGGTCTGGGATTGGGTGGGTGGGGCTGGAAGGTGGGGGGTGGTGGTGGTGGGGGGGGTAGGGGTAGGAGGATTACGCTTAATGGCCGCCATAAAATTATTACCACATTATTTGTCTGTCATTGACTAGATGGGCTGGTAGGTGGCAGTGGCACAAGGTGGGAGATGCTTGTCCTTCTGTAATTGGTTACCCATGTTCACATGGAAGACAATTTGGGCAAACAATTCAGCCACCATTTGGCAGCCAAAGAGAAAATTGTGGTTAAGGACCCCAAGATAGAGGTTGTTGAAAGCCTGAGGGCTGCACTCCCATAGTGTATCTCCAATGTTAAAGAAGACAACATCAGCCAGATGGAAGTCTGTGTGGCCAGCTGGGTACACAGAGGCCTGGTGCCCGCGTTGATGGATGGCCTTGAGGGCAGTGAAGCTACCCTCCATCTGATGGCTCAAGAAACATTGTTACTTGGAATTTGAGCCATCCCAGGAGTCAAGTAATCCACTGAGGATGTGGCTGTACTTGTAGCTATCAGTGAAATCTGGGATTGTCTGATAGTAGACAAAACCCTTGGCTGAAACAGCCAGAAATGCACTAATGAATGTCCCCTTCTTGACCTTCTTCCTTCTATTATTAGCAGCGGCTTTTCCTTGCTCACCAAAATTGTCAAACACAATAACTTGTAGTAGGAGATAAACATTACATCATCTGATAGACTAGTCAAGCATTGGACAAGGGTTGATTTGATGTCTAGATCATACAGGGAATCCTCAGTGCCATCCCATTGGTTGCTGGCAAAATAGGTAAGAACCCATATAGAAGCCACCTTTCTGTGCATCCAGAGCTGCACCATGCGCTTGGAGACTCATATGTTATGGTGCGCAAGCTGTTTGCGGACCTGGGTTAGGGGAAGCTTAGGGTCCTGCTGGAGGAGGTTAAGCATTATTGGGTATGCCTCATTGATTTGGGACTCTGGGGCCTTCTTTGGCTTCTTGGCTGTCCCAATCAGATTCCCCTTATTCATTAAGTTATTGAATTTCCGCATTATTGTGGCTTGGGTGAATTGCAACTGGGTGGCAATCTGGTCACATGACAGACCCTTTAGGTTTAGTGCCACAATTTCCTGAAGAATTTGGGCAGTGATGATTTGTTGCTTGGGGCACTGGGCCAGGGGAGCTGAAGCCTGATTGGCTGTAGGAGGGGGCAGGTTGGCTGGTGGCAGGAAGTTGTTCTAAATCAAGGTTGCCATCCTGATTGGTTGGTTGGTGGGCAGTTTATGTGGGGGTGGGTACAGGAGCAGGGGCAGAGCTAGACTCTAAGTGACTCCCAAAAAAGTCAAAGCCATAGGGGTCAGTGGTCAGGTACAGGTCAGCTTCCTTGTTACCTGCCTCAAAGGATTGGGTGTAAACAGGTGCCTCCACGTTCTGAGCCTCACCTCCATTGAAGCTGGTCTGGCTGCTGCTGGCTTGGCTGCTGGCGCTGTCAAAGATATTGCTTGTAAAAACCATTGTAAAAAACCTAGGATAAAATCACTAAAAGTAGAAATTTTAAAATTTAATGATTTATTTTTATTGTAATCTTGAGTCCATATTTGGAAGGTTCTCAAAACCATTCCATACAGATCTGGAGCCATGAAAATGAATAAAATGCCTCTGTTCCTAAATTGGATACTGTTGTTTGGCTGTTAAACTGTTATTTTTATATTTTAGGTTGCTCATAATAAACATCTTGTTTGACTTTTGTTTTGTGTTTGTGGAATTTTGCTTCAAAATTGCTCAAATTTTGTTCCTTTTAGTCTTTCTGTTAGTGCCTCAGTTGGATCCTGATCAGAAAAAAATATATTCTGGAACAGCATCCATCCATTTCACTTAATGTGTAAGATCATTTTGTTTATGGGTTAATACACCACTTGATATTTGATATAATTTTAGATAATGGGCTAGTGAAATTTTGTTTTTGGTTTGACTGTTTATTTATTAACCAAAAATATTTAAATTATTTGAATCCTGAATCTTGTACAACTTGAATTTTGTTCAAATCTGAAATCATTTTGTTTAAATCTGAGGTTTTTTGGTTGTTACCATAGCTTTTGAAGCTACTGTATTAGACATAAAAATTAGCTTAGTATTCACTGAGATACATTGATTTTAGTTTTTAGTGTGTATTAAAAGTAAATTTAGATAATATCAATTCCAGTCTGAGCCTTTGATTATGACACAAACACAATTTCAGCACTTAACTATATATCTCAGCACCTAGAACAGCTAGAGCTATTATGTTTGGTACCATTTTGATCATAATCATCTGAAAAATTGATCTACATCCTCTAAATTTTCATTAAAATCATTATATTGAAGCATAATTTCATCATAGCCAGTTTACTCCACAGATGTTCTTTTGGGATGAAGCTGTGGCAAGCAAGGTTTACTCTGAAACAATATGCAGCCACTTGGATCAGCTGATGCATCCAAGAGGAATATTCTATTATTTTACTTTGTAATATATATTCAAAATTTCCAAGCCAATCATCCTGTACTTAAAATAAAATTTATGTATCTTTTTTCAATTAAATATATTTAAAACTGATCAAGCTCTCTTTTCATTGGTTAATTCAATCCTCAGCAAAGTTTAAGCATCCAATCATATAAAAGGATATTAAAGAATTGCTGCTTTCTTTCTAATTTTAATCCACCCATTCTAGAGTCAGGCAATCTATACAGATAAGTCACTTTGATATAGTTGAATGGGGTTAGCCACTAATTTAAAATTCAAGTAAATAAACACAAAATTATTAAAGTTCAAGTGGCTTATAGTTCAGTTAAACATAATTTAGACCACACTCTGCTGAAATTGATTTGTGTACTTTCAAATATGGATGTAAGGGATTGAATGTAAAGAAGAGTCAAATTGAGCTTTTGGCTTAACAATTAACTTTTAAAATCAAATTTAAGTAAAAAGACTTTCAGTCAAATCCCTTACGGCTTGAGCCCACTCAAGGTGACATTAAAAATAGACAGACTCACTTTTAAATATATTAATTGGGGACACAGTCCAGGAGCGCCACTCACAGCATTTAATGATCATTATATTGGTATCCTTGAACAGGCACTGTGGTGAAGTCAACTCCCTGGTACTTAACACTTAGTTGAGTACCAGGGAGTTGACTGCCACATGTGCAAATCTAATAGTATTTCTGGCTTAACCAAGTTTAAGCTAATTTTCCCTAGTAATTTAGGGGTTCAAAACCAAAATCTGAGATTAAATTCACTTGAATTTGACTCTGTTTAATAAATTGGTTAGGTCATAGACCAATTTAAGGGGCAATTTATAAGTAATTTTACTAATAGAAATGAAAAAAACCTGTGTTTGAAACTCTAAAACAAAAAGTGACCAGTTCAACACTTTTTAAGACAAATATTAATTTCTTAATAAAACACATGTGCTCTTATATAAATTTTGTTATTTACTATAATATTTTTATTATTAGTGTCCATAGTTGTTGATTAAGCTCCCAAGCACTACTATACTGGATTTAGTGGCATATACATTAATCAACTGCCCCAGTTGTTTTACATTATGTCATTTCCAGGTTTGTAGATTAAATGGTGCCACATAAATTAAGCCTAATTTATTAATAGATTTCATATGTAATTTATAAAAAACAGAAACTCAACTCCCCTATGTTTGACACCATCCACTCACCACACAATTGGTTTTGGATTTAAATAATCAAAGGCTCAGAATTAAGGCTAAATTAATATTTGACAACCTATGAACGCCACTCAATACCCATCCACTTGACACTTTAACTTGGGGACTAGTACAGAGAGCTTCTTAATGTTTTAACTAACACTATGATAAATAATTCACTCCCAGCTCCTCCCAGCATAATATAATCACTAATAACACCTTCCCATTCATTTACTTTTTTAACTTATGTTTTTTTTTGATTTTTAGGCATATGAAACTGCCTTGCTTTTGGGTTAACTTTTGAACCCGTTTTAAATTTAAGCAAGTTTTATATGTAAAAAACATAGTAAATTTGATTTTTCTGCTTGACTCCAGGAAACTTGATAGTGAGAATTCAGCTTTTTTTCACTCAGCAGTGAGAATTAGGGGGTTTCAGCTGATTGACAGTGCTGAACTCAACACTTTACTATGTTTTGAATATTTAACCCCCAATAAAAAAATTCCGTATAATAATTTTTTTGCAATTATAATCTACTACTCTCCCTGCTACTCCCCATATATCTCTTATATATTTTATTTTATTTTTAATTATACTTTTTCATTGATTTAGCACTAAGATGTTATTCTGAACCTAACATCTTTGATGGTTCATCATAAAATAACTTATTTTCTATGTTGACCACTTTCAATCTAAGCTTTGAGTTTTTATTTTGCTTCTATTTACTTTGTTATGTTTTTCTTGATAAATAAAACTTTATTTGCATACTTTTACTTCTATTTTGCTTTGCTTTAACTCTTTCTGTTTGATATATCTTCTCAATTATTTTATTTACAAAACAAAACTTTTCTTTAGCCAAGATTATCCAAATCCAACAAGCCTACCAAGCGCCAAGCCTCAAATAGCTCCAAGGACCCTGCAACTACCCCCAAGCGTGCCAAGAAGCCTGCAAAGACAAAGTCTCCAATTAATTCTCCACCACTTCATCTCCTCCCACTCCTCCTTTCTCCACCCTCATATTCCCCTTCACCACTCATCACCCAATAAATCTGACAATGATCTCACTGATCACTCTTTCTACCAGTCAGAGGCCAACTCTGAGCCCACAAAGGAGCACCACACCAAGAAAGAAAAGGCTGTAAAGGAGCCTACCTCTTCTTATGGCAAGAAAAAGGAGGCATCTAAGCAGGCCTCAAAGAACCCTTTCACCCCTGATGGCTCTTCTCCCCCTTCTTCATCTGACCCCCAAGATGATCCTGAAAAATATTCCAAGAAGTTTAAAGCTTCTGGTCACATGGCTTGAGATACACTGGCCATCCACAACATCTGTAATGTAGACAGAGAGTTCAAAGTCCCCAAGAGCTTCCCCTGTTACTTCCCTATCATGTTTGTAAAGGGCGCCCCTGGCTACATCACCAACAATTACATCTTCAATTGTCTTAATCAA
This sequence comes from Entomophthora muscae, assembly GCA_014839935.2. Taxonomy (NCBI): domain Eukaryota; kingdom Fungi; phylum Entomophthoromycota; class Entomophthoromycetes; order Entomophthorales; family Entomophthoraceae; genus Entomophthora; species Entomophthora muscae. The sequence goes on from QTSX02000712.1 coordinate 992,470, forward strand.
AAGTGCCAAACCAAGAGTGAGCACTTCATCTGTGAGGATAAGACTTATAGGGCCTTCCTAAACACCAAGAGCTGGGAAAAGGTCACAGCCAAGAAGGGGGAGAACACCTGTGAGCCCCCAATCACTTAATTACAAGGATGCTCAAGTGGTATCTTGTGCAAGTGATTACCACCTCAGCCAATATACAGGCTTCTGATTTGGCCATCAAGGCCTTGCAGCACTTAAAGCCCAACAATATCAAGTTGGTGCCAACTCAAGAGCAGTTGGTTAAGTTCATCAGTGACAAACACATTGCTGTTGATCCCCCCACCCAAGGCCTCAGACCTCCTTTCAGAGCTTACACTCACCAATGAGCTCAAGCAGCTTCCAAGTGGGGAGCACCTCCTCTTACACAACAATGGGCCCAGCTCTAAGGAATGGATTATCTGCTATGCAACTCATCAGAACCTGATGGAGTTAAAAAGGGCAACAGCCTGGCTAATTGATGGTATCTTTTCCACTTGCCCCCAGATGTTCTACTAGCTCTGGATGATCCATGCCCAGATAGACATCCAGGTAATTACACTCACCTTCTTTCTTCTCCCTGGGGCCACTGAGGCCATATACACCCATGCTTTCTCCATCCTTTGCAGAGAACTTTTTCTCCTTCCCCCCAACAATAACAATGTCAAGAAGACCCCCCACACCCGCACCAACTCTCCTGATGCTGACAAAGCCAGGCCACCCTGGACTTGGAGGAAAAGGTAGGCCGAGAGCTCTGGGGCCTCACATGTGCATTATGGACTTTGTCCCTGCTCAGTTCAATGCGTTTGAGCAGCTGTTTAGTGGGGAGGTACAGGGGTTCCACTTCTACTTCTGCCAAGCAGTTGCTTGTAACGTGCAGGCCCACGCCGAGCTTAGTAGGTTGAGCCAGAGGGATACTTCAGACACCTGCAGATTTGTGCTGGCACAATTTAGTGCCTTGGATTTTTTAAGCCAGAGAACACTGCACAGGGGGTTGAGCTTCTCTCAAAGGATCCCTACATAGTGAAGCATCCAGAGTTCAGACCTTTCCTTGAGTACTTTGAGCCCCAGTGGATTGGGAAGGTTTTTAGTCTGAGGTGAGATAAGGCCTGAGCCAAGGCCATCTGGAATGTGTACCAGGCTATGGTAAATGGCAAGCTGAAGACCATTTTGGCTCTTGAGGTTTACCATAAGCATCTCAAGACCAACCTTGGGCTTCACCCAAAGTTCAACAAGTTTTTTTCCTTCTTCAACATGAGCAAAAAAGTCCATCTCTAAGCTCAGGGATCTTGCCAACTGCGTCCCCCACCAAGCCCATCACCAAGTCCTTGCTCTTCACTAAGGCCATCCAGAGTGCAGCCAAGCACAAGTACAAGGCCTCTGAGATCAAGCAGCAGCTTGAGCTTATTGCCACTGCCCTCCTGGAAGGGTCTAAAATGAAGAAGGGGAAGAAGGGCAAAGAATAAAATTGCCTGTTTGCTTGTTTTATATGGTTTTAGCTTTACTTTTTACTTTTTAGTTTTTTCTTTCCATTCTTTGATTTGATTAGATAGTACTGATCTTTTTATGTATATATGGTAAGTTTGAGATGGATAGTTATAGTTGAAAGGGAATAAAATATCTTAATTATTGTTAATTTCCTAATAAAACATAAGATATTCACATTTGTACTTTTATGAACTATATCAAATAAAAATTAGAACTTTCTTATATTTTTAGGTGTAATGATTTATTGAATATCTTTATTTTTGGTTCATTGGAATTATATCTGTTTATGGGAATACAAAATATTTTTATAATAAAGAGTGTAAATTACATAGTAAGATGAGAAACAATTGCTTATATCTCCTTATTCTTATTAGCTATAATAAGTTTTTATTGCATTTATAACTTTCTGGGGTTAATTTGGTATACCATAGTAGTTTAACTTAATTTTTATATTAAAAGTTTTCAGTACATCAAGATCTGTTAATTAGAAAAATGTCAATCTCCAGTTGTTGATCAGGGAAAAAGCTGAATTCTCACTTTACTATAGTGTCAAGCACCAGGGAGTTGATTTTACCACAGCTGCCTCAGCTATATAAAGCTAATGTTCTATTTCAATAAAGACTGCTTGGTACGGTAATAGTTTATATAGGTGATAATGTTTAGAGATCAGCAAAGGATAGTTTCCGGCATGTGAGGAAATAACTGGCAGAAACATTGGGCTAATTATTGCCATCTATACTAGGGAACGACACCATGTATTAAAGTTGTGATGTGACTTGGAGGCAAAATGTCTTGTGCCAAGCCCATAAAGCTGTATAAAGTAACGTGGCAGGGGCGGGTAAGGGTTTAATTGTTTTTATTTAGTAAGTTGGATCGTACAGATGGATAGGCGAATGTATGATTTTGGTGGGTTGAGTATGTTATTTAGGAAATGGTGCCGAGGAGATGGTTATTTTGGGTAAATGGGGTTGGTGGATCGTTTAATTTTGTCTAAATTGGATGGCAGATGGATTGAAGTGAAACTTGGAATTCTTTGTGGAGCTTGTATCCAATCAGCTTGTTGCGGGTGGAGTTGGAATTATGTATATTGAACCGAGTAGTTTTATGTTAATGTGAAGGTGTTTATTTCCATTGATTTGCGCTAGACAAGCTTTTGTTGAGTCAGGGTCGGATTTGTAGCTTAGCAAGCAAGAATAAATGTCGCAATCCCGAAGTGCATTCAATGAAAAAGTATAAATGTAAATGCATAGTCACATATCAAGCAAGATGCAGTGGGCAGTTTTGTTTATTTTGCCGATTGAGCTATGCGAGCGATTCAGCTTCTTTGGGACGCGGGCTATGCTCAACCAGTACTTGAAGGCGGGGTTCGGGTTGACGGAGGAGGAGACCAAGACTTATGTGCATCTCTTCAATGCGCTGGTCTGCATGTTTCCAATAGTGGGCGGGGCCATCTCGGACTCGTACTTGGGGAAATACTTCACCATTGTTGTCTTCACTCTTCTTAGTCTTATGGGGAATGTCTTGTTCTCTATTCTTTCCATCGATGGGCTCATCGCCCAGTTCGGCGAATATCCTCGTTGGGCATTCCTATTGCCAGCTCTCATGATTTCCATCGGTTCAGGAACATCCAAGCCCTGTGTTGGATCTCTTGCCGGTGACCAGTTCGACAACAAAGAAAGCCTGGACAAATTCTTTTCCATGTTCAGTGTCGTGACCTACGCTGGTATTTTGATGGCCGTTGTCGCTGTTCCTCTAATTAAAGCTACATATGGCTATCCGCTGGCCTATGCCATTCCTACATGTACGCTGCTACTAGCCCTCGCTGTCTTTGTTAGTGGCAAAAGGGGCTATAAAGCTATTCCTCCACAAGGCGAGTTTCTTCCTTGGAGCATAGCAAAGGTCATCGTTCATGCTACTGGGCGCAAGATGAAGGGGCATTGTGCTGAGAACTGGCTGGACTTGGCCAAAGATAGATATGACAGTGAGCTTATCCACGAAGCTCGTCAGCTGCTCACGGTTGCTGGGCTATTTGTCCCACTCGTGTTTGTGTGGATGCTGCATGAGCAGAACACCACGGAATGGCAGAATCAATACGAGATGATGGAGAAGACCCTGCTTGGCATCAACGTCCCTACCGAAGCATGCTCGGTCTATGGGGTTGTACTAAGTATCGTATTCCTCCCTGCAGTTGGCTTTGGTTTGTTTCCAGCCCTGGAACGGCAGGGCATCCAAATCAGTGCTGGGATGCGGGTGGCTATAGGGTACTTACTAATACTGGGAGCATTTATAGTATCTACTTCGTTGCAATATTGGGTCAAGTTCCATGCTGGTGGCCAAGTGCTTGAAAACAGCGTAGCAATTTCCTGTGCTGGATGCGTCAACGGAGCTTGGCAGCTTCCTCAGTGGATTCTTTACAGTTTAGGAGAAGCCATTATCATGCCAGCGAGTTGTGTCCTTGCCTATTCCAACGTGGGACCCAAGATGAAGGCATCGTCAATATCGCTTATCTTTGTTTCAATCGCCATGGGCAACTACGTTGTAATTGGAATGGAGCCCATTCTATCTCTCACCAACGACCGTATCTTGCGGCAGTGGTGCTATGTCGCAATCTCTTCCGTATTCTTGATTGTCTACTTACTCCTGTTGAAACTGTGGTTCTTGCCGAAACAAGAAAATGTAGCCAATCCCATAAAAGATCTGGCTTAGCCAATCAAGTTGAATCACATATTTTAATAAACCTAAATGCTTACTTCGATTCCCATCAATCACAAACTTTTAATCTCATGTCCAAGAGTATCAATCACGATATTGGCTCTTTAGATTCTTGGAGGTGAACTCAGAAACCTGTAGAACCAAAGCGCTACTTGGACTTTGCGATAAACCAATTTACTTCAGGAGTGCTGTTGTGTACTTGGGCGTGGCCAAGGGACACAACAGGAAATCCTAACGGTAGAATTGGGGTTGTACTAAGCCAGAGATTAGTCTTCAGGGATGAATAAGGAATTTATCTTGAGGCCCTGGGAATGATAATTATCTGGAATCTCCTCTAGACTAGGGAGATAGCATCAAAGTACAAAAATAAACACAAATAAAGAGTGTAAATAGAACTTAAAGTTTATTAAGTGAATAAAATGATTCTTATATGACAATTGTTTACCATGAAACAGTAGAAAGATATATAGATCACTGGATATTCTCATTAGTGGGTTGAGGATCACTCATGTCATGTTCAGCTCCTGGGGACAACATCCAGAGGACATGGCGGAAAATCTTTATAACAAAAGATTTGAGGTTCAAAGCTAGCCTTGGGTTAGCTTTTAGGGCAAAATTAAGGGCACATACCTTAATTTCTTGGAATACAAGATGAGGAATTCCTTTTAGAAAAAAGGAAAGAAAAAATCTTGAAGATTATTAAAGCCAACACAAATGTGGAAAAAATTGTCTTTATTAGGAGAAATGATTCTACTTAAATAGTATACAAGGGTTGATGATCACTCATTAGGTAGACAGAGTGGCAGAGGGGGTCACATTGGGGTGAGGTCATAAAAGGATCAGACATGGGCAGGTATGGTATTCTGGAATGGGTGGAGATTGGATTAGACCCATTTACAGAAAGTGAGGAATTCCCAAAGTCAAAAGAAAAACTGACCAGATCTTTGCACATATCACTATTCAAAGGTCATATCAAAATAGCATTAATGGCGCAATTTACAACAACTTGTGTCACCAATCAGAAAATGAATGTGTTCTTCATCTGATTTGAAGTGAAACCAATTTCAAGAAGAGAAAGAAAACTGAAGGATTTCACATTCAAAATGTGATCCCATCAAAGACAAAATTGATAATGCATGAATATCAGGATTCACAACATTGTCCCCTTTTATATTGGCCTTTGGGGGGTGGTGTACTTGCAGAGGAACTTGTTGTGAACTCAGGCAAAGGGGCGTCATGTAGACAACAGTTTGATAGTGTACTAAGTACCCTGTTTGGAGGTCACTTCTAGAGGTCCATTCCACAGAGAGTCTAGCTTGTGGGCTCTTCCTCCTACTCAATATTGATGGTAGAGAGCCAGGTCTCCAGCTTGGAATTCTGAGAAAGGAGGGCAGCCAGTTTTGTTTGGTGACAACTCTAGAGCCTTTGTCTTATAAGCATAAACATACACAGAAGCTTGAATATCAATTATACAATTGACTAGACCCTTGATGTGCTCTTCAAGATTAGATGCACATCATAGGTAGAGAGCTGAATCCCTAAGAGAGAAGGAGTGGTAGCCTCTCTTCTGTATAGAATGACAAATGGGGAGAAACCAGTAATCCTGTGTTTTATGAGGCAATAGGCAAACAGAGCGGCTGGCAAGTACAATCTCAGTTGGCAGCATCAGAGTAAGTTAGCTTCCTCATCATAGACACCAATGTAGAATTAGCCCGCTCTACAGCTACATTAGTAGAAGAATAGTAAGGATTGGAGAAGGATTTGGGGGTTTTCAATGCTTTTACTACAGAGGTTATCAAGCAGGTATTGAAGTTGGAGCCATTGTCAGAGAGTAGAACTTGAGGGCACTCATGGCAATAGAAGACATCTTGTAATAGAAACACAGCAGCTGTCTTTGCCTTGATATATTTAATAGTTCTAGCTTCTACTCATTTGCTGAAATTATCCACAGCAATTAGTATGAACCAATAACCAGCTCTGGATTATGAAAGTAGACCCACCACGTCAATGCTGATAGTGATGAAAGCATGTTGGGGAGGCACCAGTTTGAACTCATGAGTGGTGGCACAAGGTCTCTGTAGTTGACAATCATGGCAACTAGAAAGAACATTAGGAATTAGCAGGAGGAGTTTCTCCCAGTAGTAGTGCTTATGAAGCCAATCATTAACTCTTGGTTATTCCTCCATATCAGTCTCCTAACATGTTTGCAGGATAAGGGTTAGGCGTAGGCTTGGACAAACTTATGGAAGATACTGATGTTGAACCTTCTTGAAAAGTTGTTGGTTGCAGATGAGAGTATCCTGCAACAACTTCTGCAGGGACAAAAAGGTATCTTCAGTCTCAGCGTCCCATGATGAGAGATGACCAATCAGTTTTTATAGTTGATAAGCTTCAGCAGGATGGATGGCCAGGATAGGCATTTGTGAGAGTCCATCAGCATTTTGATGTTGTATGCTACAGTAGTGGAGTACAGTGAAGTTATAACCTTGAAGTCAGAGAGCCCATCTAGTCAGGCGTCCTTCAGGTTCTTTCAACTATTGTAACCACCTGAGAGAGGCATGATCCGTGACAACAGTGAAGTGTGTACCGCAAATGCAATGGTAAAATTTCTTGACAGCATGGATCATAGCTAGGAATTCTTTCTTGGTCACACTGTAAATCTTCTCATGTTTTTCAAGAGCTCTGAAAGTATAGGCTATGGGATGGTCTATACCCTCATCATCAATTTGTGCTAGAATAGCACCAATGATGAGGTCACTAGCATCAGTATAGAGAATGAAATCCTTGTTGTAGTCAGGGTATACACAGATAGGGGCCTCTTTAAGCTTCTTCTTGAGCATCTCAAAAGCCAGCTGTTGACTGGCAGTCTATTTGAAAGAGACATTTTGTAACAGCTGGATCAAAGGTTTGCTGATGTTGGCAAAGTCAGGGATAAACTGTCTGTAATAGCCCATCATTCCCAAGAAGACTTGGATTTCTCTCAAAGAAGTGGGAGGGAGCATTGTTTTAATAGCTTATAATTTTTTGGTCATGGGACATATTCTGGTCTGAGTTACTTCATGCCCTAAGAATCCCAGGTGGTCTTTAAAAAAGGCGCATTTGGACGGCTTCACCTTGAGTCCAACTTCCCTGATCTTGATAAAAACCTCTTTAAGATGAGCCAGATAATCTGTTAACGTGGCAATGAATAAAGTGATATCATCCAAACAGACCAGCACACACAAAAGCTTCAGATCTTGTAATATGGATTCCATATCCCTCTAGAATGTAGCAGGTGCATTACAAAGCCCTTGGGGCATACATATAGGCTCAAACAATATCTCAGAGGTGATGAGGACAGCTTTTTGTTGGTCTTCAGGAGAGAGGTGACCTTGCCAGTATTCAGATGCCAGATTCATAGACAGAAAGAACTTAGAACCTCCAAGGCAGCAGAGAGCATCATCTATTTGCAGTAGGGGATAAGAACCCTTCTTGGTTAAGAAATTTAGCCATCAATAGTCCATCACAATTGATGACCTACATTATTCTTCAAGATAAGCAAGGGGGAGGCCCAAAGACTCTGGGAAGGAGCAAGTAGTCCAGCATCCAGCAGCTTCTTGAGTTCTTTGGATACTTGAGCATCCTCTACTCTACTTTTTTCCTTAGGTCTTTGCTTGGAAAGGAGGAGCATCACAAGTATCAATATGATGGATGTAGCCTTTAACCAGGCCATAATTGGTACTGTCTTTGGAAACAATATCAGCAAAACGGTTGAGTAGGTCAAGAACTTTTTTCTGTTGTACAGGAGACAACTGTGAGAAATCCTCAGCACTGAACAAGACAACACTTGAGGTTCTTCTTCTGGTAGTTAAAGTCACAAAAAGTACCAAAAATGTAACAGAAGAACATCAGGTGCATTTAAGAGCAGGCTGTAGCCAACCAATGGACCTCTAGAGACAGTGATGAGCATAGAAGTTAGGTTAGCAACAAGTAACTTCACAGCATCTTTGTACAAAGAGTCTAAGATTCCCAGGCAGAGATGAGGCTCATTATGCCCTAAAGGTGAAGGGGAGTATAGCTCTAGGAAGGTACATTTAGGCAGCTCATAGAAGATCTAAGAGTCAATTATAACTTGAAACCAAGGTGAAATAGTCATAGATGAGGCAGTCAATAGAGGAACTCCATAAGCTGCAGGTCAGGCTGGAGGAGGGCACTACATGTTGGAGGATTGTGTGTGGTACTTTAGGGTGAAGATTCCAGAAGGGTATTCTAGGACACACAGCTTAAGGCGTTTACTAGGCACCTTGAGGGGTTCTTCAAAGATGAGAGGGACTTTGTACCCAAGGATTGACAGGTAACCATCCTTCATTCCAATGATCCCATTGTATTCTCAGAGAAATTGAGTGCTTATCAATAGGTTGTAGCTCTCATTTTTCAGTACTACAGCAGCAGCAATAATAAGTAGCTTGCAAAAACACATAGGGAGGGCCAAGTACGCACTAATAGCCCATGTCATGAACAGGACAGCAGTCCCATAAGTCTAGTGATAGTTGAGGTCCAGGGCTAGCTTGAGTTTCTTCACTAACTTGGAGGACACAACATTAGCTGGAGACCTAATGTCAAGGACGACCTTGATCTTCATCTTTTAGATGGATATCTCTATGCAAGTAGTTGTACAACCAAAAGGTAGAAGGACAGCCAAGACATCTTGTGCAGCAGCCAACTCTTTATCCCACTTCTCCAGCATACACCTGAGGCCAGGAAACTTCTTATAGACGGTCTACAGGGGAAGAGAAATGGAGACAATCTGGAAGACGGCGTCAGCCACCTCAGCGGCTTCTTCAGAGGTCTTCACTAAGACAGGCAACTTCTTGACTTGAGTGAGGTAGGGTATTGAAAAATTTGCGTGGCTTCAGCAAAAGGTTTGGCAGTGGTTGTAGTTTTCCAAGAACATGGTTTATAGGGGACAGAAATAGTCTCAGGCACAGCAGAAACAGAGTATCCATAGGCATCAGGATCTTTAGTATCAGATTCTTCCATTTCAGAATCATCTGAAATGTTGTGGAAGAGAAGAAGGATGGGATGAGCTTGGGAATCAGATGCATCATCAGCAGAGTTGAAAGGAGGTAAAGGGAGAGACTGTGAAGAGCTTTCAACCAAGAGCCTCTCTGCCTCTAGGTTGACCTCTTTTTTCCTGCCTGGTCTCTAGGGTCAGCTCCTTCAACCCAAGGATTTGTACAAACTCAAGAGTGATGGCCTACCTATCCATAATTATGACAGTCCTGTTGTTTGGGCTGGCTTTGAGCATTCATAGCTAAGATTTGAGGAGTGCAGGAATTTGTACCTGTTGCAGCAGCTCAACTCTCTTGTACAATGAGCCCAAATGAGTGAGGTGCACTTCTTGGGGGAGGTTTTCAACACTCTTAATATACTTAAGCATAGTCTTATGTGCTTTGAAATGCAAACATAAGAGCTGGTTGACTTTGAGGGCCTGGGCGCAAGAAGTATGGGCTTCATGGGCAATCAACTGTTTACTTATTATCATTTTCTGACCTTCCACACAAAATCTATCAATAAAATCAGATAGAGTTTCCTTAGGTTTAAAGGCAATGCACATGAACACGTCCTTATTCACCTCTAAGCTAAGGTCTCTGCCAAACTCCTCAATCAGTAGTTTCTTCATCTATTCCCAGGTGGTAATGTAAGGAAGCTCAGGTACCACTACCTCTTGACATGTAGGGTGGAGGCAGGTCAAGCTATTATCTTTCTTGATCTCATTGGAAGCTCTACACATGGCAGTTTCATATATGGTAGGGAAAGCAGCAATTGTGGACATCTTTGGGTCAAAGACTTGCTTGAAGGTAGGTTTGAAATGAGTCTCAGGAGTTGGCCCACCAGTATTACTGTCTACCATATTGATGCAGGGGAGAACTCAGCCTCAGATTATGTGGGAGGCTGTCTGGCCCACAACTGTCAAACACTTTCCTCCAAAGTGACTAAAGAGGTGAAGTTGTGGGTGACAGCTTCAGCAGCACAGCTGGTTTGCTGTTCAGCAGTATCCAATTGATGTCCTTGGTTGGTCATCACAGTTGAGAGTTCAGCTAAGAGCAAAGTCAGAAACAGGCCTACCAACAGACAAGGGGAGAATTGCTCATTGGCAGAGTCAATCAATTGGGTCATTTCCTGAAAGTCTATATATAGAGCATCATGATTCTGCTTCATATGATCAAGTCTATTAGCTATTGCCATCAGCTCTCCAGTGCAATGAATACAGGGCTGTCCAGGAATTCCTGGGCAGCAGCCTTCATCTTCAGAGGGTCCTAGAAAACTGATGGACTCTGTAAAAACTGCCTGTAACACCAAGATTTCTTGTTGGAGTGCAGCCACCTGAGGGACAAGTACAGCTACCTAAGGATCAGGTTGGGGCGTAGTTGCTGGAGAGGCTTGGCTTTGTGTGGTAGTGCACAACTCATGGATAGCATCTCATAACTATTGCTATTGTCTCACTAGACATTTAGAAGGATGACCACCAGCAAGGGGTTGGCTTAACTTGTCCACAAAAGTGTGAAATCCTTGGGTAATAGTGATTGTGGCAGCCTTTTCTGGTATCAATTCATCCTTCATGTCTTTCATACTTTTTGAGGCAACCTCAGCTAAGCGTTGCAGTTGCTCAGCAGTATGGACACAGAATTCATTGAGCTGTACCACCAAACACTTGAAGTCAGTGTAGTGGGTGTTAAGGGTAGAGTCAACCTGGGCCTGCCAGGGTGGTTGTAGCTGGTGGAACTCCTGCAGCTGTTCACAAATTTATTCAGGGACAGAAATACACAGGAGCCTAATAGACTTTTTTAATTGAGCTTGGGAGGTACCATGGGGTTCAAACCAGCTGAGGTAAACATAAAATCTCAGTCTAAAAATGTATACATCTCAGTCTAAAACCAAAACCAAAATCAAGGAACTAATACCAAATTACAATAGATTTGGATCCACTTTGATTTTGTTTTTAGACTGAGCCATATTTGGTTTTAGACTGCAATCTTTTGTTTATCTCAACAGGGTTGAAAACTACTGTCATTGAATCTCTTTGATTATTGGACACTAGGGAGAACAGATAGCATAATCACTGTTGGTAGGCAGAAAACTACTCCTAATAGTTGAAAACACCAGCACAAAGCAAGGAAACTTTGTGGATATGGAGCCTCAGTACCATTTGATGATGGATCAAGGCAGGTTGGGCAAAGGACAAACTCAAGCAAGTAGCTGAGTTGGCTGTCAAACAGAGATAGTGTGAAATAAAAAAGAGACTACCATCTTATAACATTCTGTAGATATGAACTGGGCTTTTAGGTAAGGGACAGTCCTTTGCGGGCTAATCTGAGGGCCACTGAAGTGATTTGGTCTAAATCAGGGGTACCCAGCAGATAGGCAGCAAGACAGGGGCCATTAGCTAAGTTCTGTATGCTAGGAGTGATAGGCAGGTTGGCAATGTCTTCTTTCATTGGAGGGCTGGAAACTTCAGGCAAAGACAGGTCCTGGATAGACAGAGACAAGGGTCCATAGAAAGTTGTTTCAAAGGGAGTCATTGAAGGGCTTACAGCCCCTGTAGCAAGCATAATTTTTATTGTGTACTTGGGCGCAGCCAAGGGACACAACAGGAAATGCTAATGGTAGGATTGGGTTTTTACTTAAGTCCCTGGGAATATAAACTATTGGAAATCTCCTTTAGACAGGACTAGGGAGAAGGCACCAAAGTGCAAAGAATAACACAAAGAAAGAGTGTAAACAGAACTTAACTTTATTAAGTGAATCATTTAGATCCTTATAGGGCAATAGGCTATCACAAAACAGTAGAAGGGCAGTTAGATCACTGGCCACTCTCATAAGTAGGTCAATGATAACTGAGTTTACCAGTCAGAACGTAATAAGTCCTTCACCCAATTTGGAGTGAACCCCATTTCAAAGAGAGAAAGGAAAATGAAGTATTCCACACTCAAAAGCAATCCCACCAGAGGCAAAATTAATCATTCTTGAATAGCAGGATTCACAACAGCCCCTATTTCAATCTTCTTCAGCTGGCAGAGAGTGCTATCTTTGAGGTTTTGCTTCTTGTGGATAACTTTTCCTTAAGGTTGTATGGGTGGATTACCTCCATGTGCTACCACTGTCAAATATCAACTTATTGAAAGTATATAGAACAATGATAAGGGGGAAGCTAGGAAGAAAATGATCCTTCACTTGATAACAAGATAGATATTATATAGTACCATGGGAAGTTTCATACCACCCATGTATGCCACATTATCCTTGGGGATTGCACAGGAAGTATACCTATTAGGGCTTGAAATGTTTGATTCCATACATCATGAGGTGTGGCAGGATTGCCATCAGATATTATGTAGCCAAATTGGCTCTTGGGGAAACAGTTCCCCCAAGAGGGAGTCATTGTAGAGGTTGCAACAGGGGTCAGTAAGGTTCTGTGTAGTTTAATGGGATCTGGGTTATAAGTCTGATTTTGCTTCTTGAATGGAAATATTGGGTCCCATTATGATGCCAGGGCAAGTGATGCCTGTAGAGGGTCCAGGGTATTCATACTCACCTTAAAGTTACCGGATTGACCATTATGAAATATGGATATTGTATATAAGATTCTACCAGATCAGATCCCAACTGAGATACTTTGATGCTCAAATTTTTATTGGCTTTAATCAGCACCCTGTTATCATATGGCTACTTTGCAATCACCTAAACACTCTCCTCTTGCCTTGATCTGGGAACTTCATGTTCTCTTTCTGTGGTATATTTTCAGTATAAAAATACCTCACTTATCCCTAGCTAGAGATGATGCATGTCCAAAGCAATAGCATAACTTCCTTGTTCATGCAGGTCTTATTTGGTGATTTGTTTATTAGATGAAATCTGGATCTTCTTATTTAATCTACTTAATTGACCCCTTTGAAATAGGGTTAGATACATCTAGATCATCCCAAGGCTATTCCAGAGCCTTTTTGAGGATCTCTTACCTTATGCTACCACCTTCTGCTTAACAACACCCAGCTTGGTGGTTGTATAATTGAATGCTTAAGGCATGTAAGTGAAGGATACATGAAGGGGAATTCAACATCTGTTATAAAAGTGCTGATGGTTTATCTTTTCAACTATTAGGATTAACACCAACTTAGCAAGCATTCATCTACCCATCAGTTGCTAGATTTGGTATGGAACTAATCTCCTGGTGGCTCGCCCATCCATCTTCCCATTCTGGATCTTAGCACCTGCCTGAGCTTCCATCCAATTATCAAGCCTATGCCCCAACAAACTCCGTTTGGATATATAGCCTTATTTGTTGCTACACTACATCACACTTTTGAGGGGTTGAGATAGAACCACCCAGGTTCAGATTGCACTGAAGAAGTTCACAAAGCAGATCCTGGGTAGCCTGAATCCTGTTGATACCTGCTATATATCACAGATCCTTACTCTTTGTTGCAGATGACTTTGGTTCCCACAATGGTAGTTTTTCTATCTACCTCACCAGCCTTCAAAGGCCCGGCTAAATCCTGCCTCTCCAGACCACCCTTTAAAGTTTCCCAAGGTTACCTCCCCATTGCTTCATTCTAGAGACAGGTTTTATGCGTTTTATAGTGGTTTGGAATGAAGGCATTGTATTGTATTGTAAAGCTTTGATTTGATTGGACAAGTTTCATGAAAACAGTTTTATCCTGATCAAATAGTAAGCATTATTGAAACTGCAGGCTTGACCTGCCAGCAAGGTTCCAACCAAGCAGGTTTGTGACCCGCAATCCAATTATCTGGTCACTCAAAGCCAGACTAGGAAGTCACCTCAAATTACCAAATCCAATAACATGAACAGATGATGATCCTTCCTGGTGAATACCTTGTTTTGGCGCTTGACTCATTATCAGGATCAAGCCACCCCCTTCTTTCATCCAGCCGTATGATCACCAATCATGTTCCTGTTGTCCTTGATTCACATGAACTATGTAATCACTATCTCACAATAAAGATTATTATCTATCTTCTAAATATTTTTCCCCGTGTAACTCTGCTAAAATAGCACAGTTACAACAGCATGAACCCATTTGGTGTATCTATGATAATATTATGGTTATTTAGGTTATAAGCAAGTATATATGTGATTGAAATATCAGTTATTTGTAGCTGAACTGAGAATAGTTCAAATTTGGAATTTGGTGGATGAAAAAGTCCCCAAGGGGAGATATGATGGACTTGGAATAAGATCATCTTTATCAGGGAGACTAGTAATTCTAATCATATATGGGTTGGTCATTGTATCACCAAGGGGTGTGGTACAGGTAGCTTTGGAATATAGTTGGGAATGGCAGTGTTAGGATATAAGCTTCAAGATGTTTAGTGATTTAAATTGGTCATCTGTCATACATGGGAGTATGAGATATCCTGCGATTGTGGTTATGGGTGGGGTTATGTTAGACGTGTCATGGGGTGACTGTACATGTACCCCAGAGTGATGTCAGATATGGTGATAAGTGGGTTGGTCAACTCAGTTGCAACCCTCTTAATTGCTTTTGTGAGGTGATGTTAAGCTAATATCTTGCAGGGAGGTAGTATGGAGGAATCTTTATGGTGCTTGATATGCTATAATTTTTTAAATGAAGATGAGTCTAGGATCCTGTGTAAGGAAGGGGAATAGCCCAAGAGGAATTGGGTTACATTGGTTTTATTTCAGCATGTGTCATAGAGTAAAGTATATATTTATTGTATGGTTGAAATAATTGGGTCTGTATAGTTAGTCAGTATGGTTTAAAGTTTATCTCTAAATAAGACGGGAACGGCTTTGGTTTCAAAATTTACCCGACCAAATTATTTTGGGGTGCCGTTCCAATCCTTGGTATTCTCGATTTGGTACGTTCGGATTTAGGCACTTTGGCTTAAAGGGTTTGTTCGTTAGGATGGGATCTTGCGGGGCTATGCAGTCGGGATGGCGTAGAGAAGCAAATTACAAGGGGATGTACTGAAACTTGGCCAGTTGCAATTAAAAATCCTGGTTGACCGGATTGGCGTGCTCAACTATCAGGACATGGCCGGTGGCTAGGGTGGAAAGGTCACTGCATTGTGAGTCACAAAGCCGATTTTCGGATGGCTTGGGTCACCGAGCAACGCACGGGGATCTGGCCTAGAAGTCATCGTTTGTACCGGGATCCATCGTCTAGGTCTCAGAATATCAAGGGTGAGTGGATTAATCCAACCTTTGTAGAATCATTTAGCTTTAAGTATATGCTTGTAAGGAAACCGGAATGGTTTGGCTAATGCTGGCATTATAGAAACATATATCCTATTATAATGCATTGTTTTTAATATTAGGCATTGTAAATATAAAAACAATGTGACTTGATTGGTAGCTTTTTAACCCTAACGGAGGTAGATTGGAATAAAGAATCAGTGTTAATTTGGAGATTGGTTTAGAAACTGGATAATAGAGGGGATTTATAGTTACTGCTGTGTGATGTTTAATAAAAGATGGCGCAATGGGATACTTTGGGTAAATGGAAACTCCGATGGATTGTCCGTTGGATTGTGTAAATGTGAGGTTGGCAGGTTGGAAGTAGAACATGGATATGTCAGTAATCTTGTATCCAACCAGTTTAACGTGGGTGGGGTTCATAGAAATTGATGGCTGGGATGATTTTGGATTTAGAAGGGAGTTGATTTCCGCCCATTTGCTTAAGCCTTATTGAGGCAAGGGTTGGATTTGTAGCTTAGCATTCAAGAATAAATGTTGCAATCCCGAAGTGCATTCAATGACAAGTATAAATGTAAATGTATAATCACATATCAAGCAAGATGCAGTGGGCAGTTTTGTTTATTTTGCCGATTGAGCTATGCGAGCGATTCAGCTTCGTTGGGACGCGGGTTATGCTCAACCAGTACCTGAAGGCGGGGTTCGGGTTGACGGAGGAGGAGGCCAAGACTTATGTGCATCTCTTCAATGGGCTGATATGTATGTTTCCAATAGTGGGCGGGGCCATCTCGGACTCGTACTTGGGGAAGTACTATACCCTTGTTGTCTTTATTATCCTAAGCCTTATTGGCAACGTCCTGCTCTCTGTTCTTTCCATCGATGGGCTCATCGCCCAGTTTGGCAAGTATCCTCGCTGGGCATTCCTGTTACCCGCTATCATGATTTCTCTTGGTTCTGGCATCTTTAAGCCGTGCATTGGGTCTCTTGCCGGGGATCAGTTCGATAGCAAAGAAAGCCTGGATAAGTTCTTTCCTATATTTACTGTCGTGACCTACGCTGGTATTCTGATGGCCGTTATCGCTGTTCCTTTAATCAAAGCTGCATATGGCTACCCTCTAGCCTATGCCATTCCTACGTGTACGCTGCTGCTAGCCCTCCTTGTCTTTGCTGGTGGCAAAAGGAGCTATATAGCTATTCCTCCAAAAGGCGAGTTTCTTCCTTGGAGCATAGCAAAGGTCATCGTTCATGCTACTGGGCGCAAGATGAAGGGGCATTGTGCTGAGAACTGGCTGGACTTGGCCAAAGATAGATATGACAGTGAGCTTATCCACGAAGCTCGTCAGCTGCTCACGGTTGCTGGGCTATTTGTCCCACTCGTGTTTGTGTGGATGCTGCATGAGCAGAACACCACGGAATGGCAGAATCAATACGAGATGATGGAGAAGACCCTGCTTGGCATCAACGTCCCTACCGAAGCATGCTCGGTCTATGGGGTTGTACTAAGTATCGTATTCCTCCCTGCAGTTGGCTTTGGTTTATTTCCAGCCCTGGAACGGCAGGGCATCCAAATCAGTGCTGGGATGCGGGTGGCTATAGGATATCTTCTGATTCTAAGTTCATTTGTTATGTCAACTTCGTTACAATATTGGATCAAGTCCCATGCTGGTGGCCAAGTGCTCGAAAACAGCGTAGCGATTTCCTGTGCTGGATGCGTCAACGGAGCTTGGCAGCTTCCGCAGTGGATCCTTTACAGTTTAGGAGAAGCGGTGATGATCCCCGCAAGCTGTGTCCTTGCCTATTCCAATGTGGGGCCCAAGATGAAGGCATCGTCAATATCGCTTATCTTTGCTTCAATCGCCATGGGCAACTACGTTGTTATTGGAATGGAGCCCATCCTATCTCTCACCAACGACCGTATCTTGCGGCAGTGGTGCTATGTCGCAATCTCTTTCTTCTTCTTGATTGTCTACTTGCTCCTGTTGAAACTGTGGTTCTTGCCGAAACAAGAAAATGTAGCCAATCCCATAAAAGATCCGGCTTAGCCAATCAACTTGAATCACATTTCTCAATAAACCTAAATGCTTGCTTTGATTCCCAAAGTTCCCACTTTAAAGATAATCCCTCATTGAACGTTTCCCCTACAGGATTTCACCGTCTAATCGTAAACTTGAAGAACGTGATTGTCCATTTCCAAGAGAATTTTTAATGGTGCAACATTAAACAAGAAACTTATCAACACGTAACAATGAAGTTTAATAGCTAAACTGGCCGCCTTGAGGGAAACTATGGGTTTGCAACTTCACCCAGAGCGGGAGGTTGATCGCATCAGAACTTCGACATGGATTTTTTTAGGTCCAAGGGAGGCCAAGGCAACTTTAAGAGAGCTTGGGGGCAGGTGCCAGGGTTGACTGGCACTTTTCCTCCAAGAGAACAGGAGCTTTATGGGCGGAAATAATAATCGGGTTCATATCATAATCTAGCAGCAACCTTTTAAAAATACCCTAAAGAGTTAGAATTGACAGCTTCAAGGGGGAAAGTGCCAAAGCATAATCCCAGGATGGACCTTGAATACAGTAGCCTTCACAGCTGCAAGGTTGAACCGAACCAACCCAATCCTGAACGGTAAACCGGTGCAATACACCATCTTGACGAGCAGCATTTCAAATGTTCCTTGAAACAAGGTCCTGATTTTTATAAAAAAAACACCAAAAAATTATTAAAAAGCTATTTTTTACATAATGTTTCTAACCCAGCGTCTCAAAAAACTGCATCCCAGATATCATCACAGATCAAATTAAAGGGGACGTTAACCAATCAAGGTTCAGTATAGAACCACTCGATAAATCCCCCGTAAACCCCCATCACGAAAGACGCTATCTAGAAAGATGGCCTTTAGAATCTATCAATATTGCAATAATTGGAGGTAAACCTTATCATTTCCCTTCCTAGCCGGGAATAAAGTACAGTATTGATTCAAGACCCCACATAATGAACCATCCCGAATTAACCCAACTTTGATAGTAAAATCACCCTACACCACGGCCACAAAAAACCCACTTTTCATACACTGGGGTTATACCTTATCTTGGATAGACATTTAATATTTAGGTTTCAACAATAGAATATTTTACTAACAATTCTACATAATAAAGGGGTATTTACACTACCGCAAAAAACATCATTACAAAACCCACCTGGCTTCTAAGCATCCAATGGGAGTAGAGCTCACCAATGCGGCACCAAGGATTGACCTGCTTTTACATATGGCTTATAAGCTGCCATATAGAATACCCATAACAGATCAGCTGGTCCCATGCTTCATTTTTAGAGGACCCAACCAATTTCACTGATATTGAAAGTGTAAGGGATTCTCTGAAAGCTGGCAGGTATGTACAGAAAGCCCCTCTAAACTTCTGGGCTCTTTGGCCCAAGTATTTTTAAGCTAGATGTTGAGGGATTAAGGACCTAGCCCTTGGCCTGGTTGTGATGGCTACACTGCAGATATCTTGAACTGAAATAAAAATCTGCAACCCCCCTCATTTTTTGGACAGCCACATCTCAAACACTTACCCAGAAGCACGGATGGGGCCAAAGAACATGAAGCTCTGCCTACCTTTGCCTATACCCCAGGATCTATCTTCAGACCCAAATATCCTCATCCCCTGTATTTTACATCTTTTATCTGCTCCATATGCCGTTCAAAATGTTCTGTATGTCTACAACAGCTATCCCCACGCCTTTATTCTTGAGAATGGCCTCACAGTTTAAAGGATTTTGATGCTGGTTTTACTTTAGATCCTTCCCAGCCAGCAAAGCAAGCCAATACCAAGGTCCTCAAGACCAATGGAACTCCTATCAGGGCCAAGGCTACCCCCTCTGAGAACTTTGGTAAAGAGGAAACACCTGCAAAGACCCTGGTACCATCTCCTGAGCCTGAAAAGGACCGCCCTACCCCTCCCCACTCTCTCTTGGTATACTTTCCCCTGATCCCCAAGAAAATTTCTTCAAATCCAAAAGTGAGCATGGGGATGGGTGTTCTGGTTGGCTCTTGGGGACAACATCTAAGAGGATGCAATAGAAAACCTTTGTAACAGAAGGGTTGAGGTTCAAAACCAGCCTGGGGTCAGGCTTAAGAGTAAAGTTAAGGGGACAGACCTTGCTCTTGGGGAAAGATTAAAGAGCTGTCTCTTTTAGTGAGAAGGAAATAAATATGCTTGGATATTACAAAGTCAACACAAATGTGCATAACTTTGTCTTTATTCAGAGAGAGTCCTACTTGTATAGTAGATTGGGAGCAAAGACTGGCCACTAGATGGACCAGGGGGCTGGTTAGGTTTGAAATTTACCCAGGATTAAAATAAAAAGTAGCCCAATCTGGAATGTGTGGATATTGATGTTGACCTGTTTGCAGAAGGGGGCAACCATGGTATTGAAAGGCCATCCTGGCCAAGCCTTCACAAGCATTGCAGTCTGCAGGCCATACTAAAATAGCATTGGTAGCACAATTTGCGGCGCTGGACAAGATCTATTCTACCCCCGCTGGACCATCCCTGGCCAGGTGGATGCCCAACCTGTCCCATTCATCTTCTTTCCCCCAAATACAAGGGGGACTTGTATCAATGCATTGAACATCTTTAAAGAGGAACTTGATGCCATCTTGCTTACACTTAGGAGAAGCCAAATGTCACGGCCCATACCAGAATCTGGCTGGACTCTCACAGGCCAGGCAGGCCAGGCCTGGAAGGCCATGTACACAATAAGAGCAATTATGATCAGGTAGTTGGCTGCAGTAGCTAGGGAATGACAACTCCCAGTATGGGGCACGACCTGGTTGGCCAGCCCCAATACTGTGATATAGACAAACCCCAACTTACTGAAGTCCTGAGCAGGAGGTGTGTTGGGCGGGGGAAGTAGTAAGAATCTCCTTCATGATAGGCAGGATGGTAACTCTAGCACAACCAGGAGGGAGATCCAGATGATGGGGATGGAAATACTTCAAGTCAAGAGCGCAAGGTGGTTTGACTGAGGTAGCAGGAGTAAGCCAGAAGGGTACAAATAGGCAAGTTTATATCAAGTAGTAGATTCACAAATAGATGCAGACAGAATAGTTAAATTTGAGCAAAAATAGATAATTCCTGCAAGAAATTAACAATTTCTGGGCATAAACTTGCTTGTTTTAAGATGTCAACAGTGAAGTGGGCTTTTTCTCCTCACTACTTGTACTTACTGGTAATTTTGTGGCCTTTTGTGCCACCAGAGATCTGATGACATCAATTTTAGTTAAACTTACAATTTTGACCAGAATTTGTGTACTTGGGCCTGGAGATGGATGGTCATTGGTTGGTATAACAGGAACCTTGCTTGGGCTGCAGCAAGCCAAGGTGCCACTGCTATTTATAGAACCCACAAGCAATCAAGCGCTTAATTGGGTAATCAAACAATCAGGCTCCTGATGTATCTTTTCTGATAATTAAGAGGGCCAAAATTGTTAATAGAATTGAATCCAGGGATTCAAGGCTTGTGTGCCTCTCAAATACTGGGCCATTTGTTAATTGAAAAGTGGGTTTCTTGATCTGGGAGACAATTGGTAAAGGTTTTCAGGATGCAGGTTGTTTGGCCTCTAAGAAGGCCAGCTGGTTGTCCAGGGCATTCTGGGCCCTGACACCAAAGGAGAAGAGGGGCTGCAAAAGAAAGCTGATCCAGAGGCCACCCAGGAGCAATAAACCACCCCCAAAAAGATTCCAGAGCAGCTTCCTCACCATGAAGCTATGATGGTTGACTTTAGGGTGCACAGGCCAAAATTCATCAGAAATAGTGCCCATGTTAATGGTGGCCATGTTGGCACTTTTTAATCCTAACACTTTTAAGGTTGTCACAATGGTAGAGGGTTAATTCTAACTTCAACGTTAACACTATTGCCCTCTGGATGCTGAAGCCTTTTTAGTTAGTTTTAAGCTTTCCCCTGTCATAGTTAATATAAGGAATACTTTATATCACTATAGTATCCAGAATTGACCCAAAGGGCTCAAACTTTTCTTACTGAGCTTACCTTGGCTAATAAGAATAAGGAGAAGTGAAACAAAATTTCTTGTTTTAATAAGTAAAATGCACTCTTTATTTGAGAATATTTCTTGTTACCATAAATTTTGAAGTTCTAATGAAACTATATCAAAGAAAAAGTTATGGACAGTGTGATAGATGAGGAATGAAGATGTTTATTCAGTATACTTCATATAAGTACGGCTGAAATTATCTCATGCTTTACAGATAGTTAACAAGATATAAGATATCTAATATGCTTACCCATTGAAACTATACCTGAAACTTACCAGCTATATCTAAAATAAAAAAATATGCAAAGATTTAAAAGTAAAGGTATATAGGTAAGGCAAAGCCAAGTTTATTGAACCAATTGAAGCCACCAGCAAGGACTGTAACAAAATCTTCAAGGTAATTCTTAATCTCCTCCACCTTGTACTCCTTTTTAACTAATTCTTCACAGCTTCCTGGTAATCCTGATCCTTTCTTTTCTTCTTCTTCTTTGGGGCCACCTGGTTGGCCAGGTCCTGGAACTTAGAGATGTTTCTGACCTTCTCCTCCAGAAGCTTCATAATGAACTTGGTGAGCTTGGGGTTGACCCCAAACTTTGTCTTCAGATGTTTGTTCCAAGCCTCCAAGCTGGGGGTGGTCTTCATCTCCCTGTTCAGGCATGCTGTCTGGCAGTTCCAGGGCGCAGTATCACCACTCTTCCCTCCCCTGACACTTGTCTTCTTGCCAGCCCATTGGCGCTCAAAGTATTCAAGCTAGCCCTTGAAGATGATGGAGTGCTTTTTCAAATAAGCATCCTCCTGGATGGCCTCAAAGCCAATCCCAGTGTGCTAATGCTTTACAAAAGCTAAGGCAGCAAGCTGGGTGAGGCCAAAGCGGCACTTACCCTTGCCATCATTGAGGTACTTTTTAAAGAGCTTCTTATTGCTCTTGAGATGCTTGATGAGGGCCTGCTTAAAACAAAAGAAGAAGACCTTTAATTTTCCATTAAAGATGGTCCCAAAGACTTTGAACTGAGAAAGCTCAAAGTCCGTTATTATCCCCTTTGGCCCAAGGTAGTATGCATAAGCTAGATAATCACCAGTAAGGGCAGCCTTGTCCTTCTCATAGGAGGAAATATTTCTCTAGTGGCATAGGGAGGGTTAGGAAGCTTGTTAATGGGGAGAGAGTTCAAAGCATCCCTTATGATTTTGAAGGTTCTGCTGTATACTTTGGCCTAAGCACCAGGAAGGCAAAAGTATACAAGGGGATCATCTGGGCATCAAACTTCCTGTAAAGTGCCTAAATTGGGTTGAAAATGGTGGGAATTTTCAAAAGTGCTATCACAGTCAGGTGATTGCAGTTTCAAGATGCTCCATCTTTGATTTTGTAGATAGGCTATAATTCTATTCTCCACTTCCTATCCATTGCCATGAATCAGGAAAATTGCATCATCCTTAATTGTTTTGAGGGCTTCAGTGAGGTCCTGGTCTTTTATGCTGGTGGCGCTCTTGGAAGAGGGTTTGAGGCTTAGTGCTTATGACTCACATAATTAATCTTTGATAATTATTTGGCACCTTATTCAGATTGCTTTTGGACAAGTGAATTCAGGAAAGCATAGTCAGCTGGGTAGGGGAAAGGTCATTTGAGGTGGGCATGACTTGCACCAAATATCACTTCAGGAGGCAAGAGATGGTGGTATTGGGAATCACACAAGTGTGCTTGCCCTTGATGGTTTGGACCTTGTCCTAGTGCTCAGTGTTGAGTTGTACTGGGTATGAAAAGTCCTAACAAATTTAATGGCAGCTCTTGAAGCCCCAGATGGAGTTGTTGCAGCTGAAAAACCCCATTGACCACCATGGTCAGCCCACCCTTCACACTCATAGGTGGGGAATAATTTGATAAAACGGAAGCAACCTTGAACTCCCAATCAACACTGTAAACGTTGTGGATTACTAGAGGGTCACAGGGGCCAGTAGGAGCATGGCAGAAGCCAGAAAAAGTCATCAGGACGGGCTTTGAATCATATTAAGATGAACTGGCACCAGGGGAGTTTGATGGTGGGGGGAATAAGGGGCTTGTCCTGGTGCTCATTGTGTGAAGGAGACTTATTCTTGGAAGGGGATTTTTAGTGGAGCGCTGATTCTTGGTTAGCTCCTCATCAGATGCAGAGGCATAGAAATTATGGTTAGTAATAGACCCATCTGACTCCTCATCCCCAGCAGAGTGAGCTGAGCTTTTCTCAGAGGAGGGCTTGGGGAGGGCTTCTTTCCGAGAGGGATATTAGGGGTAGCATTCTTGGAGGATGAAAACTTCTGCTTTGGGGCTTTGGTAACTTTTTGGTACACTTGCTGCCCTTTGACTGTTTGGAAGTACTTTTTCTATAACTAATAAATAAAACGTTCTAAAAATAAAGCAATATAATCATAAAAAACAACTATAAAGACCATTATAAATAAATCTCAAACTATTAAGACTTTTATTGAAAATTTATAATAAAAATCTGGCTACAAGCTTATATTTTATCTAAGGTTAAAAAAGCTAAATATTAAAAGCCGTATACAAAAGATTAAAGGTGAGATAAATATTTACTTAAAATCCCCAAAATATAAAAGAGTAAAATAAAAATATATAATATTGAAAATCCAGATGGCTTAGTTATATAAAACCAAAATTTAAATATGTAAGGAGTGAAATTGTTGATATTATGAAAGTTGATTAGCAAAAATATGCTGAATTAACACCGTCAATTAGAAAAAATGTAGACATGATCAAAGACAACATTAGTACTGTTGAAAATATTTTTGAAAATCTACTATGTTTTTCCTAGTACACTTAATTAAATTTAAGTAAACACTTAAATATAAAACTTTTCTGGTGTTATTTTATTCATAAAATAAAAATAATATAAAAAATGGTCAAAGTTCTTTATATATTTATTTATTAAAAATAATATTTTGGAGGTGAGAATATGATATTTTACAATTGCACTTATGTCAAACTGTAATAAGCTGACTTCAGTAATGAAAAAGGTAAAGTGTTGACTTACCCACTTGCAACATTCTCATCAGGAAGTGACATAGTAATTTAGGCTTATTTGTGCCACTATGATTTTCTTAATTCTACCCCTATAATTTATCACAGACAAATTGTAGAGTTTTGATTGTCAACATTATTGTTTACTATGAAATCTATAGTAACATGTATATTTAATTGGGCTTAAACTATGGGATTGCTATTATCATAAATCAATTTATGATATTGAATTCAAATTAAGTGCCACACTTTAATCTAAAATTTCATCATTTAAATAGACTACCATATGTGTTTAGACCAATTCTATATATAAGCCTGATAAAACCATACTTTATAAGGAACATGATGATTTTTATAGTATAAGCATGTTGTTTTTATTATTGAAAGTATGATATGCTTAAAAAGTGTCAATATTGGCATCTTTATGCCATGTTTTTGACTTGGTGAAAAATTAAATCTTTATTAATAAAATCAAAAGAAAATCAGGGTAAAATTGAATTCAATTTAAGGGTAATAGTAAATTGTGTCATATGGCCATTTTTTGTTGTGCTTTTTGGGTTTTCACCCCTAAAGCAAAGATAAAAAGTTGATTTAGCTTGCTTGGCTACTGTAGATTCAGAACTTAATGGCAAGATATGGTGTCAAGATTTTGCGTTCTTGAAGAAGAAGAGTTATTGTTAATGTTAAAGGTGATATGCATGTTGAGATTGGGATATCTGTATGAGGACAGATTGCTTCCAATTGATGTGGGAGAGTGCAGCAACTGGTGGAGTTCCGTTGTTACTAGAGCCAAGTAAAGGGAGAGTCCTGTGGTCTTTGGGACACGACACCAACTGAGGTGGTTTGGCAGGATTCTGGAAGTATCAATAATACACTCTTTTTTCTTGACACTACTACTATTTGGTTTAGTAGTAATGCTGATTATTATTTTTTGTCTGCCTTCCAAGTGATCTCGGAAGGGATTTTATAGTGTAAAGGTGGCAGCCAGACTGGCGTCTAGCTGCAGATAACTCTTAATAGCTAGCCTATTATTCCCAAGCTACTAGTTTCACCCTCAGAGCTGGATTCCAAACCTGAATAAGGTTTTGGAATGAGGTAATATCCTAGGCTACTAATTTCTCCTATTCAGCCTGAATATCCTTTGACTTAGTTGAGACCAACTAAGTTGACATCCATAGGGTGGGGTCCCATCTTGTGCTTGGTCTAATGCACAAATTGCACAGGCGGTTTTCTGTCTCATTTCTTGGTGAAACATGATGATATAATTTCCTGTATTTATTCTGTTTGGCAGAATTGTGTCTATTTTGGAATCTGAAATGTCTAGCACCTAATTATAGAAGCTTCTGGATTGACCAATGACCTGTGACCCAGAATGTCTCAGGTATCTGCTGGATTGCAAACTATAATAGTCTTGATATAGTTTCTCTGTATTCTGGAATAGATGTCTTGCATCTGGCTGTGGCCTGTCTATTGTTGACCCATAGCTTTAATGATGGGAATATGGATCAGTCAACCCTGATAGATCAGAATTTCATGACATATGGGGTTTTCAGATCCAACATCCAAATTTCAAATCACAATCACAAGCAACTCAGCCAAACTAAAAATAAAATAATTAATAAAATCAACCATTTGATATGATATTTGCTGATTTGCTTAAATTTGCAAATTTCAAATCTCAAGTGCAGATAATTCAACTAGCCTGAGACAAAACTCACCAAGAAAGTGTGGTGTGCATGAATCAGAAGTCCAGGGTTCTAGCATACAGTTTGATATTTTCTATAGGTCTAACAGATTTTAAACAGCCTGAAATAATTGCCAAATCTGGAATCAAGGGATTATCAAATCCAAGAACCAGTTTTCAAATCATAATTGAGATGGGTTTGAGATGAATTTAATCAATGTCTGTCTCAAAAAGGAAGTTGAAGGATCTAAAATGGATTCCCACCAATTCTTTTAGGGATCACTGGCATCTTTTAAAAATAACCCAATTTCATTATAGGACAGATAAAATTTAGATGCCTAATATCACCAAATTAGATATAATCATTAATAAAATAGAATAAAATATAACATTCTTTTATTTAGTTTCATTTTTTAATTAAAATCAATGTATCTTATTGGTAGAAACCTTATTAAAGTAGGCTTTTTTAATCTTTTTATACCCATAAATGGTCTTTTTGCCAATTATTGTAGCTTGGATAAAGGGCTCATTGTTTTAACAGCTGTATATTCATGCATTGTTATTAAGGATGTAAAGTTATAGTTGAGCTTGTAAAATTCTAATAAAAAATGAACAATTGTCACAATTGTCACAATCACTGAAAACAAAGATCAAATGCAATAAATTTTAAGATATGATTCTATTTTATTATTAGAGTTTTACAAACTCAGCTGTAGTTTTATATCCTTAATAGCAATGCATAAATACACAGCTGTTAAAACAATGGGCCCTTTATTCAAGTTACAATAATTAGTAATAAGTCCTGTTTGAATGAAGGCAGAGATTGAAGTGCATAAGTTGGAGTACTTAAATCAATGTGCAGTAAACCAATGATTTTTTAATTGAAGTTTTTCCTTTTCCACCTCCTTGAAACTTTTTTAAAAATTCTGCATCTATAGGAGGGTGGATTGTATATAATTGTATAATATAGATTTAATTTGTAATTGATGTACTCTATAGTACTTATTAATGAGCTTCTATCATATGTGTCAGGGACCCACTAACAGGGAACAAGTTCCGTATTTGGTGGGCCAAGGCCCCTAAGTTGAGCCCTGCTATTACTGAACCAACAGGTACTGTGATCATTGCAAGATGGCCTACGTGGCCCAGGTAGGCAAATCTTCCCAGCATAGAGCTGAAGCAACCAAGCATATAATATCCCACCACATATGTTAACAGATAGAAGGATGCATAGGGTCTAACCAACAAATGTTCTGCAGGAGGAGGAGTGAAAGGACAACCATAATGAAATTTACGTCTCCAGTGGCCAGAAAGGTACTTAAACCATCTATGGGCTAGAGATTCCTTTTGGTGAGCATCATTGGGAGAGGAATTGTGCCAGTTAGTAGTTGGTGTTGGGTTCTCCAAGGATAACACCACAGAAAAAAAGGCAGCTAGAAAGCAGAACAGGAATAGAATTCCTTTCATGGCTTCAAAATAAGAGATCAGAAGGTAGGTGTGGCAAATATAGAATTGATAAAGTCTTTATTGTTGGAACAAGTAGAAATAGTAGATATGGTACTCTTAAATACCCTAATAGATGACTGAGAACATTTAAGAGGGTGAAGTGATAATAGGGGATTTACATTGCTGGTTCACTGAACTTATGGTTGAAATTAATAATCTTACCATGTCTGAGTGGGTCTGGAACTTAATGAAATATATAAGGCACTTATATTGTCAGGATTGACAATTATTCCTCTCTGTAAACCTGGGTCCAGGAGCAGGAATTGAACCCCAACCCTGGACCCCCTTGGGCCACCGGGCCTGTGGACTGCAGGACTGCCCGCCTGCATTTTTCTGGGATTGAGCCCTCACAAGCTGATACCAAGAATGTTGACCCATGCAGTAAAACAAGCCAAACCAAGGAAATTATTGCACCAAATGGAAGACTAATCACAGCACCTAATGGAGGTACTGATTTGACAACTATTAGCTTCATGAACTTGAAGGCTATACCAGCAACCAATCAAGAGCCAACCCAGGAAAGAGGCACGGGCCCGCGGCCCAGTCCCATGACCACAACACTAAAGCAAGATAATCAGGTAGCCAAAATGAGATTCTTGACAAATGAAAGAACTCCTGGGCCAAGTGCCATTTTGCTGCCTTTGGACCCAAGCACCCAGTTCTCCTGGCCCTTCCCAATGCCCTGATGAACCCCCCATGGAAAATGTTAAGTTTGGAGGTGGGGTACTATATAGACCAAAGGACCCCGCGCTCCAAACTTGTTGCCATTTTTGAATAAAGGTTATGTTATTTTGCCTCACGCAGCTATTGCCTTATTTTGTATTTGCTGTCTACCAATTCAGTTCAAGATCTCCTGGCCCGCCTGCTGTTTTCTGTACTCCTGGTGTACCCTTTAGAGCTGTCTATTTTATGGCTATCCTCTGAAATCTGAATACAAGGAATACACCCCAGAAAAGATACTCAAACTTGGTCCTTTGGCCCGCATACAATCTGCAATTAGATACAACAGACAAGGCTCATGGATATTTTCAACACCCAAGTTGTTCAGAGGGAAATTCAACTATCTCTCTGCTTACAACCTGCCCATGGAACTGTCTGTGACCCCAAAACCTATGCCTGCTTCCTTGCCTGACCTCCCAACCAACCATTCTGGCAAGCTGTTTGGGATTGTGTACATCACCCTCACAGGGGTGATTGACACTATAATCCCAGCTGCCAGCCTGTGGTCTTGGGTGAGGAAGTCTGCCTCCTACCTTTTAAAGTTAGCTCCCCTCTTGTGGTGGGCATTGCCCGCAAAAAACCTGGCCTGAGTTGCCCCTGAAAATGACAGGCCGGCTGCCCAAGACTGGATCCCTGACATATATAAAGAAAGACAATACTGATAAGCCAAGAGGCTGGAAACAATTAAGCGGTGCTCCCAGTGGTTATCCATGATATTTCAGTACAGAGCTTGGTCCCAATGAGTGAAAAGCGGGTCCCAGAGCGGCAGGCATGATTTGAGCAGCCAATCAGAAGGCAAGCAGTAAGTGATGTTGTCCTTTATACTATTAACTTTTTCAAAAACAAATTGAAGTTTGAAAGCAAAATTCAAATCAATTAGGTTGTTATAAATAGGTAAATTAAAAAGGAACAGCTGCTTCCATATTAACACTAGGTTCATTCTTAGGGTCCTGGGTTCAAATCCTGTTCCAACCAGGGTTAGGGAACCAACTGGTGTCCAAAGTATTGGTGTTGTGTGGTTGTCTCTTGGTCTCATTTCCCAATTTACCAATCAAATAAATGGAGTCAGGGAAGGAATCCCTGACAATATGCTACTGCTAAAATTAATTGTTATTCAAATAAAATAACTAAAACAAAGGCCTGTATCTTATGGAAAGATCCTTTTTTGCATATACTGACTTATTATTATAGCTTTACATAAGCTATATTGAAATTGAAGCTTTAAAGCATATTTATAGTTTATAAATTAGTTTTTTTGTATTTTTATATTTTATGGTTTATTGAAATATTTATATAAATTTTAGTTTGACTTTGCTTCTAATAGGAAATACTTCACTTCATACAGCAGCTAGTTGAAGCACTCTTTTATTTTATATCATAATTTTTACTATATAGAAAAATTTCTTGGTATATTTTTAGTCTATTAGAAGTTTTTAAACCCTAAATTTTATATATAAAAAGGTATGTGACTTTTGGTTTCACAGGTAACTTCCATAAAACTGATTTTTGCACTTTGATCTTTGAATTTTTCAATTTTTGCACCTTACATAGTTTTCAATCCTTGCACTTCTGAGGCTCCCATTCTTAATTTCTGCACTTGATTGTTGTTCATTTAATGTTTTGGTTATTGTTTACTCCTTGTTTATCCTTTTATGGTATTGTGGTTGCTATTTTAGTGATTTGGAGTGCATAAAATTTACTATTTCCAAGTTTACCCTATTTTACATCTTATTCAATTTTTTGTTTTAAACATGGTGATAAAAATTGATTTTTTCATTGACTTTAGGCAAGGTGGAGCTTCTTGATTTGGGTTGCTTTGTCCTAGCTTCTTACTTTATATCTAATTCAGATTCTAAATCCTTCAATGATTTTTGGTTTCACTAGTGGCATTCAGTTATGATCTGAAATTTGGTTGTTAGATTTGACAGCCCCACAATATTAAAAGGGCATAGTAAACTTAATGGAAGCAGCAGATGGCTTCAAACAGTTCAATTCTGTTCCCAGCCAGTCCATTTTGTCTGCTTGAAACATGCAGCCCAGCTGAAATTTTGCAAGGCAGCCATACAATCCCATAGTTCAAAACATACAAATAAGATGCACATGTTGATTTATTAAAAAAGGCCAAACCACTTCTGTGATCTTAAATTTAGGAGCTGGAATTGGCAGTCCCAAAATTTTCCCATTTGTTTCTGAATTTTCAGTATCAATTACCTAAGTAGTATCCTGTTTTCTGGTTGGCAGCGCCATTTCAATTTTAGGCTGTTGACACATGAACATGCTTTAGATCTGATAGTTGCTATGAATCTGAAATCCTGAAAGGTTCCTGTGGGATCCTTGGTGGTGAAGGAATACAATTTACAGAAGACCAAATTTCTAGTTCTATAAAGTACTGGTGGAAAGGATACAGTGGGTGATAGATTCCTTGTGTTATGGTAACAGTTATATTTCATGTGGGCTAATTAAGGGTTTATAGTTGAGCTTGGAGGGCAAAAAGGGCTTAAAATAGATGCTGAGAATCTGGGTGAGGATTGGTTTATGTTTCACTAGCTCTGTCTAGGTGGAGTATAGCAATTTGAAATCCCCACCAAAATAGAATAAATGAATGATGATCTCCCCTCAGAATGAGCTTTCTTATCTAACTTCAAACCAGAGAAGATGGAAGCTATGTGGTGATAACACAAAGCTCAGTTTAAAAGTCAGCAAGGTAATATTTGAGACTGTTTCTGATAATTGCCCTTGAGAAACTCATGAAGGTAAATCAGGTCTATCTAACCCAGGCCATCAATAGATACAATCTATAATTGGTGAGCTATTTTTAAACAGCTTTGTTAGTGTAAAGCTTCTCTTGATCTAAATAATCAAGTTTTTGGTTAAGATATTGTTGAGTATACTGTAAATTCAGAACCTAAACATAAAAATGTGGGATTGTCAAACCCTTGGTCCAAATTTTGAATCACATTTGCAGGATGGCCTTTTTAATTAAATTGAATTCTTTGTATTTTCATTTGAATATTTAAAAAGGCGGGAACTCATAGACACTTTGCAAATTTCAAGTCAAGCTGCATATTTCAAATGGTCAAAATGAACTAAGTGGAATCAGATTTGAGGCATTCAAATCCATCAACCATTTTCATTAAGTTTACTATGATTTTTGGAATTGTGTTATTGTCAAACCCATGAATTAAATTTCAAATCACTTTTGAATGCCACTAGTAAACTCAAATAATAATTGAGGGATTTGGAATCCAAATTGAATGTACAGTAAGAAACTAGGACAAATCAATCCAAATCAAGAAGCTCCACTCTGAATAAAATCAAATGAAAAATTCAATCTCAATCTCAGTAACCATGTTTAGACATAAAATTAAGTGAAATGTAAAATTGTCTAAACTGGAAATGATGCAATATTCTGTACTCCAAATCACTAATATAGCAACCACAAAACCATATAATGATATATGAGCCACCATCCTGATGACACAGAATTTTTTAAAGTTTTTTGGCCCCCAGCATAGCCAGGGGCTAAAAAACTTTGTTTCAAGTAAAGAAGGAGGGGAAAAGATAAACCATCAGTTTCCTACACTATGTATTCATGTATTGATATTAAGGATACTTGATTAAAGTAGATTTTAGAGAACACTAATAATAAAATAGAATTATATTAAAATCTATTTTTATTAAATTGCCTTTTCCTTGGTGTGTTGATAGTTCATTTGCTGTTGATAATGTGCTTTCATTTAATTGGATAGTTTCACCTCCAGTTGCCTTGACAATAGGAAATCAAGTTGCCTCTGCAACCACAGCTAGTCTCAGGGAGGCAACTTGATCTCCTATTGCCAAGGCAACTGGAGGTGAAACTATCTAATTAAATGAAAGTACATTATCAACAGCAAATGAACTATCAACACACTAAGGAAAAGGCAATTTGATAAAAATAGATTGTAATATATAATTATATTTTATTATTAGCTTTTTTTAAAATCTACTGCAATCAAGCATATAAATTTTAGCTGTCCTAAAATGGAATTAGGTGATTTTTGATAATGCCTATGATTCCCAAAAGAATTATCAAAAATCTACTCTAGATCCTTTAGCATCCTGTTTGAGATGGCCATAGATTGAATTTATTTCAAATTCACCTCATTTTTGATTTGAATTTTGGTTCTTAGATTTGACAATACCGCCATTTCATATTTGTTAATTTTTCTTGTTGTCTATGATTTGTAGAGTTAAAAAATACCAAATTGCACATTAGAATCCCACATTTCTGCTCCATGTATCCTGCACTTGCTTGTTGTGAATTGTCTTTAGTTAGTTGAGTTGTCTGCTCAAGGGATTTAAAATTTGCCAATTTAAATAAATAAATAAATAAAGTCAGACTAAATGGTTGATTTTATTAAATATTTTATTTTTCACTCAGCTGAGTTGCCAGCAAATGTGATTTGAAATTAAGATCAAGGATTTGACAATCCGGCATTTTTACATTTAGGTTCTGAATTTACAGTATACTTCTTGGAAGTATATGGAATTAGATAAAGAGGAAAATTAATAATATAATGATACTTTATTGGATACAGAAGAAGGGTATTATATAATATTTTGGCAAGGCACATATTATCTATATACACCATGACAGCCATGGGGCTTGTCCAAGTAATGTTCCACTTGGGGTTCAAATGTTTGATCCCCACACCACATTAATGTGTGCTGAGTGTGCCACCAACTATTCATTGATTGGGTTGATACTTGGGGAACTGTTTTCACGAGAGGGGTTAATTGTAGATTTTTAACAGTATTTATAGCTTGGTAGTAGCATTATATATTATAATAAAAGCTACCATCAACAGTAAATCAAGCTATTACATCTGCATGAAGAGGGCATAGCGTAATTAGTTATAAACCCACTTAATAATAACGAGCTGCTTGTGGGTAAAGATAGATTACTAAACGGCCCTAATTCGAAGCTAAATACCGCGGCGAAAAGCTCAGCTTGAAGCCCCAAGCTTGAAAGACCGCTATGATGATAACGCACTGGTTAGAAACCCTCAAAACTAGGCCCTTAGAGGCATTTGATTGACGGATTAGTGATCTAATATCTCGATTACCCGCACGCAACAGCCATTGTTATCTACGTGGAACTTTTTCATCAACCTAATTACTCCCAGTATTATATATCTTCTATAGCAGGATAACGGTTACTAAATTAGGGTCCTGAGGAAAGGTAGTAATATACATTTTCAGGTGAGTTAAGGGCAATTGTTACAGTTCAATAACTATATGCTGTAAGATTTTTTTGGGAGCTTATTATTTTTATGTCAAGTGAGGATTTTGGGGTGTAAATATGTATCGTGCGCTAAAAGCCATCAAAGGGAAGACTTTTAAATAAGGGTGATGGCACCTGATATGTCCATACTATATTATATAGCGCTAGCTGAGCCAAAGTTTACGAAAAAAATGATCATCTGTATTGGATCTATGGAAAGGCCTGGTAATAAAACCTTGGAAGTTAAAGGGATTTATTATAAGCCATTATATGCAGGACCCTCCTACCAAGTGAAAAAGCCATCCATCTTGCTTAAAAATCCTGTCTTTAACGGTGATCTAATAGCGATGCTTATCCAAACCAAAGATAAACGAAGTGGCAGCTTTTTATTTGAGTTTCATAGGCCGATAAGATTTAGTTGAGATTGAAACTCAAATTAGGCGATTTAGCAGCAGAACATTCGCTTGTCTTGGCATTTGAAATCTTGAGCAGGTGCTGGGTAGAAAATCTCCCGCCGATTCCATCCCTGAGGCGTATGGTTAATACTTTGCTTCGAAGGCGGTTTACTCTGAAACTATGAGCCGTTTTTCTCGCTAGGTAAATCTTACGTTTTAATCATTCTTCAGAAGTTATCTCGTAGCCTTAATACATGGGCTAGACTATTTAAAGGCTTAATATCATTTATTGTATCTGGTGTACTTTTAAATAATATGAATGGGTAAAAATGACTTTAATTATCTTTGACAGCAATAACGTGATGTGTAATCGCATATTCCAAACAGCTATATGGTTGTATTCAAATAAAAGTGTGGTTTATCTCCAACTGCAGCACATATATACTTTTATGCATAGTTACATGTATGTAAGATAGGTTGGACCTTCCCAAATTTAAGCTATGGGGATGTCAGGCTGTTTTCTGAATCTTAGTTCCTGTTTCAAGTGACCACCGGGTTTTCTGTGCGGCAGCCCCAATGGCAACCAACCAAAAGTTACACATTGCCATATTCCTACCAGCAAGCGGATGGAAGCTCGTCTGCATCTCGGAATCTATCTTCATCCCCAGCGGTGAAGAAATGGCGACTTTACCGGGATGGAACCCATACCTTTGTTGGTGGTGCTCATCGCTTGTTGTGAATCGCTGCGCCAGGGTATATAATCCAAGCGCCAATTATTTATGCCAGAATTACTCTTCCGGAGCTGGGTTCCCGGTTGAGAACCAGGATTGACAGGGGATGAAGTTTTTTATCCACTCCAGCATACTTCCTAATCGGGAACTCGGTACCCGCCGAATCCCCGTGGGGCGATCAACGCAACGCACCACCGGTAGGTTAGCTACTTTTAAGGTATCGCTTGCGAGTTAGCCTTGCAGCTTTCTGGAAGATGGATAATAATTTTACTCCATAGTCATCTGGTTTGGAACCTTTCATGACATCGGTTGTCATGGGGTTGTGTAATCCCAGTAGCGGCAACATGGAATTGGGAATTGTTTGGGTTTATAAGGAAATTATAGGCTTATTTTGGTAAGTGAATCTCATTAATGGTTAATCCTTTAATGAATAGTGAGCGCTTCACCTTTAATGTTTGGATTGAAGAAGGAGTGACAATATGGTATTTGTGCGGGTGGGGATTAGATTATGCCTTATTTGGAAATAGCCTCATTTCGGTGAATCTTTTAGCGAGTTTATCCGACACATGTGATGGGTAGGGGTGTGGCTCGAAAGCCGGTGGCCGAAAAAGTTTCCGCCAATCCCGATCAGTCCAGTTGGATCCTTTTATTGGACAATTATATAGTAACAATAACATTAATATTTAGATGGTTATATATGATAAATTTCTTTTTATAATGCCAATTGAGTTGGGGGAGCAGTACACTTTCTTAGAGACGCGTAACTCGTCGGATCAGTACTTGAAGGCTGGCCTTGGATTAACGAAAGAAGTTAAGTCCTATATACATTTTATAATGCACGGATATTCAAGATTCCTATTATGGGAAGGGCAATATCCGACTTTTACCTGGGAAATGGTAGCTTATTATTCACCCAAACATTTTCAACACTATAAAGCCATACAAATCATCATATAAATGCAAATGTTCATTATTTATTATATTCCCTTCAGGTATGACTTCTTTATGCGATAAACATCTGGATTCAGCCACACAGCCGCTGCAGCATAAGGTTGACTCATTACATTATGCACCTGTATTTGACCATGAACCTTGTCTCATTTCCTTTGGACAGAAAGGTTTGATATCGGCATGTTAACCCCAGCAATAAAGGGATCTTTGTGGAGGATGGGTCCACCTTTATAAAAGTCTGAGCCTCCTATAAAAACATGCAACAGCTTCTACCTTCCCTACCCCGCTGGTGTTTAGGCCCACTGGACGTTGAGATAACTTTCTATATCGTCCTGTCCAGCTTCAAATTCATGCGATATTATGATTTGGTACTTTGCGCGTCCAAACGTTTGGTGGGCCATAGCCTATATAGACAACAACAACTAGTTCATTGGTCAATAAATTTATCGGCGACTTTCCAGCTAGCTATTCTCAATAGTGCAATGGCCATAAATGTCTCTGCTGAGCTTAGAAGCGGTTAAATCCCGTGGAAACCCGTTACCTCCCATAGAAGGTTTGATGCAACTTTATTTGGAGGACGAATGCAGTTCTGGCTTGGCTGGCGGGAGTGATTTAAGTTGTGGTTCTCAAAATCGAGCGGCTGTCGAATAACCGTATACGTCTATTTCTACGTAGCCGGCCATAGGTCCACCAATATTTCTACTTAGAAAAGGTAGAAGGGTTTATATCTAGCTTTTATGTCGGCGGATGGACAGGTTATATCGGCCATGGCCTAGAGAACGGCGTATGGTTTGAGTGGATATGATGATTTAGCTGCCAGGTGATCATATTACCTAGTATAGCGTTGATGCTGGTAAGGACATGGGGCTTGGATTCTGTCATTGTTTAAAGTTAAATGTTTACACAAGCGATTGGGTTAGAACTTATCCATGCGGATTGGTTTTGGACATCTATTGGGGCTCAGCCGGGTTTCCTTCTTTCTGTGAATAAGGATTTAGTGAGGTTTATGATTTAACTTGGTGGTATGGATTTTTTACCGAGATGGGATGTAGTCCTGGGACGTGGCAGAAAAAGTTGGCTAATGCAGATGTTTTTTCACCTTGGACCGCTAGAGGGTGAGTTAGAGCGCATGATCCCCATCCCGTTTGAGTTTGAACGAAAGGACATGGATCATGAGGTTCAGTTTAAGGCAAGTGAGGTGTATGATATATTCTAAACGTAATCAAGTAAAGGAGATGTTTGGAATTCTAGTGGATTTGAATGACTTTAGATTTATTTGCGATGCTTACGCTTCGAAATGGAATTTGGATAATTTAAATGGTTTAGGCATCCCACATCTTTCCTGTTTTGTAGGCGAGTGATTTGGACGATGGCGAGTTCGGGATGAACCAAAGCTTCAACAGGAGTAAGTAGACAATCAAGAAGAAGAAAGAGATGGCAACATAGCACCACTGGCGTAGGATACCATCGCTGGTGAAGGCGAGGATCTGCTCCATCACAATGACGGTGTAGTTCCCTATGGCGATGGATAAATACACGATGGAAAGGGAAGAAGCTTTCATCTTGGGCCCCACGTTAGAATAGGCAAGGTGTGCGGCGGAGGGGATCAAGATGGCGTCTCCCAAACTGAAGAAAACCCATTGGGGAAGCTGCCATGCGCTGTGCATACATCCGTCGCATGAGATGGCAACCTTGTTTGTCAGCACTTGGTTTCCAGCATAGGACACAACCCAGTATTGCAACGATGTAGAGATAACAAATGATATCACCACCAGAAAGTAGCCCATGGCGATTCGCATCCCAGCACTGATCTTGATCCCACGTCGCTCCAAGAAGGGGAAAACAATGAACCCCGCCGTAGGGGCGAACATGATGGCCAGCAGAACGCCATATGCTGAACATCCTTCAGTGGGAAGGGTAATACCAAACAGGGATTTGTCCATCATCTCGTATTGATTCTGCCACTCGGTGCTGATCTGCTCCTGCAGCATCCACGCAAATACAAGCGGACTAAACATTGTAATCACTCTAAGCACATGATGTGCCTCTTGAATAAGTTCATCGCTGTATTTGTCTTGGGCCAACTCTAACCAATTATCAGCATGATATCCCTTCAGCTTGCGAACACCAGCTAAAACGATTATCTTTGCGATCTTCCATGTCAGGAACTCGCCTTGAGGAGCGATGACTTTATACGCTCCTTTTCCGCTGGCAAAGAGAATTAGGGACAGAAGCAGTACAGATGTGGTGGTTATGTATGCGACTGGGTACCCCAGTTCATTCTTGATGTAAGGGACAGAAACAACCGCCAATAAAATGCCCGTATATGTCACCACGGTTAAGAGGGAAAAGAATTTGTCCAAGCTGTCCTTGTCATCAAACTGGTCTCCAGCATGGGATCCTACACATGGCTTTGCCATGCCCAAGCCAACGGACATGATGACCACTGGCAGAAGAAAGGCCCAGATGGGATAATTTCCAAACTCACCAACAACTCCGTCAATGGAGAAAAATACAAAGAGGATATTACCCACAAGGCCCAGTAGGGTAAATATAAGTATGGTGTAGTACTTCCCCAGGTAGGAGTCCGAAATCGCCCCTCCCACAAGAGGAAACATGAATATCAGCCCATTGAACAAATGCACGTAAGTCTTTGCCTCTTCGTCCTCCAATCCAAAGCCAGCTTTCAGGTACTGATTCAGCAGCACGCGCGTCCCCAGGAAGCTAAACCGCTCTCCCAACTCAATTGGCAATATAAACAAACCTGCCCACGTCCACTGCATTTCCACTATGATTAGGTGCAGCCCGTTATATATACTATGGTCCTTAAACCTACCGCTTCCAAGTTAGTTTATCCTTGAATTAGTCTCAATTAATGAATGTCTCGCTACCCCTGGAATTACCTTTGTCCGAATTCGGATATTTCTTTGCCAGGCTTGAGTTTAATCCCTGTTTTTAAGGAGTAAACTATTACATTTAAGTATATTTCCTCAAATGAGATAAACTATAATCCATATTCCAAAGGTATTCTTGGCTTTGTTGCAATATGTTGGTCAACAAGTGAAATCAATTTCACATCCCGAACCATGCTACTGCGTGATCATAACAAGAGCCTTTCTTTACCATCGCTCACGTGTCCTTGCAATAACTACTGGAACCGGTCAAATGGGCGGTAAATACAAGGACAACTCATCCTCTCACCTCAAGCATGGCTTTCATACAATTATCCCATCCTCAGGCAGATTCCCGATCCATCAAAGTTGCCATCCCAGCTTAAAATATTCCCTTACACAACCTTCAAGCGTATGCTTCATTGACCCTCCAAATCTCAATAATTTTTGCTGCGTTACTAATAAAAACCTATACCTGACCTTCCTATCTCAGCGGATAAGTCCCTCCAAGGCTGAGAGCAATGGCCAGAAACTCGTACCCCCTAGCCGGACCAGGAAAACCCCGACCCGATCAACCCAGCGCTTTCCACTGGTTCGCAAATCACACTAATAATCCCCCACCATATTTAGATGGTTATCCCCTAGACCATCAATAATGACATCATATCCATGGTGAACCTCTCCCATTGCTCTGGTACCGCCCAATCTTCATTGAGTAACCTTACAAAAAAGGAAAAATGCCAATCTAACCTACTGATCAAACCAATGACCAGATTTAGGTTTTATTGAACTTACCAACCCAACTTCAAACCCCTCCCCAGCCCTTTCAATATCCGATCGCTAAAGTCTACCGACCCCCGCCGGAAGCGCCATAAATATACCGCCAGCCAAAAGGTTCCCCGGGCGCCAACATTATTAAACCGAGAAAAATATTTTTAGCCATAAATCACCAAAGTTTGATGGATCATGCACCGCAACTACGAAGAAACATGATAAATTACGAGCGATCCCCAAAAAGCCAATTTCGAACTATCAGTACTTAACAACAAGAGCTAACGGCTTACCGGGCTATATACCCGGTAACCCCAATACTTGGTAGACCCATAACTGGCTCGGATACCGTCAGCAAATCTTGTGGGTATAGAGTGGACTAGGCACTTTAGACTTTCCACCCAATCGCTTCCCATCCCATCACCACTCCAGACTATTTGACCCAAGATGGGTTGCTCGAAGGTTCTGAGTAAATTACATTTAACAACCTCACAATGATGTTCCATAGGGTTTGACCCTAGGGTTTACGGAGGCTAGCCCCAACAAGCAAGCTGTATGAAATTCAAGCTTTCCAAAAGCTTCTTTGGATCTGTGGATAGGTGCAATATATCCCTTAACGATCTAGTTGGTTGGATATTTAAGTCATAAAGGATGAAAAGTTGACCCCAGGACTCTTGGGTAGATTGCACTTCTTGTGGCTGCACCGATTTTCTGGAACTCCCCTTTTTTATTGGCTAGAAAGCAGCCTTGAATAGGGTACCCTGGTATCTATTGCCAAGAATTGATATTACACATTACATATCATAAGCTTTATCAGGTCTTCAATAGTGTAAAGGTATAAGATTTTGAACCTCTAACCTTTAATATTGATTATCCTTACCCTCGCCTTTACCATAAAGGTGTTTCAGTCACATGACAACCATCACAATATCTCTCCCACTCATACCTGATCCTTTAGCTTTAGCAGGATCAAGCCACAATAACTTTAGTTTAAAAGTACAAATCTATCTCTCAATAAAAAATATCATTACCTGATTCATTTCTTGCTTCAGCTTAGTAGGTTGCATGGTTATAACTATTAGCACCTAGTCTTTTACTGTGTCTGGATAAAACCTCCAAATGAAGCTGGACCTCTCACCATTGCTCAGGTCTTTAACCAAGCCACATCTCTAGGCACCTGGAAGGGATTCCTCTTCCTCTATAGCCTAGACAAGGGTATTCCCTTGAATCACACCATACTTGAAGGATACATTTCACCCAAGGCATGTAAAGATTATCCAACACAGCTGTGCCCTGAACTTTACTGCTGCCCCATGCATCACCAAACCTTCATCTTCCAAGTTTTTTGGATGGAGAAATTCCTTGGTAAAAAAGAAGATCCTCTAAACCACCACATCCACTTGGCAGCTAAACTTTGCGCTAGCTGCATCCCCACAAGCTTCAGGTTCAGGGAGCCACTAAGTGTCCTGTGCAGGCTGCTGCTGATGGGGTTGCCACCTGGGTGAGCTGTGAAATCATGCCTATCTTGAATGCTGGGGAAACTTTGGAGAAGAGGTTGTCAATAATTTTTGCACCACCAAATATATAATGGGTATCAAAGTCTAACTTGGTGGCCAGCCTCAAAAGACAGCCATTGCAGCTAGCCTCAGCAGCCTTTAAGAGATTGTATCCTGGTCCACTGTCCTGATCAAGCTGATGATTTGCATGTCAATGAATCCCTCATCAACCCTGGGAGATGTTTTGTTGCTTCACTTTTCTACCCTGAGGAAAACACCTCCATTCAGTACTTGTTGCTGGGGCCAGATGTGAAAAAATATGGGACAACCTGGAATAAGCAGGGGGCATAGGTAACAACAGCAACAATACTGCAGCAAAAAGTGCAAAACCAATAAAGGTAGCAAGTCTAATGGCTCAAAAACTTAAATTGAAGAGACAACAATATCAAAAAATACATAACCATACCAACATTAATAACTTCTCCTGTCCCAATAGAGAGGGCAGTGCAGAGGTTAAAAATGACAATACTGCCACTTGATACATCCCTGAACTCATCCTCTCTGGCATCCAAGACCTCAATATTGAAGAGCTGGGAAAATAGGGAGGGAACTAGCCAAAGTTCCCCTGGCTCCCTGCTATTGGAAGGAAGAAGATTTTTCAGGTACATATGCAAATTTAAATATATTGAGTATCTCCCATACTGATATCCCTATGAGCTTAAATCTAGAGAGCTGCTCCCAACTTCCCTTATGTGTATACCCTTATAAACCCTATCCTGTGAAAAAGTGCTTGATCCTGGGGCTTAGCCTACCCTGGTCAATAAAGTTTTCTTACCAAGGTATAGAATCCCCATAGCTGTATATAGCTTTAAATGTACCCAAACGGCATACAGAAACAGAGTTATATTAAATGACAAAACTTTTTCTGTGGTGCTCCTTCTCCAAGGAGGTCACCATAGGGTTCCCTGGATTGTTTCCAGAGACTGGCTGGGCTGGAGTGACATTATTCATGTGTTAATGCTCTACTTCCTGTACCTTTTACCTTGTCTGAAGTCCTGCAAATTCTTCCAGCACCTTTCTTAATAGCATCACATCATCTGCTTCACAAACTATCACATCTTCCTGGGTTAGTCCTTCTGGGGGGCATATATCTTGGAATAAGGGTCTAAACTCTTTTCCTAGAAAATCCTTTCCTGAGGATACCAAGGGGAGTCCTCTGGATACTCTGATCCACTCATTGCTATGGGGTTGGCTTCTAGGAACCCTTCTGCACCACTTCCTATACTGCTCCTCTTACCCATCATTATGATAGAATATTTGGGAAATGATCCATGCTCTTAGCACTGTAAAACTGGGTAAGGGATGTACAAGCCCTTATTACCTGAAGGGAGATCCCCTTAGAAACCTTCTGGGAATGTACCTGTTTGCAGGCTTTGGGGGTCAACCACTACAGTTATTTTCAGACCTGTTGAGATAACCAAAAACTCTCAGTCTAAAAGCAAAATTAAAGTGGATCAGGATCTATTGTAACTTAATAGGAATCCCTTAGTTTCAGATTCTGTTTTTAGACTGAGATTTTTTCATCTCAACAGGTTTGAAAATTACTGTTTTTGGGGAGTCACCCAAACCAGCTCCACTGCTTAGTGGGATGGACCTTTGGGCTAAAGCCCCAAGGAGGTGTTCAAAGTTGAGATATATTATCATAAACTGCCTTTAGACCCTGTTCAATCAACTGGTCAAATATTTTTCCCTTGAATTGGGCTAAGTCCCCTTTAAGACAGCTGTTTCAGAAGCTTAAA
The DNA here is from genome assembly GCA_014839935.2 of Entomophthora muscae. Classification (NCBI taxonomy): domain Eukaryota; kingdom Fungi; phylum Entomophthoromycota; class Entomophthoromycetes; order Entomophthorales; family Entomophthoraceae; genus Entomophthora; species Entomophthora muscae. The sequence continues at coordinate 1,035,161 of QTSX02000712.1, forward strand.
CTATCTGCATTCTTGCTTTCCTATTATAAAATAAGCCTCTAAACCTACTGCAACCAATCCCATTGCATTTTCTTGCTCTTTCTGAGGATGTTTTGTTGATTTGCACTTTATTATTTAACATAATAAAGAACTTGGGCAAAAGTCTTAAATACATAAGACTTGAGGCGCTGAATTTAAGCCTGTTTGATCTGGGTATGAGTAATAGATATCTTCCTAGCAAATGGAAGATGAGCGCTGAAGATTTAATTTCAAAATCAATGAGCAAAAATGAACTTATTTTATTGAAAAAGGGACATTCAATTTTATACCCAAAGGTTCAATCCTAGTAGCCTTGGTGGAGATAATCCAAGAGGAACTAAGCTGGTAAGGATATGTAAGGTTCAGATATTGATGTCAATCTGTATTTGGGCAAATAAAGCTATACAGGTCAAAAGTAAAGGCTTTTTCAGAAATCATTTTGCTGCTATCATTCACCAGGCCAACAAAAACCTCTAGTGAATTTGAATTCACAGCATATCTTGCCTCAAGATTGGACTCAGGGGGTGATAGGCGCAGAAGAACTTAGCATGGATCCAAGCAAAGGGACAGTCAGAGGAATTCATCTCCACAGTGTATTTGGGGCCCCTCTTGAAGATCATGGTAAGAGTGCTAACCCAGAGGGAGTCTAGCTTATGAGCACAACCACCTATCTGATGTTGGTAATACATGAACTGATATTTAATGTTAAATTCAGAGACAGGGGTGTACAATGCATTAGAAGGTGATAGTTCCAAAGTCTTAGTCTTGTAAGTGGAGGTATAGGCAGCTGCCTGGATGTCTATGACCTTATCAACTAACTCTCTGACTTGTTGTTTGGGATCAAGTGCACCATCTACTCAACCAATGTATATCCCAATGTTATGGGGGTAGTGGCTTCCTGCCCATACAACATTGCAAATGGGGAGAACCCAGTAGTATGGTATTTCCTCGGATGGTAAGCAAAAAGACAACTGTGGTGAAATTGACACCCTGTTAGTTGACTATTAAGTAAAGTGAGAATCTGGTTTTTTGCCTAATCAACTACTGGAAATTGGCACTTTTTTAATTAACAGTACTTGATGTGCTGAAAGCTTTTAATATAAATAATTAATCTATATTGCTATGGTATATTAAATTGACCTCAGAGAGCTTAAAAAAGCAATAAAAACTATACTTTAATTAATAATAATGAGGAGAAATGGCAACAGCGCCCATTTTGACACTAAAAATGTCAACAGTGGCCATGTCAACACTTTTAATGTTGACATTATAGTAAAGTGACAACCCAGTTTTACATAATGTTGTCTCCTGGATGTCAACACTTATTAAGTAATGGCACACTTTACCCTGAACATTTTTAATATAAAAATACTTTTTTAAATACTTTATTATACTGAAATGACCTTAGAGAGTTCAAAAATGCAATAAAAAATTAGCATAAGTAATAAGAATAAGGAGATATAAGCAACTATTTTTCAATTTACTATGTAAATTATACTTTTTATTATAAAATTATTTTTTATTCCCATAAAAATTAAAATTCCAATGAAAGAAAAAAAGATATTTTATATATCATAATAACTACAAAATATAAGAAAAATCTAATTTAAATTTATTATACTTCATATAAGCACAACTAAAAAATCTCATACCTTAAAGATAAATTAACAAATATTAGATACTTCTTACAAAACCACATTAAAACTGTATCTGAAACTTACTATTTATACCTAAAAAGATTAGTACTATATAAATTACTTAAAAAAATATAAAAATCCAAAAGTAAAAACAATCCAGGCAAATCAAAGTTTATTTGGCTAATTAAACCCACCAGCAAGAGCAGTTGCAACAATTTAAGGTATTTTTTATCTCTGCCACCTTTTACTTCTTTTTCACTACCTTCTAGACATCCTCCTGGTAGTCCTGGTCCTTATACTTTCTCTTTTTGGGGGCCACCTGGTTAGCCAGGTTGCAAAACTTGGAAACAGTCTGGGTCTGCTCCTCTGGTAGCTTGGCAAAGAACTTGTTGTACTTGGGGTTGGAGCCAAACTTGGTCTTCAAGTGCTTGTGCAAAACCTCAAGGCTGGAGGTGGTCTTCATCTCCCCCTTGAGGCAGGCGCCCTGGAGATTCCAAGGGGCAGTGGCCCTGCTCTTTCTTCCCCAGATAGTCACCTTCTTGCCTACCCATTGCTTTTCAAAGTACTCAAGGTAACCCTTGAAGATGGTGGAGTGCTTCTTCATGTAAGCATCCTCCAGGAGGGCCTCAAAGCCAAGCCCAGTATGCTCTGGCTGCACAAAAGCCAAGGCAGTAAACTTGGTGATGGCAAAGCAGCACTTCCCTTTATCATCATTAAGATACTTGTCAAAAAGCTCCTTCTTTCTCTTAAGATTCTTAATGAGGGCCTGCCTAAAATGGAAGAAGCAGCCCTGAACTTCTCCATTGAAGGTGGCCTCAAAGGCTCTGAACTGAACTTGCTCAAAGTCCATTATGATCACTTTTGGCCCAAGTGAGCGTGCATGAGCTAGCTGCTCTGCCGCTATAGTGGACTTATCCTTCTTGGCAGAGGAAGGGTTTGCTCTGGTGGCGTGAGTGGGAGTGGGGAGCTGGTTAGTGGGAAGGGAGTTCAAAGCATCCCGGAAAATTTTGAATGCTCTAGTGTAGACTTCTGTCTTGGCACCAGGAAGGAGGAAAAAAGAGGAATGACCTGGTCATTGAACTGCCCATACAGGACCCAAAACTGCTTAAAGATGGCTGGGCAGGCTGAAAATGTGCCTTTGCACAGCCAGGTGGTAGCAGTATTGAGCTGCTCCAGGTTTTGGATTGTGGCGTAGGCTATAATCCTATCCTCCACTTCCTGCCCATTGTCATGGAGCAGGAAGATCTCACCATCCTCAGTTTTTTTGAGGGCATCTGTGAGGACCAGGTCTTCAATTGTAGTGGCGCTCTTGGCCAGGGGATTGGAGGCTTGACATTTATCACTCACAAACTTGACCAACTGGGTATGGGTTGGCACCCTCTTGAGGTTGGTGGGGGAGAGATACTTGCACACAAGCATGGTCAGCTGGGTTGGGGAAAGGTCTTTTAAAGTGGGCATGACCTGGACAAGATACCACTTGAGGAGGCAAGCTATGGTGGTATTTGACATCACACAAGTGTTTTCACCCTTGATTGTTTGTACCAAGTCCCAGCACTCAGTATTGAGCCGCACTGGGCAGGAGCAGTCTTTGCAGGTTTAGTGCTGGCTCTTGAAGCCCCAGTTGGTGTTGTTACAAGAGAAAATATAACCATTGGCCACCATGGCCGGCCCACCCTTTACACTCATGATAGGAAAATACTTAGGCAAGGAATAAGGAACCTTAAATTTGCCATCAACATTGCAGATGTTATGGGCCAGCAGGAGCATGGCAGAAGCCAGGGAAGTAATTGGGGCAGGGCTTTGAATCATCCCCTGATGAACTGAAAGGGGGAGTTTGGTGGTGATGGGGAAGCAGAAGGGGGCTTGTTGTGGTGCTCCTCATGTGCAGGAGACTTATCCTTGGGTGGGGTCTTTTTGGCTTGGCGCCGCTTCTTGGTTGGCTCCTCATCTGAAGCCAAGTTGTAGAAACTGTGATCCATAAGGGAACCATCAGTTTCCTCTCCCCCAATGGAGTTAGCGGGGTTCTTATCAGTAGAGGGCTCAGGGGAGGGCTTAGGAGTGGCCTTCTTTGATGAGACAGGCTTCTTCTTGATAGATTTGGTTGGCTTAGAGGGACGCTTGGTTCCTTTGGGCTGCTTAGAGGTGTTCATGTCCTAAAATAATAAGTAAAAGGGTTTAAAATAAAGCAATGTATTTAAAAAACAAACAAATCAACTTAAAAAACATAAAATATAAAAAGGAAACTTTATATGGCTTTTCTTGGCATTTAAAAGGTAAAAAATACTTGTATAGTTTTAATTTTATTAAAGTTTTATATGTGAGAACCTAAAAGTGTCAACATTATGAGTGACAATTAGTAAAAAAGCTGAATTCTCACTGTTGATTACAAAAGTTGTAGACATTATTTTTGACAACATTGTCACTGTTGACATTTTTTTAAAAATTTACTATATTTTTTTATAGTACGCTTAATTAAATTTATGCAGGCTAGCAAATATTAGCTGTTTTCTGTGTGTTTTTGTTCACATAGTAAAATTAAAAAAATATGAAAATAAGTAAAAAAAGTATCAAATTTAAGTATTTCTTTATTAAATATATATTTTGGGGGTAGGAATATGATATTTTACCATTTGGTATACTTAAAGTTGTTAACACATTGGTTAAGATAAAGAAAAGGTAAACTGTTGACAACGTCACTTACAACATTCTTTATATGAAGTAGCATATTAATTTAAGCTTAATTGTGCCACTCTAATTTGCTTAACTCCACCCTGGCAGATTATCACAAGCAAATAGACAACATTTCTGAGTGTTGACATTATTTTCAATAATAAATTCTATAGTAAATTACATAGTAACTCACACTTAAATTATTGAATCCCTGTTAGCCACCAATCCATTTATGATATTAAAGCCAGAATAAGTGCCACATATATATTTATAAGATGACTATTTTAACAATCTACTGTGCACACAATGTCTTTTTCTATATATTAATTTAATAAAAAAATGTTTTTAAATGTGCACTTAATTTTTTTATTGTAGATGTTTCAGTTTTGTTATTAAAAATAAGTTATGCTTAAAAAGTGTCGGCATTGACACTTTTACATCGTGAAAAAAAATAAAAATAAATTAATTTTTATTAGTAAATGTAAAGGAAAAATCTGGTTAAATTGAGTTTTTGATCAAGCTTAATATTAAATTGTATCAAAATGGCCACAATTTTGTCGTGTTTTCTGGGTTTGCACCCCTGAACACTTTAAAAAAAGAATTAAGCTAGTGCAACTAGCAAAAAACGGGCAAGTTCCTTAGGTCAAAGTTCCTAAGGTCAAAAGTTCAGAAATCAAAAATGGGGCCCCCAAAAAGTGCAGAAATCAAAACACTATGTAGGGTGCCAAAATCAAAAATATCAAAGATCAAAGTGCAAAAATTGATTTCTTAGAGGTTAACTTTGAAGCAGAATAAAATACAATTTGAAATACAAAACTATATGTTTTAAAAACTTTACTAGACTAAAAAGACCCCAAAAAATCATTTCTGCAACAAAAAATATATGCTAGATAATAAAAATATTCTTAAATTAGCTGTTTCAAAAAGAAATTTTATTTTAGTTTCAAAAGCAAAATTAGACTAGAATTTATATGTAACTGTATTCAATTAAATAAAAAAATATGAAACTACACAAAAAACTGCTTTTTAAACTAAAAGTTAAATTAAAAAAGTTAATTTAATTTCCAGTTTATATAAAGCTATAATAATACGCAGTATAAGCAAAATAAAGGATTTTTCCTGCAAGATACAAGCATATGATTTTAGGTGTTTTGGTTTCTTGGTGATCTTATTTCAATGATACAAATTATAGAAGACTATCATTAAAATAATATAAATTTAATTACTTTCTTATTAAAGCTATATTATACAGTTTTATACTTTATAAAAGATATAGTCTTATATCTTATTTATAATAAGTCACAATATTCAAAGATATCAAGAATCTGCCACTTACGTATCATAAAATGAAGACTTAAATTTTTTGTGTTAAAAAGACAATACTTTCACCAAAAGATGATATAGATAGTTCAAAGTTGTATATCAAAAAGAAAATTTTATACATCTTATTTTACTCTAATACATATAGTAAAAAGATATAGTAGAAGATAATTGAGGGTAATAATGGAGAGAGGATAATAGAAGATAATCCAGGGTAAGAATGAAAAGAGGATATTAGAAGATAATTGAAGATAATCAAAGGTTAGAATGGAAAAAGGATAGTAGAAGATAATTGAGGGTAAGAAAAGAAAAGAAAAGAAGAGAAGAGAGGAGAAGAGAAAAGGAGATGAGAAGAGAAGAAAAAAGAAAGTTTTTTCTACTTGGTATCAGATTTTATATAATCCACCCTCTTGACAACGCATAAATTTTTTAAAAGTTTTTTGGCCCCCAGCGCAGCCAAGGGGCCAACAAAACTTTTAAATTTTTTGAGGAGGAATGAGAGGTGAAAAGGAGAGGTGGGAAAGGAGAAAATTCAAAAGAGAAACCTTCAAAAAAACAAGAGCTTATTGCACTTTGATTTATGCACTTTTTTTTGTGCACTTCAATTTTGTCCCCTGAAATAACATAGGGAAACATAGTACAGTATTATATTAATTTAATATTTTTTGAAATTGCCTCCAAAACACAACAATTCATTAATATTACAATAAAATAAAAACCTACCAAAAAACCTCATTTCTTTTTATATATTTAAATATAAGGTCTTAAAGAATAGACATGAGGAATGTCAAAAGTTTTTATTAATTATTTAAAATTTTATAAGCCTTTAAAAAGGGTGATTAAATCTAAAAAGTTGATTTTTGATTCCCTCACTTTTGATTTGAGGAACTTAATAAAACATAATGAATAAAAAATTAATTTTTTGCAAAAATTTAATATTAAGTGGTCCTAGTTTTTTGGTACCTTTTTGGATTTCAATTTGACTACTTTTTGATTTCTGCACCTATTAAGAAACTATATGTAAATTTTTAAATAAATTTTTATGAGATAAAATTTTATTTTTTAAAAACAAAGAGCTTATAACAGTATTTTGTATCAATATTTGAACAAAACAAATTAAAAAAATTGCCTAAAGTTAAAAAAGCTTTTTTTAGCATTTGATTTCTTTTTTACATATAGAAAAAAATTAATTTTTAAATTTTTTTAATTTTGATGTATCAAATATTAAATTGAAGATTTTTTTGCACTTTGATTTTTCACTTTTGATTTTGTCCCCTCTATTCAAAGGGGTAAATAAATTCTATTTCAGAAGCTAAATTAAATTAAGGTGTGTTTTAAATTGCATTGATTTGGGCACTTCAAACTTGGCTTTTTGATTTTAGCTACTAGTAAAAACATTTTTAAAAAAATCAAATTTAAGAAAAATATTAAATTTTTTTGGGAAAATTTTTTATTGAAAAAAAGTGTGGAGATCAAAAAATCCATCAATTTGGAGATTTTGATTTCCACACTTTGACTTTAGGCACTTGCCCCAAAAAACATAGGAGATTTCAAGTTTTGAGTTGACAGTGGCCATGTCAACAAAGTGTCAACATGGGCGCTGTTGCCAGAGAAATAAGCAATCATTTCTCATTTTACTATGTAATTTACACTCTTCACTATATAAATATTTTTATTACCATAAAAAGTCAAATTCTAAAAGACCAAAAAAATATAAATAAAAAATTATAAGCAATACAAAAAATAACAAAAAAATAATTTTTATTTGATATACTTCATATAAACAAATTTGGATATCTTATGTGTTATTAGTAAATTAACAAAAATTAAGACATTTTATCTACTTTCATCTATAACTACTTATCTCAAAATTATCATTTACACTTAGAAATTATAATATCTAAAAATATTTAAAAATAGAAAAATCAAAACTAAAAAGTAAAGACTAAAGCTAAAAAGTAAAAAGTAAAAAACATAGAGCCAAGCAAGTTTATTCCTTGCCCTTCTTCATTTTTGCCCCTTCAAGCAGAGCATTTGCAATCAGATCAAGCTGATTCTTAAGATAAGAGGCCTTATACTTGTGCTTGGTGGCTTCCTGTATGCTCTTAGTGAACAGGGACAACTTAGTGATGAGCTTAGTAGGGGGACACAGTTGGTAAGGTCCCAGAGCTTGGTGATAGTCTTCTCCTGCTCATGTTAAAGGAGAGAGAAGAACTTTTTTAACTTTGGATGGAGGCCAAAGTTGCCTTGAGATGCTTTTAGTAAGCCTCAAGAGCCAAAGTGGTCTTCAGCTTGTCATTTACTGTAGCCTGGTACACATTCCAGCTGGCCTTAGTGCAGGCCTTGCCTCGCCTCTGAGTGACAACCTTCCCAATCCACTTGGGTTCAAAGTAGTCCAGGAAAGGCCTGAACTATGTATGCTTTTATATATATAAATCCTTGAAAAAAAAACCCAAAATCCTGTGCAGGGTGCTCTGGCTTTAAAAAGCCAAGGCATTGAATTGTTCCAGCACAAATTTGAAGGTGTTCAGGGTATCCCTGCAGCTCAACCTACTAAGCTCAGCATTGGCTTGTACATTTTGAGCAACTGCTTGGTGAAAATCAAAGTGGCATCCCTGCACTTCCCCATCAAACAACTTCTTGTATGTTTTGAACTTAGTAGGCTCAAAGTCCATAATGCCTACTTAAGAGCCTAGAGCTGAAAGCTTTAACTTTTCCTCTGCTTCCAGGGTGGCCTGGTCCTTATCAGCATCAGGTAGGTTAGTGCAGGTGTGAGAAGAAGTCTTCTGGAAGTTGGTGGTGGGAGAAAGGAGGGAAAGTCCTTGGAAGAGAATATAAAAAGTCCTGGTATAGATGACCTTGGTGGCCCCGGGAAGAAGGAAGAAGGCAAGTGGAATCATCTGGATGTCAATCTGGACATAAACTATTCTGGGCTGGTAAAACATCCAGGGTCAGGTGGCAAAGGTACTGTCAATTAGCCAGGTTGACGCTCTTTTCAACTCCATCAGGTTATGCTGAGTTGTGTAGCAGATAACCTGGTCCTTGGAGCCAGGCCCATTGTTGTGCAGGAGAAAGCGCTCCCCACTTGGAAGCTGCTTGAGCTCATGGGTGAGTGCAAGCTCCAAGATGATGTCAGAGGTCTTGGAGGAGGAGGATTGGCAGCAATCCTCTTGTTGCTTATGAACTTAAACAACTGCTCTTGAGTTGGCACCAACTTGAGATTGTTGGGATTTAAATGCTGCAGGGCCTTTATGGCCAGATCAGAAACTGGGAGGTGAGAGGAGGTGGGGATTACTTGAACAAGGTACCACTTCAGCATCCTTGTGATCAGGTGATTGGGGGCTCACATGTGTGTTCCCCCTTCTCAGCAGTTACCTGCTCCCAGCCCTTGGTGTTCAGCTGGGCCCCATAAGTCTTATCCTCACAGACAAAGTGTTTGCTTTTAGTTTGCCGCTTTTGGTTGTTGCAATTGAAGATGTAATTATCAGCAATGTATCCAGGGCTCCCCTTTACAGACATGATAGAAAAGTATTGAAGGGAAAGCTTGTGAACTTTAAACTCCCCATTCACATTGCAGATATTTTAGATGACCTGTAGATCCCAAGCCACATGCCCAGTGGCCTTGAACTTCTTTGTTTAGTCATCTGGCTCTTCCTGGGGGTCAGTGGAAGGAAAGGAAGAAGAGCCATTAGGGGGGAGGCAAAGGGTTCTTTAATGCCTGGTTTGAGGCCTCCTTCTCCCTGCCAGAAGAAGAGGATACCCTTAGTAGCTTTTCCTTTCTTAGTACAGCGCTATTTGGTGGGCTCTGAGTCAGCCTCAAACTGGTAGAAAGAGTGATCAGTGGGATTTTCATTGGTTTTATTGGAGGAGGAATTGTGGGGGGAGATGAGAGTGGAGGGGGAATGGGGTAAGGGGAGATGGAGTCTTGGCCTTGGCAGGCTTCTTTGTACTCTTGATGGTGGTAACAGAGATCTTGGAGTCTTTGGAGGCTTGGCTCTTGGGTTGCTTGGTGTTCTTGTAAGATCTTGGCTAAAAAAGGTTTAATGTTGTAAATAAAACAAGATTAAAGCCATAAAAACACAAATAAGTAAAGAAAAATATAAGGAAAAAGTATCCATAGAAAGACTATTTTTAGCAAGAAAAAAACATAATAAAGGAAAGCATAATATAAACAAAATATATATATTTAAAGGGTAAAGATATAGAAAATATGTGATATTTGATGAAGCCTCAAAGATGTTAGGTTCATAATAACCTCTTAGGGATAATTCAAGGGGAGAATATATTTAAAAATAAAAATAAATGAAAGAAATGTTGCAACATCTTTGATTACCCCCTCTGGGGAATCAATGCCCCAAGTAGTTCACTGAATGGCTCACCAACTAATCATTAAGATGGTGGCATCACTATCATTTGACCATCTATTATGGGGATCACACAATCCAGCTCCTAAGCGGAACTCAACTTGAGTAAGCCTTGTGACTTAAGAGGAACATTACTCAGATAAGCCCCATGACCATCATGGCATGGTAGGACACACAATTTTGAAAACGGCATTTTGAAAAACGCTATCTCAAAATACGCTATCTTGATTTTTAGCTATCTCAATTTTATAGTAAAAACGCCATTTTGATTTATGGCATTTTGACTAAGAAAAAACAGTTTTAAAATTTTAGATTTTTTGAACTCCAAAAATTACCCAAAAAATTCTCAAAAAATAAAATTCAAAAGACATTTCTAGGCTTAAAAAAGCCTCAGAATTTCAAATCTGTAATAAAAAATGGGGTCAATTAGTAGCAACATAGTTGTGTAAAGTGCAAAAGTTAAAATGTACCCAAAAACAACTGTTTTCATCTATTATAACTTTGATCCATACTTTAAAATAAGCATAGAATTATACCAAATGACAAAAAAAGTCAAAAAATGGTAAAATCAAAGGAAATAAGAGAGAAGATAAAGAATACTTTATTAGGAAAGGACTTAAACATTGGCAGAAAGAGTAACTGAGATAGCTTGGAGAGGCTCAAGCTTTCTATCCTTAGGATAGTAGGCAAGGACCACCCTGCTGATTTCAGTATACTTTTTCACTGCCTTGGTCATCTTGGGGGAATCACCCTTGGTCTTTATACCAGTCTTAAAGAGGCAGGCAGAGATGGCCTGCTGGGTTTTCAAATGGACCATGATCTTGTTGAATTTGGGCTTATGAACCCTGACCCTTGTAGCAAACTGGCTATGCAACCCTTCAAGGGAAGAGGTGGTTTTGATTAAACCATCTTTTACCTGCTTAAAGCAGTTCCAGTTGATTGAGTCACTGCCCTTTCTGGTGTGACGTGCTCCTTGAAAGATACCAACCCATTGAGTTTCAAAATACTCAATAAAGGGTGCAAAGGCTGCCTGGTTGGCTATAATATATGAGTGACAGAGTAGGGCGTCATAGAAGGCATTTGTCTCCTCCTTTCTAACCAGAGCAAGGGCAGCAAAGAAATTGAAGACATCCTTGGCTTCTTTGGTGCCTTCAGAGTTGACCAGCTCATGGAGGTCAGAGCACTTTTGGAGGCAGCGGCAGAGTGCCTGCCAGAAGTGGAAGTAGCATCCCTGAGGGGAGCTCTTAAAGACTCAAATGAAGGCATTTGCCTGGCCTGTTTGAAATCCACTACCAGATATTCATGGTAAGGAAGACTTTCTGGCTGCTTTTTTGGGGTGGGAGCGTCTTCTTCTTGGGAGATGGTATTTTTCTTGCACCCTCTAGTCTCCTTGGGCTCCTCTTCAATTGTTGAGAGGATTTCATCAAGCTTGGCCTTCAGGATTGTGAGTGCATGGACATATGTTTCCTGCTTCTTGTTAGGAAGGGAAAATATACCAGAGGAAAAACTAGATTACCAACCTGCCCATGGATATTCCAAAGCTGGCTGAAGAGCTTTGGGCAGGTTGAGAAAGTTCCATCTGCAATCCAGGTCTTGCATTTCAGCAGGTTGCGTAGATCCTGGCTTGTGGCAAAGAAGATAATATGCTCAAGGCATGTTGAACATCATTATGAAGAAGGAATCTCTTCTCATGGCAGGATAATTTTTGCTCCTCAGTAAGGATCAATTGGTCAATGAACGTAGCACTGACGCCTTCAGTACTCAGAGCATATCTCCAATCAGTGAGATATCTCTGTAGTTATGAGACGCCACCAACAGTTACAAGTTGGGTATTGTTTAAATTAAGGAGGGCATCATTGACAACCTCAGTTGCAGCTTGATCCTTGGTGGTTGGGATCACCCGGCAAAGAAACCAGCATATAAGTTGGTAAAGGGGGTCAAAAGGCTCAGGGCAGTCATGGTTGACAGTTAGGGCTTTAAATCTAGTGAACCCATAAGTAGTGAGTCTAGCTGGGCAGTCAACGTTATCACGTTTATAGTCATGTTAGCGGATTGCTTTCTTCTCATCATTACAGCTGAAGCTGTAGCCCTTGTAGACAAAGCCAGCACCCCCTTTCTTTGTCATGATGAGGTAGCTGGCTGGATAAATGGCAGGCACAGCCAAGGTACCATTTCAATTGCATATATTATGGATGGTATTAAGATCCCAGAGCTCAATTTGATCATCTGCAGGAGCATCAGGCTCAGGCTCCTGCTCTTCTTCCCCCTCAGGCTCTGATATGGGATCAGAGTGACAATTGAAGTTGAATAACTTTTCTTGGGGGTCTGAGGGGGAGTACACAAATGGAGAGTGGGGAGGGGTAGGAATATTTCCCTCTGGCTCAGGTGATGGAGTTGGGGTCTTGGGGGAGCTTTGGTCTTAGAAGGATGCTTATTTGGGGTAGTCTTGGTCTTTTTGGCCTTTGGAGGAGTGATCTTGGACTTTGAGGCCTTGGAGGCCTTGGGCGCAGCTTTGGTAATTGACTTGGGAGGCATCTAAAAGTGAATTAGTTTAAAAATATGAGCAATTTGGGGGTTGTTTTTAAAGAGAAAAATTAGAATGTTTTTAATATAAAAAATAGTAATTTTTTACACAGAATTGTAGAGAAGATTTAAAAATATATAATATCAAAATTTTAATGTTTTTTTGTTTTATAAAAATAAAATTTTATTAGTAACACAAGTAGGAAAAACTTTGAGTTTTGACTGAAAACTTGCTTTCAAAATGGTGTTTTTGAAGTGATGTAATTGAGGTGCTGTAGCTCAAAAACATAGTGCTTTTGAAGTGATGTAATTGAGGTGCTGTAGCTCAAAAACATAGTGCTTTTGACCATTTATAATTAAATTAACAAATCTTTGGTGGAGCTACCTCAATCAGGCCAAAGAGTAAAACTTGAATTTCTCAAAAACTAGCTTATACAACTGGGGTTAAAAAGTACCCAGTTGTTTAGAGGAGGCCAAAAAATATATATCTTCAAAGTTTCATGTTTTCTTACATTTTTAATACTATGATAAAAGACATGAAACTATACTTTTGAAAAGTGGAAAGCAGGAATTGCAGTGGGGGAATTGATATAGCGTAGCCTAGTGTCATAGGTAATTTCCCCTTATTTTTCCCTATCTATTGTGCGCATTGAATTAATTGGGTGATATGAAACTTGGTGGAATTTGAAGTGACATAAATCAAAATGGCTAATCAACCCCTTCCATATTAAAATCACTATAAAATATTTTTATTAAGAGAACCCTTATCAATGTATCCATGTATAACAAAGTTATAAATTACATATATAAAAACTGGTTTTTTACCCAGCAATGACAATCACTAGAAGGACTATCATAGTGGCATCTATTTAGGTTGTTCTTATTTTAAGTGTCTTATATTAATACTATAGGAACATCTTCTGGCACTATATCACAGGCTTTATTTTAGTTTGGGTATAAGCTTATTTTAGTTTAAGATAAATGGTGTAATTCAAAATGACGTAAAGTCAAGATGGCGTAAATACACCCCACACTAAGTGATTTCATATATAAATAAAGTTAGCAAAATAAGATTTAATTAATCTGACTCAAAGTGACAGAATCAAGATGGCATGAATTTGAGATGCCGCATTATAAAATTATATGAAGATTTTAACTATTTTATTATTTATTTTATTTTTTTGTGATTAAAAATCACTAACACAAAAAACACCATCTCAAATTAAATTTGAGATGGCGTTTTTTGAGATGCTGTTTTTGAAATGGCGTGTCCTACCTTGATTTCCTATTGCCAAGGCAACTGGAGGTGAAACTATACAATTAAATGAAAGCACATTATCAACAGCAAATGAACTATCAACACACTAAGGAAAAGGCAATTTGATAAAAATAGATTTTAATATAATTCTATTTTATTATTAGTGTTCTCTAAAATCTACTGTAATCAAGTATCCTTAAAACTAATACATGAATACATAGTGTAATAAACTGATGGTTTATCTTTTCCCCTCCTTCTTTACTCAAAACAAAGTTTTTTTGGCCCCTGGCTATGCTGGGGGCCAAAAAACTTTAAAAAATTCTGCGTCATCAGGATGGTGGCTCATATATCATTATATGGTTTTGTGGTTGCTATATTAGTGATTTGGAGTACAGAATATTGCATCATTTCCAGTTTAGACAATTTTACATTTCACTTAATTTTATGTCTAAACATGGTTATTGAGATTGAGATTGAATTTTTCATTTGATTTGGACTGATTTGTCCTAGTTTCTTACTGTACATTCAATTTGGATTCTAGATTCTTCAATTATTATTTGGTTTTACTAGTGGCATTCAATTATGATTTGAAATTCAGTTCTTGGATTTGGTAATTCTGCAATTCCAAAAAAACATAGTAAACTTAATGAAAATGGTTGATGGATTTGAATGCCTCAAATCTGATTCCAGTTACTTCATTTTGTCCATTGGAAATATGCAGTTTGACTTGAATTTTTCAAAGTGTCTATGAGTTTACGCATTTTTAAAATTTTAAATAAAAATACAAAGAATTCAATTTAATTATAAAAAGCCATCCTGCAAAAGTGATATAAAATTTGGACCAAGGATTTGGAAATTCCGCATTTTTACGTTCAGGTTCCAAATTTACAGTAATAAAAAGGTAAATGAGCAGAAAGCTTTTTATTAGTAGTAAGAGTGTACAGGAGGAGCTAGTAGTGGGTTATTTATCATATTGTGTGTTAAAATGTTAAGAAGCTCTGTGCACTAGTCACCCTGATAAGGTGTCAATTTGGTGGGTGTCAACCAGCACCCATAGTGTGACACTTTTTAATTTAGGCTTAAATCTGAGCCTTTGATATGTTAAATTTCAAACCAATTATGTGGCAAGTAGATAGTGTCAAACAGGGGGGTCAACTTTCTGTTTTCTATAAATTACATATGAAATCTATTAATAAATTGGGCTTAATTTATGTGACACCAATTGATCTACCAACCTGGAATAGCCATATTGTAAAACAAGGGGGTAGTTGATTAAGGTATATACCACTAAATCCAGTATAGTGGTGCTTGAGAGTCTAATTTACAACTATAGATACTAACAATAAATATATAATAGCAAATAAAAAAATATTTAAATGCATATGTGATTTATTAATAAAATTAAGATTTGGCTTAAAAAGTTTTGACTTGTCCACTTTTACTTTTAGAGTGTTGATCACAGGTGGTTTTAATTTTTTATTAGTAAGTTAACATATAAAGTACCTCTTAAATTGGTCTTTGAACTAACAGGATTATTAAACAGAGTTGACTTACAGTGTTCTTAATCTCAATTTTTGGTTTCACACCTCTGAATTACTAGTAAAATCAGCTTAAGTTATTTAAGCCAAAATACTAGAGGATTCACATATCTGATAGCCAACAGATTGTCAACTACCAGGGAGTCTTTTTCACCACAGTTGCTCTTAAGACAACATAATTAAAAACAAAATTTTCACTTTACTATAGTTTCAAAATGGCCGCTGTCAGCATGATCACTGTTGACATGGGCACTGTTGCCTTTCCAACCAACAAGACATGTAGCCATCAAGATGCAGATTAAGCGCCCAACAAAGTTTTTTCTTGCAACCAAAAGATTCTTGAGAAAAAACCACATTTTTCCTGTCAGTCTCCTACTTATAGTGCTCTTTTCTCAAAATTTCTGCCTTCAAACGGCTTTCTTCAAAATCTTAAACTACCAGTGTTCACTTTTTCTGCAATAAAATAATCTTACACACTTACTCTCTCAAAAACTTAAAGTATTAATTCACTATTTTCTCTGTCATAAATTAAGCTTTTAGCTTCCAACCAATGGTATTCATTGGTTAACATGCCATCAACTCAACCAATAATTGTGGTGTTCAAAACTTCATTATTTCTGAAGCTCCATTGCAATCCAACTAAGAAATCAATTCCCACTTCTCAAGTTGCTTAAGTTCTAACCAGTTCCCTTTTCAAGTGCAGATCTTTTCTAACTTCTGGTCTATTGTGTTAATAACTAAGACTTTATTTAGATATTCCTTTTTATCTTTTTTATTTATTTTATCCTTTTATTTATTTTATTTTTATCTCATTTAACCTTTTTTTTATTCTTCAATCTCTTCCTTGGCAACTATAGATGGCTTTCATCTGGCCTTTCTCTCTACTAACCACTATAAATTTCCACTATTTGGGCTGTTTCTCACTAGATTATCCACCATATATGTCTTATCCTGAGTCTTTCAAAAATAAGCATTCACTCTCTTCCTGCTACTTTTTCTCTTCTCTTTAAACCCCAAGTGGTTAGCTTGGGAGCTTTTAGAGTCATCAACTCCACTTCCTGGACATTGCTCTGATCCCTTGGGTTAAACAGCTATCTCTCTAGACAGCTGCCCTTTAGAAGATCCCAGTCCCCTTATGCTTAAACAGTGATAGTAAACCTCTTAACCCTGCCTAGAAGACATTGGTAGAGAAATTCTCAGATCCTTCTTTTGAGAGAAAAAACTGCCCAGCTGTATTTCCACCCCAACTGATATCAGGATTTTATTGCTTCTTCAACTCTCCATCATCCCAGGGGCCACCAACTGTATTACTCCACCAGTCAATCTTTTGGAAAGGCAATGCTGACCCAGAATTCTCCCCTTCCAAGGAAACCCCAGCTGTATTATCATCTTAGCTGGTTTAGGGATTCTTAACCTGCCTTAAAATAACCATCCCTGGGTACTCTATTTAACCTTCTTGGGTGCTGATATAGGTCTACTCTGTTAGCATCATAAGGTATAACCCAAACTCCAAACATCTTGGTTGAGCAAGCCCCAGCCACTGCAGCTGGACAAAAAACCAAGCAACTAGAGTCTACCTCTCTTAGGCAACTTTTCTATGCTTGGAAAATATCTTCCCATGCTGAAAAAACTTATCTGTGTGTGAGTCATCACACCCAGGATGCTTATGCTAAGGCTCTGCAGTGCCTTCAGCTAATCCAGCTTTGTTGGGTGAGCTCTTGGGGTTAAATAATTTCTGAACTAGAATCTTTGCATCAACTATGACTGCAATTCACCTAAGAAGGCTAAGCTGGTTGGGGGACTATAAGGATCATTTTGGAGGTGCTGGTTGGTACAGGTCTTTTTGGGATCAGATTTCCTTGACCATGCTGCTGGTTTCCTTGATTTATAATGCTTTTCTATTCATAAGTAGCTCCAAAATCTATTAAACATATTTGGCTGATAATTAATCCTGGAAGCCATACAGGCTTGGTCTGCCATGAGAATGGCTCCATGCTACTTGTCTAACTGGATTGCTTAATTGCCTTTAGGAAATATAGCTACTTCAGAGTTTTCAATCAAGTGAGAGTGATATCTTTTTGAACTTACTGCATGTTGTATGTAACTGGTTGTTGGAAATTTATTATATTTGAGCCTGGAATAGATCCAATTTCTTTTTAGTGAAATCTGTTTAATACACACAGGGTCATTATTCTGGTATCTGAGGTAAATTTGGCAGCTATAATCTTCCAAGAGCGGATATGGCATTGTATTGGGTGATAGGGATTAGAAGCTCATTCTAGAGAGCATGCTATCTGAGACTGTTGTTATTGATATTTATTTTTGATATGCTTTGAGAAGGGCATCCATGAAGACTTAATGATGTGTTTTTTGTGTAAAGTTGTAGTCAATAGTTTCATATTATCTTTGGGATAGTTAGAGCTTATCTGTGTTACTGCTATCACAGCTGTGCTATGTGCAACAGTTACAGTAAAGTGAAGATAATAACATGAAAATTTATATCTTTATTTAAATAGAAGGGAGTAATCTTTATATCCTTGTTAAGATACATGAAGAGATGGCCCTGAAGATAGTTGCAATTAAGGAGTGAGTTATGTGGGTTGAAATTGGTTTTACTATGGAAGCATTAGTAGGGAATATATAGTTGTGATGGGCAGTGCTATCAGTAGGTAAGTGACATTGATAGCTGCCCAGATTAGGCAACGGGTCAAGTTGAGTCCAGGGCTAATCTGTTAGGATTTGGGCTTGTTGCAACATTGACTGACCTTCTGAGGCTATAATTTGTGAGATAGTGTTTTTGAGTAAACAGAAAAGTGTTGTTGAACAAAGCTGACCAAAATAAGCTACCTTGAATAGGTCACTGAGAAAGAGATAATTCAGCATTTAAATCATAGTGGTACCAGGATCCTTGGATAAAGACCTTACTGAGATATCATAAATTGAACAGGTATACAGACAATATCTTCAGCAAGAGAAAACTGGGGAGAGTCAAGAGGAGCTGAGCCTTAAGTCAAGCTATGGGATTCTAGTATTAGAGCTGTAAAAATGGTACCTGCTAACCTTTTGTGAATCAGGATCTCATAGGAACGCAACCTCTGTCTAAAAGAATTTTCTGGATATATTTACTCCATATAGTCAGATCATGTAAAAAGGTTTTAACTGTTAAGCTTATTGGTATTTTCATTAAAGTTGTTATTTTTATTTGGTTTTTTGGCTTCAAGTACAATTCCTTGTTTTATTTCCTTGCAGGAGGTGATTCTCGCCACTTTAAACGTGTATAAGTATATAGTTGGGTAGTTCCCTGTTGTAGCTATCAGGTTTCTTTTTAGGCTATAAACAATTGGATTGGTTTTTTTTAGTTATTGTATGGATCTGGCCATTGTATAAATACGGAGTTGATTGCTTGTGTTGATTGAACCTTTGAGGTGTTGGTATGTGTGCTCAAAAATCCAAGGTTTATTTTTCGTTTTGGACCAATAGTGGAGGTAGTTTAAGGCTATAAAAGAGAAATATTTCTCTGTTCAGGACTGGGATGATCTTGGATTGGGCTTGTTTGGTGGATGGTCAATATTTCCTAATTTAGCAATCAATCGATTTGGGGGCGATGGGGTGGGAATGAACCAAAATTTCAAGAGAAGCATGTAAACAAGGAGGAAGAGGGATGAGATCAGGACGTAGCACCACTGTCGGAGGATGCGGTCGCTTGTGAGAGATAGGATTGGCTCCAGCACAATGACGGCGTAGTTGCCCATGGCCATGGAGACAAACGCAATGGAGATGGCAGATGCTTTCATGTTGGGTCCGACATTGGAATAGGCGAGGAAGCAGGCTGCTGGCATGATGATGGCTTCTCCAAGGCTAAACAGGAGCCACTGAGGGATCTGCCAGGCTCCGTTGATGCATCCAGCACATGAGACTGTGATGTTGTTTCGACGCACCTGGTTTGTGGAATTGAAGCGAACCCAGTACTGCAACGAAGTTGACATAACAAACGAACTCAGAATCAGAAGATACCCCAAGGCCACCCGCATCCCAGCACTGATCTTAATTCCATGCCGCTCCAGGAAAGGAAATAGAAGAATTCCCGTTGCCGGCGTCAAGACAATGCTCAGCACTACCCCATAAACAGAACATGCTTCGGTAGGCACGTTGATGCCAAACAGGGTCTTCTCCATCATCTCGTATTGGTTTTGCCACTCGGTGGTGTTCTGCTCGTGTAGCATCCACACGAACACCAGGGGACTGAACATGACGATAACTTTGAGGACTTGGCGTGCCTCTTGGACAAGTTCATCACTGTACTTGTCGCTGGCCAATTCCAGCCAGTTGTCAGCACAGTGTCCCTTTAGCTTGCGCACACTGGCGTATGCAACAAGCTTGATTATTTTCCAAGGGAATAAATCCCGCTGAGGAGGAATGGTTTTGAAGAATCTCTTTGCACTTACAAATACAACGAGCGCAATCAACATGGTAAATGTCGGGATGGCATAGGCTAGCGTGTAGCCCAGATTGTCTTTGATCAGAGGAACGATCATCACCGCCATTAGGATTCCAATGTATGTTGTTACAACCAACAAGGAAAAGAACCTGTCTATGCCATCCTTGTCGTCAAACTGGTCGCCGCCATGAGATCCAACACAGGGCTTGGCACTGCCAGACCCTAGCGTCAGCAGAACAGCAGGAACCAGAAATGCCCAGAGGGGATATTCGCCAAACTCCCCCACAAGCCCATCAATCGATAGAATAGCAAAAAGCGAGTTGCCCAAAACACTCAAAAGGCTGAAGATAGCCACGCTGTTGAACTTCCCCAGATACGAGTCCGAGATGACGGCTCCCACTACGGGAAACATGCACACCAGTCCATTGAAGAGATGCACGTACGATTTGGCCTGCTCATCCGACATCCCAAATCCTGCCTTCAAGTATTGATTCAGCAATGTCCGCGTCCCAAAGAAACTAAAGCGCTCACATAGTTCAATTGGCAAAATAAAGAAAACTTCCCACATCCACTGCATCTTGCCAAAGGTTTGGTGCCCAGCATACATTTATACTTGTTTAACTTCCTGCAGCTGCTTCGGCAAAACCCATTTCCATCTCACTAATCTTGCTTTGGCATGGCGCAAAGCAAAGCCTTTTGCAAGCATCACTCAAACTTGCCTCCGTCGGAAAAACCAAAACAGGAGTCTATTTATAAACGCAATCCCTTCGATTGATGCAAATATCCCCTTGGTTTTTATTGTGCCTACTCACTAACAAAAACATCCCCAGCTTAATATTTTCAATCACAACTTCACTCTTACAAGAAACCCATGCAACCATGTATTTACCAACATATTCCTTGGAAATGAGTCCAACCCCTGAACTAAACTGTATGCCTACCGAGCAATTCTACCTAACCCAACCATCAGAGATCGAACTTGGACCATCCACCTCCATTAATTCTTCAGCCAACTGTACCCTTGATCTGAGTCCCATCCAAAAACCTGCTCGGAATTCCTGCCAAGGCGGATTTTTGGTGGGTTAACCTACCATCTGAAAATTAGTGAGCGCTTGCTTGAACAACCCTCGACCCCACCGCTTAAGTAGCCCCAATAGCGACCCTTTGCTGATGACGAGCCTGGTCGCTCCAGTTCAACATGGATTTTTATGAAAAAGTGTTCAAATGTAAAGCTTGCCAAGGATCCATCAAGCACTAAAGAGCAATGCCAAGTAAGCGAAGCTATAGCTGATAACGGGTGCGGTCTCTCCGCTTTAATGCCATTGTTATTTGTAAATAAAACTTTACTATAAAATATAAAAAAATAATTCTGATGCCGCAACTGAACTAATTATAGCTTAGTACTTGGAGTTGGGGAAGACAGAAGTTCAAGCGGGGCAGAGAAGGATTTTATAATAAGACCATCATCATTGAGAAGGGTTAGGATCCGTGTACCTTGGGTGAAAGCCATTGGGCCGAAAAAAGGGGGTGGTATATGCAACAGTGGTCTAGCTAGGGATCGTAGTATTCTGGATAAGGGTCATTGTTGACATCTTAATCATAATTATTATCACTTCTTATAAAGAAGTATGAGATCCTACAATGTTGGTTGGGTTAAAAAGAGATCATGGTGTTAGATCCAGAATGGGGCAAATTTCTGAGAACCCCTGTGTATTGTGAGATACAATGGTAACTGGGATAGCTGTTCTGGTTGCAACACTCCCTTTTCCCTGCCCCATTATCCTTCATGAGTATGGGAACCTGTGAAGCATCTTGAAAGATACATGAAAAGAATTTCTAGGATATAATAGTGTGATAGGGGCGCAATTGATCATGATAGAGCTGTTTAATGTTATCTTCAAAGCCCTTCAAGCAGTAGGTGTGACTATCCATATCTTCAGCTACTTTAAAAGCCCCAAGGAGTTAGGGTCCAGTTTAGTATATTGTGGATAGACTGCCTACACAGGCTTTTTAACAGAGTAGCAGTCATCTAGTTGTTTAACCTCCCCTTTACTCATTCCTGTTCTGCCTTTTGAGCCTTGACACACCATTGTGTAAGAGAGATGGGGACAACAGAGGGTGATTAGACAGAGGTATAAAAGTTGATTTATATTCTATAATTTCTGAAAAACTGTATTAGGTACCAAATTACATGGTTCTGAAACTAACACTGGTAAATTATTAATTCTGGCCCTTTAAATAAGGAGTTGTGTGTAAATATTCTGTCCACACTGTGTTGGGATGCTCCAATGACAGTTTAAAGATAAGATAGTCCGGTGAATCAAAGTCTCTCTCTGCCCAAATGTTAGTTTATGGGTTATATAAAATTATCACAGCCATCTCAGGGGTGTTACTGGAACATTAGACATTCATGAAGCTTCCCATAAGTTCCCTGCCACCATCAGTGATAAGTTATTTGGGAGAGCCAAAAGAGGCCACTATTTTTTCTCAATAGTTTTTTATGGTGATGGCAGTCTGATTGATAGTTATCCATATGAAAGGACATTTGAATAGATTAGTCAATGATGTTAACTATATATTTCCTGTGCAGGTTGTCCTCAGGTAGGGTGCAACAATATTGAGGGCCCATTGTTTGAAAGGCTTCATAGCCTCTACTAAGAGCAACCGCTTGGTGTGAATGATTATATCCAGACACTATCAGTTTAACCAGTGATGGGTCTACATATTGAACGCACCACTGATATGATTTACCTCCTCTTTTCTTATTGAGGGGCTGATAATTTTCAAGGGGATATATTTGCTGTATCTCTTGATAAATGGCCACAAAACCCTTCAATTTGTGTATACTAGTGTCAAGGAGCTGGATGTATGGTATTCTGGCCACTGCCAACACACTTAACATCCAGGCATTGCCTGGTTTGATGCCAATATAATATACTGTTCTATATACCAAGAAGGGCAACAAACCAATATCACATGACTTGTCCAAGTATCCAGCAACTTGAACCCATCCTGCACATGACCAACCCCTGGGTTTGATCCAACTAAACCCCTGCCACAGCAAAAGCTATATAAATCTAAAGTATTCTCCAATAAAATATAACCTTCTTCCTCTTAACTCCATATTTGAAGCTTCCCCTAAAGTCACTTTTTATCACTGGTAGCAGCTACAGTTTTCAACCACGCCCATGAAAGAGAAAATGACTGAACAGAACCTGCCCACCTTTGCTCACATACTCAACCAGGCCACATCCCAGGAAACCTGAAAAACATACTTCTGCGCCCACAACATTGACAAGGATATACCTAGTGGATGCACCATATTTGAAGAACTGGTCATGCCCAAAGCATGCACCAAAATAATTCAATACAGTTGCTCTATCCAACCACAAACAAACACACAACCACCTACCACAGGAAAATTACCAACACCAAGTACATTGGTATTGACAATTTCTTTGGTAAAAACAAAGAAAACGCCATCAACTGGCTAGACCACTCAGCCGCTAAACTCTCTGCCAGCCGCATCCCCCATAAAAAATGGGTCCAGGAAGCCAGCAAGCGCCTTTACAAGGCTGCAGCTAGCTGGTTTGCCACCTGAGTTGGCTCATGAACAGACAAACAGCTTGATAACTGGGAAGATTTAAAAGCAGACATCACCCACAATTTCTGCATCACTGAATCTCTCCAAAACATTGCAATACAGATCAACAATCTTCCTCAGAAGACCACTCTCACAGCTTACGCCAATGAATTTGAAGAGATGTCACAAGATCCAAAATCCAAGAACAGCCAACAATGTACACACTAGAGCATCATTTATCAACAGAGTGAACCCCTCTGTTGCTGCCCTCATCTGTCCAGAGGCCAACACCTCCATGCCTGCGCTCATTGCAGAAGCCAAACACGCAGAAAAATGTGCAAATATGGAATATGCTGCACGTAACAACAACTGCTCTTCAAACAGCAATGGCAGAGAAAACTCTAATGGTAACAAGCGCCAAAACACCAATCATAGCAACAACAACTCCAATTGTAACAATTGCAAGTGCAGCCAAAGTGCAAACCACTCCTGTCCCAAGACAGAGGACACTGCCAAAGTTAACAATGCTGAAATAGCAACCTGCTATGAATCTGACCCCACATTCTCTGAAATCAAAGGTCTTGAAACAGAGGAACAGGGAAAAGAGGATGGGGAACAGGCTTAAGTGCCACTGCCTTCCCCCAAACCGACAAGAAATTGTACCAAGGCACAAACTTTGCTTCTCACATCCCCTGTGTCCTGCAATCCTCCATTTTTATGAACGCAAAAATTAAAGATTGCTCACAACTTCTTGTCTACCCTTGCACTTATAAATCTCATATGCATAAAATTTTATTTGACTCTGGTGTACAACACACCATGGTAAGCAACCCATTTGTAACCAAATACAAAATACCAGTTGCCAAATCCAACTTCAAATATGCCAGAATGTCAGACAAATCAAAGGTTCTACTTGAAGGCAAAACAACTCCCTTCAGAATTGAAATCCAAGGCATACAAACTTCCATCAAAGGACTTATCATGAAAAACATAAACTATGACATTGTAGCAGGCATGGACTGGTTCACTCAAGTGAATCCCAGCATATGTTGGAAAACAAAAACCATGACCATCTAATGCAATGGAGTCAATTTCAACATTCTCAAAGAACCTAACAATCTCATTCTAAGAGACACAGTATTTTTCCAAGTCATAAATCAGGACAAATTGGAACGCCTAACTAAAGACAGTACCCTCCTAATAATGAGTTACACTAAATTCAATAACATACAAACAACCAAAATCCAATGACCAGAACTTGCAGCACTCCTAAAGGAATACGTTCATGTATTTAAGGAAGAGCTCACAGAGCTACCCCCCAAAAAGGAGATCAAACATGGCATCAACCTATGCAAATTCATGCCCAAACCTGCAGCCCTCTACAGACTCTCCCCATGGAGACACAAACCCTCAAAGTACATATTAAGGATAACTTAGCTAAAGGCTTCATCCGTCCATAATAATCCCCTTAGGGGAAGCAGTTTTTTTGTAAAGAAAAAGAAAGGCTCACTCCATCTAGTAACTGACTACAGAGCTCTAAATGCAAGCACAGTAAAGAATAAATATACCCTTCAACTCATAGAGGATCTGTTTGCAAGACTCTCTGGAGCCAAATTTTTCTCCAAAATTGACCTCACCTCAGGTTACATCCAAGTTAAAGTAAAAAAAGGATATACCAAAAACTGTGTTCCATACACAATTTGGATCCTTTGAATGTAGAGTAATGAACTTTGGGATGACCAATGCTCCCGCAATGTTTGCTACCATGATGAACCAAGTACTAAACAGTCTCTCAAATACATTATGATACCTCAAAAATATCATTATATTCTCAAAAACAAAAGAGGAACACCTCACACATGTCTGCAAAACACTAAATTGGCTTGCAAAGCAAAAACTCTACACCAAGCCTAGTAAGTGCCAATTTATGGAAAAGGAACTCCTGTTCTTGGACCACATTGTCTCTGACAGTGGCATCAAAGAAGATCCAGACAAAATAAAAGCTATAAATAACATGCAACGCCCAACCTCCCTTAAACAAGTTAGATGCTTTCTTGGAATGGTAGCTTA
The DNA here is from genome assembly GCA_014839935.2 of Entomophthora muscae. Lineage (NCBI taxonomy): Eukaryota > Fungi > Entomophthoromycota > Entomophthoromycetes > Entomophthorales > Entomophthoraceae > Entomophthora > Entomophthora muscae. The sequence continues at coordinate 1,060,580 of QTSX02000712.1, forward strand.
CCTAAGAAAATACATCAAAGACTGCAGAAAGCTCACCACACCAATCAATGACCTAACCAAAGGTAATGCCAAAAAGAAATTTATCTGGAAACCAGAATGAAACAAGAATTCCAACTACTAAAACAAGCTCTGATCAAAGCATCAATCTTACAATATCCTAATAACAACAGGTGCTATAAGCTTGAGTCAGATGCCAGTGACACTGACATTGGCGTAGTCCTGCGCATCTGCCAGCCAGGGCAGCAAGACCTCCTGCCAGTATGTTACAAAAGCAGAAAACTAACCAATACTGAGAATAGATACCCAATACACTATAAGGAATTGCTAGCAATATATCACACATGCAATAAATGGAGATGTTATCTAGAAGGACATTTAAATGTACAAGTAATAACTGACCATAAATCCTTAATCTATTTCAAAACTCAGAATGCACTTGCACAGCAACAAGACAAATGGATGTCCATGCTGGAGTAGCTCAATTTGGACATCCAATACAAAAAAGGGCAGAGCTGGTCACAACTTATGCTCTCTCTAGGCTATGTCAGTCAAGAGAGAATTATCCTGGCCACCTGGACCCTGACTGGCCCAATCTATATAGCACCGAATACAAGACAAAAGGGAAAGACCCCCCACACACATCAACTAACCCATGATACATTAGTAAGGAACAAAAATTATTTAAATGTATCAAATGGCACTGTATACCAAATCATTAACAACAAGCATGTCTTGTACATCCCACTTGCACAAAGGGTTGACACCATACTAAGACATCACCGCCTACTAGGACATACAAAGGCTAACAACATATACCTCACTCTAAAAGAGATAGTATGATGGCCTAATCTTAAACAAGCCATAGTTGATGTTTTGAAACAGTGCACAGTGTGTGAGGAATACACCAGCACCAAGGCTCCACAACCCACAGTTAATTCAGTACCAGACCCTGAACCATTCAAGGTTTGGGGCTGGATGTGGTGGGATCCTTCCCAGAAGCAAAAAACTAAACAACACTTTCTAATTGTAGCAATTGACATTTCTATATACTGGCCCATCTGCTGGGCAACATAGAACCACAAAACAGAAACAATAAGTTTCTTCATCAACAAAGTAATAATAACTGGCTACAGAACTCCTGACTATATCATAACAGATGAAGCCACAGAGCTATCAGGTTACATAGTAAACAACAATTTAAAATCCAAAAACATCAAACACTCTACAACCTTGCCCTACAGGCCACAGGCCAACAGCAGAGTGGAACACCTAAACAGCAGCCTCATCAGAACCCTCAAGAAAATAATGGATGGCAAAGCCAAAGACACATGGTCACTATATGTGAAACATGCATTATTAGTATTGCAGATACACACCAATCAAGGGACAGGCTACTCACTGTTTGAACTAACATATGGATACAAACCAGAGATAGTCACCTGCAATAACTGACTTTATGTGAAGATCCCCTGGAAAAACCCCCACAGTAAAACAAGCACTAGCTCTATACACATATGCCACAAAGATAAAATAGCAGAAACCAAAATGCTCAAAGCACAAAAGGTAACCTTTACATAGGAACCACTTCCAATCAACTCTGCTGTCTGGGTCCTAGCAGGGAACAGGAAGAAGTTGGATTCAGTACACAGAGGATCAGTAAGAGTCATCAGATATCAACCAGACAGAAATACCTATCTATTTAAGTTCCAAGGCACCAAAGACCCTGTCATCAAGAAATACCACAGTCCTGCCTTTGCCTTAGCAAAGGGGAACACTTGACGCAGCTAGTATCCACTAGCAAACAACTCCAGGAACATCAGGCGGCAGCCATCAAGACAAAGCCCCCTCCTGATGTACCAGAGTAGCCCTTAAGGGGGCTGTGTATCAAGGAGCTAGATGTACAGGTATTCTGGCCACTGCCAACACACTTAACATCCAGTCATTACCTGGTTTGGTGCCAATCCAATATACCGTTCTACATACTGAGAAAGGCAACAAACCAATATCACATGACTTCTCCAAGTATCCAGAAACTTGGACTCATCCTGCAAATGACCAACCCCTAGGTTTGATCCAACTAAACCCCTGCCACAGTAAAAGCTATATAAGTCTAAAGTATTATCCAATAAAATATACTTCTCTTCTTCTTAATTCCATATTTGAAGCTTCCCCTAAAGTTGCTCCTTATCACTAGTGTCATCTTATTGATCCTTCTACCCAGCATTTACAGGGTTTAAAAAACTTTATAGCTTCTTTTCCAATTTCTTAATAAAAATCAAGTTCAACTCAGACTTTTCTTGTGGATTCTCTGTGCTTTGGTGCCCCCTTCCTAGCCCTGCTTATAGAAGACTGTTGCATACTCTGCATTACCTGGGCTATAAAGTAAACCTATATTCATCCCTGAAGGCTGACAGATGGCCTATTACAACCCCAATATTATGGCTGAGATCACCCTGTTGCATTATTTGGCTGATCCTAAACCAGCTACATCAGGACTTGGTAGGTGTGGCATGGAAATTTTCTTCTTGCATAGTACACATGCTTGAAAATAATCCAGATTATTCTGGTGCATTTGTAGCCATCAGATCTTACTTTAAATTATGGACCTGCTGGGCAAGCTGCCACTTTCTCAAATCCAACCACAAACTCTCAAATTTTTAATATGAGCAACTCTTCTGAGCTAAAAGAAAAGAATTTGTTAAATTCCTTAATTTAATTTGACATCCTTGATTTATTTAAAGTTGCAAGCTCTGAATCCCGGGTGCAGATAGTCCAACCAGTGTAAGACTGGAATTACAGAAAATATGGGGGATAAATGAATCAGAGATTTGAGATCTTAATGTATGGCCTGATATTTTCTCATCTTTAATGATTTGGAGATGTAATAAAACAATTGACAAGTGCATGAAGCTGAGGATGTCAAACCCAACAACCAAGTCCCAAAGCATAACTGAAGCAGATTTCAATTTGGTTTAACTAATGGCTGTGCCAAGACAGAAGCAAAAAGGTATATTTTGAATAACCCTGATCCTTTTAGAATCACTGTCATTATTTAAAAATAACCCATTCTCATTATGGGATAGCTCAAATTTAGATGCATAATATTCACCAGATCAGATATACTAGCATTAAAGTAGACTAAGATATGCATTATTCTTATTGGCTTTTTATTGAGAATATTTTGTCTTATTATGCCATAAATCAAATCAATAATCTGCTTCCTAGGCTTGATGAGATCATGCAGAAATAAAATTAGTTGGCCAGTGTATCAGCCCCAGTCAATTGCAACTGAAAACCAGCTTATCTCTCCCTAAGCACTACCCAGGAGTGTGATATATCTCCTAAGTGTATGTTATGTCTTTTTATGCATACTATGTACAGGCAGCTGCTAACTGAAAGATCACTATGAAACTAGCACCAAGAAGCAGCTGATCAAGCCATACTATCACTCAGATAAGCAATCATCCTTTAATGACCAATCAAATGGCAGCGTCCAGATCAGCAGATAGACATATACCTCCCCCAAAAAAACAGCCTGAAAGGTGAAGAAGAAAGCTCATCATCCTCAAACCTGTGCAGCAAACAGTTAAAAAACAAGAGATGCCCATATCTCTTGGGAGAACTTTAGCCAAAATGGGATTTACAAATTCTACTTTTGCTGCAACCCTACAGGTCCATTCCAACTATGGTGCCCTACCCTAGAAGGCACTTATTGGTTCCCTTGCATGGATGAAGGGGATAGGGTATACCCCTCTGTGCTGGCTATTATGGAGTGAAGCCCCAAAACAGTCCTTGTCCAAGTGTGTCTTTAACTAGGTATTCACAGGCTCTTTTTAAATATAAGAACAGTTAATTCTGACAACATTCAGCATTTAAACTTTCTGCATGCCAACTGTCTTCATTTTGACCTTTTGTCAACATGCAGATATTTGACTATAATTTGATACTTAGGCTAAAGCCTACTAGCTAATTGCAAAATAAACTAATTTTTATACTGTATCCTATAGCTGGAATTGATAATCAATGATTAAACAATGCCAATGCTAACATCAATTAAGGATAGACTTGTTTTTGTTACAGAATAAGAATTAATTTACTATTAAAAATGCCAAATGGCTTTAATTTTAATTTTAGGCCAACTTTAATAAGGAAACTACACAACTTTAACTTAAATTGACAGTTTCTTATTTATTAATAAAAACACATAATCTGAAATATCTTCACTTATAATAAGTTATTTACATTTGTATTTGGTGCTTTTTTCATAATTGTTTGATATATAGTGGGTAATACTTTCAAGTTTTGTTTTATATTATATTAGTGGTTTATTATAGCTTTGAAACCATTGGATGTGTTTGGGTTTACCCCTAAATGTGGAATTAGCTAGATTTTAATTGCTAAAACTAGTTTTCTATAGTTTATTTAATTTCAACACAAAGGTAAACCAACACAAAAGCAAAAGTGATACAATGAAAACAAGTTCAGTAAACACAACAACATAATTTAAGCAAGATTTAATATTGGCTCTACTATAAAAGAAGGCCAACAACAGCAAAGTTGACACCTTCACTGATTTAATAAGAAAAATACATGTCTTAACATTTTTATCTTACAGAATGGTATACTCTGTCAGGGCCCAGAATGGGCCAGACAAAACCCTATGTTACATAGGTTCAACGCCTGCAATTGAGTGATTGTGCAACCAATTGATTGTGTTGTCAATTATGCAGATTTACCCAAAGGAAAATTTTAATTCCAAGTGGGGGATTGAACCCTGGTCAAGGCCAAGCCTGAGGGCAATTGGAAACTGTCCTAAAGCCAAGTAAAAAAGATTTTAATTGGCCCACACCCTCTGAAACCCAGAATTGGGGACTTGGGTTGCCAAATGGCCCAAAATTCCCCTACCAGCTTCCCCAGGGCAAAAATAATGAAAGGATCCATCTAACTGACAAATCAGGAGTCATCAATGGGGCCCAGCTTGAGAAAAACCTATTGACAACCAATAAGAAGTTGCCAGTAAGTCCAATTGCAGTTTCCCAGCAGGATATAGCTGGGAACACTGGCATCCCCTTTCTTTGTTGACATCTTCATCTAATAAACTTTGTTGGTTAATGCACACACAGCATTTATACTTTGCAGGAGCTTATTACATCATTACAAATTTTATACTGCTGGTGCTTTCAAACAGAGAGTACCTCCAGTACCAACGCCAGCGCTGGGAAACAGAGCAACTTCTAGCTGCCTCCAACCAACCACTGCCAGCCTTTACCCCATCTCCTAGGGTGCTGGACCAAGAATTAATTCCTGCTCCTGCTCCGCGCTCCTCCTTTCCTGGTGTTCCTCTGCTCCAACAACTTGTCCAGCCAAGCCTGACCATGAGCGCCGCCACAGGAGAACTTCCTCTCATTCCTTCTTCTTCATCATATGACTACAGTAAGCTTGGATTTGCCTATTTGACCATGCTGGGGCTCACTGAGCAAGTGATACCCCACATGGGAGTGTGGCGTCCTTGGGCTGCTGCTGCCAATTATATGATGCAGATGGCCCCTGTCATCTACTGAGCCTTCCAGGCTTGACCCTTCCCCTCAACCAAAGGTTCCCCTGGGAGTTCCCCAGGCCATGACATACTCAGAACCCCAAAACTTTACATAATAAAACTACTATTTAAATTATGTAGTATCTAGTTTTTAAATTTTATATGAAAAATAAATTTATTATAGCCAAAAACCAAAACAGCCTATGTTCAGACTGGATTTCAAACCTAAAATTAATTCAATTAAGATTTATATGTTTTTTAAATAGTGATTCACCCCAATAATGCTGACTGTCTACAAGTCAACTGTCAGAATTAAACAACATTTTAGGCTGACTGTCTAAATATCTAATTTGCTACATGTCAACACTTATAATGTTGATACTAAAAATTTAAATGTAGTTGTGTTCAACTTTTTCTTAATAAAAAGCCTCAGAACTCTGTATCTTAATAATATTGAAGGTTTTTTGAATGTTCTTTACAATAATCCTCTACAACTTGATATATTTTCAGCTTTAACTTTCATTTTTCTATACTTTACTCATAGTTCTTTCTCTAACCACTTTTTCTTTATAGGATAGATCAAGGAAACCCCAGCCTGATAAGAAATAACCCAATAAAACTGCCAAGGAAACTATTAAGCCTAAGGCTTCTTCTTCTAAAAATAAAGTGCTTAAAAAATACCCTAAAAAGAAAAACCTCACACCTTCAGCTTCTGAGGAGGACACTGATGATGATTTCACCTCCCATAGCTGTTATGAGTCTTAGATAGATGAAGATCCCATTAAAAAGAAGAAAATAAAGGCAAGATTCAAGCTCTCTCCTGGGCCCTCCTCTGACCCTCTCCTGGTGAATATGAAGATTATGAGCCACATGAGTTCTTTTCTGATTTCTGACATGTTCCTCCTTGGCCATGGAATGCAATAAAAGTCCACAATATTTGCAATGTTAAGGGCTCCTACAAGATCCCAAAGAGATTCCCAAAATATTTTCCAGTGATTTCAGTCAAAGTTGGTCTAAACATGGTCAGTGATGGCTGTTTTTAACTGCAATAATCAGAAGCAAGAAAGCAAGAGAAAAAGTTTCAATTTTGAAGACAGAAGCTTCCCTGAACGCCTAAACACCCAAGGTTAGGATAAAGTTACCTTGGAAAAGGGGGACATACCTATGTGCCTCTCATCACTTTGATCAAGAAGCTGCTCAAGTTATGCCTACTCCAAATGGCCCCATTATCAAAAACATCAAGTTCATTCACCTAGAAGAAAAGCTGCCAAGCACCTGAGCAAAGAGAACCTTAAAATTGTCCCTGATTGTTCAACCAAGATTACATCCTTGCCTGACAATGTATCTTATAATACACAGGGGGCTCTTGAAGAGATGCCATATGACGTGTCTAACAGCATGGATCAATCTGATGATAATTTCAAATTATGGGCACTATCTCTTAATTAGGAGGGCTGCCAATTTGATGTGCTGATCCCTGCTCAAGTCATTCCACAACCCAAATCTTATATTGAACCCACCACCATGCCACCCCCTGGTGGACTTGTGGCTTCTCAATATGGTATATTAATTACAATATTCCTCAATAAACTACATCTTATTTTATCTTTATTTTTTCTTTTCTATTGGACTTTTGTCTTCCCCAATCAAATACTGAACTATTATTGGTTCATTTTTAACAGTGATAGCAGCAGTAGGTTTGATTATCAACCTACTTGTTGTGCTTCTGCTCCTAAGAGGTCACCAATGTGTGTCCTGGGTCAAAGCTAGGGACCAGCTGGGTTGGGGTTAACATCATCAGGGATATCTGTTCATAACTTCTAATCATCATTGACAACTGATAAATAGGGGAAAACGTATTTTACAGCAATGCATGGGCTATCAAAGCAGCTCCATCATCTAGGGGACCGTTTGCATGATAATCCTCAGTAAGACAATATCCCAGATCTCAAGGTTATTTGCACTGCTTTACTCTTTTCCTCAGCCAGGCGTTTTCCATGAGCAAACAGACTAAGGTTCTGCATCTTCTGATCCTCTTAACTAACTTCATAATCATTATCACTAGTGAAGTTCCATTTCATAAGAAAGGAGAATAGGGGTTAAGATAGTCTTTATTAACAGAAGTAAAATCCCCTTAGAAACTATCTTGTTTGTTAATGGGTTGGAGTCATTTTAAACAGCTACTCCTTAAGGACTTTTTGACGCTTTAGAAGACATCTGGTTACTACAAGCCAACCAGACGTGTAGCCATTAAGATGTAGCTCCAGTGCCCAACCAAGCTCCTGCTTGTGACCAAAAGACCTTCCAAAAAGACATTAAAACTTCCCAGCTAGCCTCCTTCTTATAGTGACATTTTCCCAGTGGTTCTGACTTTATAATGGCTTTCTTCAAAAGCTTAAACCATTAGCACTCACTTTTTCCTATAATCAATTAAGCTTACACACTTACTTTCTCAAAAGCTTAAAGTATTGATTTGCTGTTTTCTTGCTTATACTTTAAGCTTTTGGCTTCCAACCATTTGTATTCATCAGGGAACATGAAAGAACTCAACCAATGATTTTAGAGCACAAAACTAGACCATTTCTGAAGCTCCACCACAATCTAACTAGGAAATCAATTTCCGCCAATCAAACTGCTCAAAGTGTCAACTCTTTGTGCACCAAAGTGTTAACAGCTCACTGTTCCAGTACCAGTTTTCCCTGCATTCAACCTTAACCAATTTAAATAGCAAAATACTATTTAAATTGTTGCTTTTGGTCCTCTTCAATGTTTCCCCATATACTTACTAATATAGTGTTACAACTGAACTTGTCATGAATGACATTTCAATACTTGTACTGAAAACACAGGAATTGAACACCAGGCCTCAGGAAAAGTCTTGTGTTGACCAGGGTAGATATGAGCCCTCCAGACTGCCAGTTGGGACAACCTCTGGCCCTCCAGAGATGACTTGCCCCAACCAGAAACCTGACAAGTGTTGATACTGGAAGTTCAATATCAACATTGGAGACCCTGGAATTGAACCCCAACCCTCTAAAGACTACTCAAGTCACACAAAGTGGACAGAAACCTGCCAACTTGTTAAATTGCAAACCTTAGTTTACAAGTTACTTTGAGACCCGCCAGTCTCCCAAGGGCAATTCCCCAAATGGTCACCAGATTGCTGCCAACCTTGCGCCACCAAAGATCCAGACCTATGCAGAAGTTGTAGCTTTTCTTAAGGAGGTTAAAGCAAAGTCTACTGCTAACTCCGCCAATGACCACCACCAGCTGCCAGTCTTCTGTTCAAAATGGGTAGTAAAATTGAACTGCTTAGGTGATGTGGTGAACAGTAGTGGCAGAACAAAGCATTGCCACTTCTGTTCACCAGAGCAGGCACAGCCTAGATCTTCTGCCCTCAAGACTCTAAGCCAAGATCAATGTGCTGCCAGTACCTTGTCTGCAAACCTGAACCCTTCAAAAATAGAAGAAGCAAAACCCCATGGTATAAAGCCCTGGCAGTATGGTGATGACCATATTGTCATTTTCAATAATAAAGTTTTATGAACCTTTGGTTCAAACAAATCCTACCTTATCCAGTCTTAATGATCTTCCATCTTAACTCCAGCCAAGTAGACAATCTGTCAACCACCCCCTCCAGAGACCAACCTGCCAACCTGCCTCAGGCACTATACTGTCCCCCTGGAGCCCCCTTTGAACCTGTGCATTTTAATGAATACCCGCCCAACCCTACCTACTTGGAGTACAACTTGGAGACCATCCTCATTGCTGATCCCTTGGCAAGGACTAGAGAGACTGGATACATAGGACGCAAAAAAAAGTGATACAAGGTGCTGCCCTTATTATTCAAAGACAAGTACAATTATCTGCCTGTATACTTTGTCCCCATGGCTCCTCCCTTAACCCTGCAATCTGACTGCCCAATGAAACCCCACACCACTGCCAAGACCACATCCAGTCAATTGTTTGGGGTACTCTACATTACTTTGACGGGAATGATAAACTCTATGGTACCCAACTCAGGGCCCTGGTCTTTGCTTGTGCAATCCTTATCCTATATTATCAAGTTAGCACCCATCCTATGGTGGGCTTTACCCACTGGCCAAATGGTACCCTGTCCTGAGTCACCTAATGCATCTACCTAAGCCTGGCTTCCTGACAGAACCAATGATAGTTCATTATTTGATTGGGGAATACAACAGTCCAATAGGAAGGACAAGAATAAGAATAATAAGATGAGATTTATTGATCATTATTGTGAATAATATACTATATGGGTAAAGCCACAAGACCACCAGGAAGTGGCACGGTGGCAGGTTTCATGTAAGGTTTAGGGCTGTAGAATAAATTTTGCGGTGATCAGCATGTTGAATTGGCAGTGCTCCTAATTAGGAGATAGTGCCCATAATTTGACATTGCCATCAAATTGATTCATGCCGTTAGATATGTCATGGGGCAACTCATTGAGCACCCCCTGTGTATTGTGAGATACATTAGCATGCAAGGAAGGAATCCTGGTTGCAATAATAGTAAAGTTGAAGGAAAACGTCCCACAAAAACATCTTTTTATCCAGGTCCCATAGCAACATACCTTTATCTACCCTAGAAACTTAATAAATAAAACTCTTAACCACAATTTCATCAACATTCCTTCTTTATTTTACTACTAAACCAAAGCAAAACATTCCACTTCTTTTCACCTTGGCAAATTTATTTGGCAAAACCTTGGCTCATTTCTAAGGCCCCTAGTCCTTCTGTTCCTTCTACTAGTTCTTCTCTAATAGCATTATTGGATTTTTTCTGCTCCTTCTCTGTCCACAACTGTCACTTCTCTGTTCTAACCACAACTGCATCTTCTCTGGAAGCCTTCTCACACTTCTTCTTCTAGTCCTTCTGTCATTTTTCATTTCTTCTGCAAGTCCTTTTCTTCCATCTTTCATTTCTTCTGCAAGTCCCTCTCTGAGTGAATCACCTAGGTTCTGTCCTTCTCTGTGAACCACAAAGGTTCTGTCCTTCTCTTTAGTCTACATACTAACACCTTAGACTCAGGCAATAAGTCTACAATTTATTTAGTGTCTTACTAGGCCCCATCATTGACCACCACTTTAGGCCATCAACCACAGACAATCACCATGTCTTTACAATTTTTTTACTCACTCAAGTGATTATTTTGAGCTTTCAGTTGCAAAGTAACCAACTTTACTTCCCAGAAACCTTATCATTATCAAGTTCTGCAGCTGCTTCCCCAGGCAACTACCTTGATAATGTTTCTGGGCATATATATGCCTCACTGGTGACTTCAAGAACTCCTCAAATCTACCAGGAAGACATAGACAGGGAAACCTTACCCCTAAACTAGGTAAGGTTTGCCACCTTCAGACCTCCTGCAAATGGCCAAAGGATCTCAGAGCTATCTCAGCCCATCCTTTCCTAGTAGCTGTAAGTTAACTACTATAATGGGTCACCATCCCTTCACATTAGCCATAAGTTATCTATTGAATTGAAGCGCCCCTCAGGGATCTTCTCTGGGTCATGCCTCTCCTTAATAAACATTTATCTGTATTAGGCCACTATCCTAATATTGGTCAACATTAGCCCTGCCTGAAAAACTGCACAACATGTGAATCATCACACTACCTATAATAAAATTCCCTTCAGGAAAGGACAAAGTGCTGGCTGTATGGCTATATCACACTAGGAAACCTTCCTCTCCATCCCTGATGGGGACATCCCTGAGAGTTATGTTGTATACCAGTACCAGTTAGTTCTCACCAGCATCTATAACTGACTCTTCCTGGGACAACATGATGTTAGTGTCACCCTGCCTCAGTTGGACCTGTCATAGTTCATGCTGAACCTACAACTGAAATCCTTTGCGGGTGGTGTGGAGGGGGGCAGCATTGTAAGTTAGATACACTCCACAGAACCCCACCTCTGAATTTTTCAAGTACCTGAGCCCATTTGGGCTGCCACCGCGTCTGGGCGCCTCACAGGGCCTGCTGCAATATGGTTTGCCAACTGGGCTAGCCAAGAATACAAAGTTACCTGGGCAACCTGTAGGGATGTTGCCAAGTCCTGCTACAGTGGAATCTTTTCACCCATTGTAGTGGTCACCCCCTGCTTGCCATCAAGCAGAAAGAGAGCATCCCTGAATACCACACTGATTAGCAGCAAGCACTTGCTGCTGCCCCAGAAGCCATAACCAACAAAAATGCTATGCTCCTCAGCCTTATCATCAATGGGTTAAAACCCCATATCTTCACATGGGTGCCTGTAGGGTGTTGCACTTCCATAAATAACTGTTATAAGTTCATTATGGAAGCAAAAAACCAGGTCACAATGGGCTTCTGTATATCTAATGATGCACCCCCTCAATCTTTTCCTGCACCTGGCAGCACTCACAACCAAGTAGGCCGCCACCAGCAGGATAATAGCAACAAGCTCTCTTGTGGGGGGAAGCTCTAACTAGCGCAGATTGAGGACTTGGTAAAAGCCTGGGGGTTGTAGATAAAAGAGGTTCTGCAACCCTGCTTGCCCCACACTCTCAATCTCTCCTTGCCAAAAATCCCTGTGACTATAATGTGCACAAGGTAGAAAATCTAGATGTATTCCAAGTGCATAGTGACAACCCTCCTCCAAGCCAGTCATTTATCAAATAAAATCACTTGCTTGGCCTATCCCTTTTGTTTCTGTGGGAACACTCACAGACTTTTAGTAGAAGCTGGGGCCAATAATACCATGATCAATCAGGAATTTGCAGACTCCCAACAGTTTGACTTAGTTCTCAGTTGTTTTAAGGCAGTATGTGTGGCCAACTCCTTAAGAGTATCTATCACTCACAAGACTGTACCCTTCTCTGTAAGAATGGGAAATTTCCAGTTCAAGCTCTCTGGGCCAATAATGGCTGGAGTTAGCCACAAAAGTTGTTGTTGGGCTTAACTGACTATGACATAACCATTCCTATATTGATTGGGATATCTCAGTAATCACTCTCAATAGAAACAGGGTAGGCTTTTAAATCTATCCCATCAAAATAAACTAGCTTCTTCATGACACTATATTTGTTTGCCTCGCAGATGCTGGTTCCTACAACTTCAAGGAGGGAAGCTGGACTTTAACTAGTTCCTAGTTGAAGTCATCTGATCTGATCTCACTACACCTCTCCCCTTAGATACAGCGCCTCACTAGCACTAGTATCACTTCTTGAGGAATACAAGGACATCTTCAGCAAAACACTAGACCAACTTCCCCCTCCAAGAGAAATACAATATTCTGTCCAGTTATAAGGATTGTTGCCAAAGGCACACCCCCTCTATTGCTTAACATCAAAATAAAATTTGACACTCTGTCAACACCTTGTGACGTGCTCAATAAGGGGTTTATTTGCCCCTCCCTCTCACCATACAGGGCTGCAGTCTTTTTTGTAGCAAAGAAGGACAGGTCCCTCCATCTGGTAACCAGTTACCGCGCCTTAAATGAAGTGAAGGTCAAAAACAAATACCCCCTGCCATTAATTGACAACCTGTTTGACATGCTTGCAGGTGCAAAGGTCTTTAGTAAGATTGATCTGACTGCAGGCTACAACCAGATTTGCATCAAGGAGGAAGACATCCCCAAAACAGCCTTCAGCATTAAATATGGCTCATACAAATGTGTGGTGCTCAACTTTGGTTAACAAATGCCTTGTCCCCCTTTGTGACCTTCATGAACAAATTATTTGCGCCACACATAGGCAAGCATGCCCTAGTCTACCTGGACAACATCATTGTCTACAGCCCCTTGGTGGAAAAGCACCACAAAGACCTAGAGGCAGTCTTTTTTACCCTGGCACAACACAAACTGTTGGCCAAGCCCTCCAAGTGCCAGTTCTTTTGCAAGCAATTACCCTTCCTGGGACACATAGTCTCAAAGGACAACATCAAACCCAACAGTCAAAAGATACAGGCCATATATAAGATGCCGCCACTCAAGGATAAGTCAGAGCTCTGCACCTTCTTGGGGATGGTGGCCTATGTACGCTGCTTCATACCTGACTGTGGCATTTTGACTGCCCCCTTATCCTCCATAACAGGCACCAAATCCAAGTTTGTGTGGACCCCCCAACGTGGCCTCTGTTTTAGACGCCTCAAGGAGAAGCTCACAACAGATCCCATCCTGCAATACCCCAAACGTGACAGGAAATACCAAATGAAAACTGACGCCTCAAATGCATCCATTGGGGGAGTACTACAAATCAAAAATAATGATGGTGACTTCCTGCCTGTAGCTTATGAATCACAAAAATTGACAGATGGCAAGTGTTGATACCCTATCCACAACAAGGAACTGTTGGCTATTGTGCACTGTCTAGTCAAATGGCGCTGTTTTCTGGAACAGCAGGAAGAATTCACAGCATTAACTGACCACAAGTTGCTCATATATTTCAAAACCCAAGTGAATCTATCTTGCCGCCAAGCCTGCTGAATGGAGCTCAGGGAGAGATTCAATATGCTCATACAGTACAAACCTGGGCCCAATCTTGCCATGGCAGATGCCCTCTCACTCCTATATGTCTGTGCTGCAAGAGGGGAAAATGGGCTTGACCCAGACTGGCCTCTCTTAGTACTACAAACAAAAGACAAGGGTTTCCCCCCCTGGTACAACCAACATAACAAAGGAAACAGTTATCAAAAAAAAAACATCTATTTACTGACGTGTACAGGACCTTGCACAGAAAAATTTCCAACAATACTACTATTCCTTATATCTCCATGCATCAGCAAGTAGACACCATCCTACAATATCACAGAGACCTTGTACACACCAAGAGTTGAAACCTATATGAGTCCTTAAGCACAAGGCCTGGTGACCAACCCTATATTGTGACATTCAGGAAGTCCTAGACCAATGTGAGGTATGCAAAGAGTTTGCCCAAAGCAAAACCCCACCAAAGTCAGTACTGCCCATCTGCACACAACTACCCTTCAAGGTGTGGACCCTTGACTTGTTGGCTCCATGCCAGGGAAACACAATGATAAGAAATACATCATCAATGCCATAGACTTTGCTACAAGATGGCCAGTAGCCCAAGCAGTAAAGGCGCACACTGGCAATGATGTATGACAATTCATTGGAAAAGAGATAATCAGCAAGTTCAGAAAGCCAGAACTCCCAATAACCAATGGAGGGAAAGAAATAACCTCCAAAAGCACCAATGTATACCTTGCTAAAAATGGGGTCAAACATACCATGACAACACCATACCACCCACAGGTCAATGGACATGTAGAGCAACTTAATGGCAGCCTTGTACAAGCCTTAGCCAAGCTCACTGCCAGGAGACCTGAAGACTGGTATAAGCAGTTATTGACTGAACTACTTGTGTGCCAAACCCAAGTGAACAGATCCACCGGAAAAAGCCCTTTTGAATTGGTATACAGCACACAGCCAAATATCATTCAAGCATTGACAGGACCCAAACTGGAAATCCTAAGTGAAGTCCCCCCCACACTCAGACCCTCACGTTATAGAGGCCAACAGCAAACAAACAGAAAAGGAAAATGAACGTCTGCAAAAACCTTTGTCCCCATCTGTGATAGACATAAAGTTGGGGACAAAGTTTGGGTCATGAACGTTGATAAAAGCAAATTACAACCCAAGAAAGTAGGGCCAGCAATCATTCTAAAGTTAAACAAAAATACCACTTACCTTGTGCAAGGACTTGGGAAATGCAAGCAAGACAAGACCCTACACCATGACCGCCTGAGACCCTGCAAAGCAAGACAAAAACAATGATAAACTGCCCTGCCTGCCACAGGACAACAATTAGTCTAGTACAGCGCCTGGGCTTGTGATAACCTCCCTGACAACCTACCCCCAGAGGAGGCCAACCTTCAGTTAGGGGGTGTCAAAACAGCAGGCTCAACCCGCCAGCAAGGTTCCAAACAAGCAGGTTCATGACCTGCAATCCAATTACCTGGCCACTCAAAGCCAGACTAGGAAGTCAACTCAAATTACCAAATCCAACAACATGAACAGATGATGATCCCTTACGGTGGATACCTTGTTTTGCGCTTGACTCATTACCAGGATCAAGCCACCCCCTTCATCATCCAGCCATGTGATCAACACAATCATGTTCCTGCTATCCTTGATTCACATTGACTATATAATCACTATCTCTCAATAAAGATTATTATCTAGCTTCTAAATATTTTTCCCCTTGTAACTCTGCTAAAACAGCACAGTTACAGCAATAGGTTATTGGAACTAGCATGTGCACATCCAGTAGGCCAGCTGCAGGGTTATCACAAGATAGAACCAGTTCTATATCATTGAGGTTGCTTGTGGGTCCCAGAGGGCACCATTTGGGATGAAATCATTGAGGCCTATCACACCTTGTATACAGCAGGCCACCCATGGAAAAACAAAACAGTGGAGCTAATCTGCCAACAGCTTTCTTAGAAAGGTATGATGGTACAGGTGGCGGCTTACGTTCAAGATTGCCTGGTATGTGTTTGGTCTAAGGCAAGCAGGAACAAGACTACTGGTTTGTTGGTCCCTTTACAGCCTTCTGTGGGACCCTGGGCGTCTGTGTTGGTGAATTTTATTGGAGAACTTCCAAATTTTAACAGATTTAATGCAATCATGGTGGTGGTTGATTGCTTTACAAAAATGGCATACTTTGTTTCCTGCTCAACCACAATTACCTTGGTGGATACAGCTAGGCTATTTTTGAATAGAATCCTCTCCCTACATGGAATCCCAATGGAGATTGTGAGTGCCCGCGGACCCCAATTCATTGCTCAGTTCTGTGAAGCCTTTACTGGGATTCTTGGCATCAAGCTGTGCTGTTCCACAGCTTTTTACCCCCAATAAAATGGACAAACAGAGAGGGTAAACCAAAGTTTGAAGGTTTACCTGCACTGCTACACTAATGTGCAACAAGACAACTGGTGTGCTAACCTACCCATGGCAGAGTTCACATATAATAACACCCCATACACGTCAACTCAGGTTTTGCCATTTTATGCCAATGTAGGTTACAATCCTTAATTCAACATGGGTCCTTGTTTGGTTAGCAACATAGAAGCTGCCACTTATCAAGCCGCTGCATTGAAGCGGGTTCATCAGGAGCTTCAGGTTACTCTTGCTGCTGCCGTGACAACTTACAAGGAATATACAGATTGCAAGCACCAGGAAGTTCCAACTTACTGGCCAGGTGATCTGGTCATGGTGGATGCCTGAAATATGAAAATAAAGGTACCTTGCTAAAAATTAGGTCACAAGCAACTTGGTCCCTTCAAAGTTGAACGTCAAATTGGTCCCTCCACATATTATCTAGATTTACCCCCAGCTTTTAAGATTTTCCACACCTTCCACAAATGTTTACTTACCCCTTTCAAGGGTATTGAGATCCCTTCTTACCAACCCTTTCTTGTGAAAGGAGAACCTGAGTATGAGTTAAATTGTATTTTGGCTTCCCATACAAATTAACGCCGTCTGGAATATTTGAAGTCATGGAAGGGTTATCCTGATTCTGAAAACTTGTGGGTTTCCCACTGTGATTGCTCCAATTCCCCAGATCTTATCCAAGAGTTCTAAAATTGCAACCCAACTGCCATTGATCACCCTGAGCTCACCTTAGCTGCAATAAAACTTCCCCCTGCCCACAAAAACTTCTCCTTGTCCCATCTTCCAGATGGTGGTATTGTGCCCTGGGCTAAAGCAGAGGGTAATGTCACAGTAACTTTCATAATGCCAGGGATTATTTGGCCAAGTAGGAAGGCTCAAAAATCTGGAAAACTTTTAACAAAATTGACTGATTTAACGGACTTGAATCAAACATTGATTGAAAATGGGTTACAGCTGCTCCAGTTTGCCAGTTGAATCTGATCCCCCCTGTAAGTTGCCGTCAATAAATCAATGTAATTTAAGAGTCACCATATATGAACTTATTTATTAGCATGGTCATCAGAAGTTGGTCACTCAAGGGTTCTTTGCAACCTGGACTAGATACTCACTTGAAGATGTGGAAGGAATAGGAGCTCAGGATCCAGGTGGTATTGCTTAGTTAATTTTTGATATATATTGAATAATTTTCACTGTTTCAACTCTTAAGAGTTGAGTCCTCCCAGATTTTTACTCAATAAAATCAATTATCCCTTGGTCTAATCTTTATTTTAAATGCATCCTGTAGTTGGTATTTTGCGCTACATCCCCTACAATTTAATCCTTAGCCAGATTATTATGGGAAGATAGGGGCCTGCTGTCAGCACTTTGTTGTTGTTGCCCCCAAATGTTAATTCAATGTCTGTCAATCTCAGAGCTGTTCCTCCTACTGTCAAAGCTGAAACTCTTGTTCTATCTCAATGTCCTTAATTTTATGCTGAAGACATTCTGATTCTCTTACAGGCCATTTATCTAGAGATTTTTTGGTTGGGGTTAATTATTTTACTTAACCCTAGTATCTCATTTGGAAATTTCATAAAACAGTATCTGAAGCTGTGTTGGTGATTAATCATTAACTCTATGTGTATTTGGTGTGTGATTCCTCACCACATGAAGACAGCTTCTTATTATCCTGCAATTTCTGTTACAGAGAGGGGGGTTAAACTAACTAAGTTTGTCACCCATCTTGGTGAGACAAACCATCAAGACACTGCCCAGTGGATTAATTGGACAGCTTCTCTAAAAGAGGACTAAAGAGAGGAAGTTGGGGAAAGGTGAGAGAAATAGGTGTTCAATCCCATCAATACAGACCTGCAAGCAACCAGGGAGTGTGTTTAGGGGCATACTTGAGGACTACAGGTTTTCCTGAGAGGTGAGTGTGTCTTTCCTTTGATAAAGATGAGGATGCCACAGGGGTCTCCACAACAGGGTAAACAATCAAATTGATTCCTGGAGAGTAAAAGTCATTATCATTGCAAGTAAGGCTTTTGACCAAGATCTTTCTAGTGGAGAGCAGGTCATTAGCTTTACCTGGAAAATTATCAAGTAGGTACAGGAACCTAGAGGGGTCTTCTCCCACAAAAAGGGTAGAAGAGAAAATGTGCCCTCAGAGATCATGATAGGTAGACCAAATAAATAGTAACACTGGAGCCAAAGAAAATGCTACAAATCTGAGCAAGGGAACAACATTTTTAGAATCACAGGGAAATTTGGGAGTCTATAATGAAGTGCTCAGGCTTTGGACTATAATAATTTAGCTTAATGAGATAACTACAAAAAAGAGGACCAAACTAATTTTTTTAGTCTTTAGGCAACTTGGTAAATGTCACAGGAGGCTTTAACATTGATATAAACAATGACAGGTTTGAAATGAAGCAAAAATAGCTGGAAATTAAATTCAAAGTAAGCTTTCATATTGACTTTTAATTTAAATTTCATGTTTGAGTCAAGCTTTTGAAAGCAAGTTTAAGTAAGGTCATACTTATATTCTTACATTAACTCTAAATACTTAGAGAGATCAACCAGGGGCAAGGAAAACAATGTAAAGTTAATAAAACCAAGTATCTTTACTAATAGCTAGCTATTAACTCCAAGGCGTCCAAATTGAAAGCCAACTGAAAATAAACAACAAGTTTAATCCAAATGATAGAATGAGCAAGCAGGGAACTAAAGGTCCCCTTTTTTGACTTAAATGATGGGGTTTGGGTTTGAATGGTCAGGTAACATTTTCATGTCATCTGATTGGCCTGTGGAGAATTTTTGCAAAACAGGCTCAGTGGGACTAAAAGGTTTCTTGTCAATTTCTGCCTTGGTTTCTGATTAGCTGGGTCCCCTGGGTAGATTTGAAATCCCATTTCTTTCAACTGATTTTAATTTTGGAGAAGTTGATGTGGCCTTATTTGATTGGTTATCCTTGATTGTTTTTAAAAGTGGGCAACATCAGACTAGTAGATAGTTCAAACTTATCAGTGTTTTTTTCTGGGGAGGGGCAACAAAGGTGTGAAGATCAGCTGGGTATGCCAATAAAAATCTCTTGTATACAGTGTGTTCTAAATCCCCAACAGAATGGAGCAGCTTGGCAAAAAATTTGGGGGGTTTTCTTTGTTCAACTGGGAAAGATTGTCCAATCCAAGGCCAAAGGGGGGAGTAACTTTACAGTTTTTTTCATTGCCGCCAGGCTATCAATAGATGTCTTAAGGGAAAGAACCTTCTCAGCTTTCTTATCTAACAAGATACAACTGTTAAATATAAATTTCTGATTCATAAGTTTGTTGATCTGGCATTTATTAAGCCTGAGCATGTTGGCCAAGTATTTGAGCTTCTCTGTAATGACCCTTATGCCTTGAGTCATAAAGCTGAGTTCCAACCCTTTTTTTACTACTATGTGCCACATTGGGTAGGGCCAAGATGGTCAGCTTCAGGGACAAGCCAGCAGCAATGGCCAGATGAAATTACTATCAGGATGTTCTCAAGGATAAAATGAAGACCAAATTCATCCTAGAGGTCTGACAAACATCTAAAGTCCTCATTTGGTTTTAATCTAAGATAAAATACCTTCTTTGAGCATCATAAGGCTAAACAAGTAAAGACTGTCTCCTTCCTTTGGGATATGAAAGTAAAGGCTCCAAAGAAGCAAACATAGTGCAAGGCTAGCATTTACAAAGAGCAGATAAAGACAGCTGTCAAGAATAAGCACAAGCTATCTGAGCTTGAGGAGCAGATAAGCAAAATTGTCACTGTACCCTCTTGCAGCAAACCTGTTGTGTTCTGAGGCGTGGCACAGACACACAACAGGAAATCCTAACCTTAGGATTGGATTTGTACTAAGTCATGGTTAGATGACAGGGAAGGCTATGTGTTTACCTTGCGGCCCTGGAAGAATAATCTCTACTAGTTGTGGCTAGAGAGAGGCGCAGAAGTACAGAAGACACAAAGACAAAAATATGAATAGAACTTAGATTTTATTGGTGAATACAAAATGGAATATATAGTGGTTAGGAATACCTTAAAACACTACCAGGACGGTAGGACCACTTGCCACCAGCATGAGTGGGGCAAGTGAGTTGCGCAGGATCAAGAAACCAAACAATTGTACTTCCTGATTCAGTCATCAACTCATTTTGAGAGGCAAAAGCAAAAGCAAGAGATTTGTCTTCAAAATGGCCCACCAAAGGCAAAAGCAAAACATGGTGAATAGTGGTATTCATGACAAAACCTTTAACTTGGTTTATAATAAACATTCTTGGAACTTTTTGATATTTATTATAGAACTTTAATGTTAAAACTACTAATATTATTTAAATATATAACTTTAATTTAAATTTAAAAAGAATTGATAGGTTTTTGTATAATAATTTTATGTTACAGCCAGGATTATCTAGCTTAAATAGTTGTTTTAGTACTAAAATATATGTAACTTTGGGTTTCTTTTATATAAAATATTCTTAAAAAAGTATTTATCTTTGATTTTTTATTTAAATTAATTAATTTTTATATATTTTTTAAAAAAATAATTTAAGCACTTTTTATATGATAAATAAAATAAGTATATACAGTGGTTTTAAAAGCTATGACAACAACCAAAAATACCTCAGATTTAAACAAAATGATTTCAGATTTAAACAAAATCCAAGTTGCACAAGATGCAGGATTCAATTAATTTATAAAATTTCAGTTAATAAATGAAAGTCAAACAAAAAAACAAAATTTCACTAGCCCATTATACAAAATTATATCAAACAAAAAGCAGTGTAGTTCAAACCACAAACAAAATGAACTGACGCAACAAGTGAAATGGATGGATGCTGTTCCAGAGTATATTATAATCCAATCAGGATTAATATGAGGCACAAACAGAAGAACTAAAGTGAAACAAAACTTGAGCAATCTAGAAGCAAGATTACACAAGCACAAAACAAAATGAACTCACACAAGATGTGCAGTATGAGCAGCCTAAAATAGAAAAATAACGTTCAACAGCCAATCAACAGCTATCCAATTTAGGAACAAAGGCACTTTATCCATTTTCATGGCTCCAGATTTGTATGAAAAAGTTTTGAGAACCTTCCAAATATGGACTTGAGATTACAATAAAAATAAATCATTAAATTTTAAACTTCTACTTTTAGTGATTTTATCCTAGGTTTTTTACAATGGTTTTTAACAGTAATATATTTGACGGCGCCAGCAGCCAAGCCAGCAGCAGCCAAGCCAGCTTCAATGGAGGCAAGGCCCAGAACGTGGAGGCACCTGTTTACACCCAAGCCTGTGAGGCAGGTAATGAGGAAGCTGACCTGTACCTGACCCCTGACCCATATGGCTTTGACTTGTTCAGTAGTCATATAGTGCCTAGCTCTGCCCCTGCTCCCATACCCACCCCCGCACAAGCTGCCCACCAACCAACCAATCAGGATGGCAACCTTGATTTGGAACAACTTTCTGCCACCAGCCAACCTGCCCCCCTACAGCCAATCAGGCTTCAGCTCCCCCAGCCCAGCGCCCCAAGCAACAAATCATCACTGCCCAAATTCTTCAGGAAATTGTGGCACTGAATCTACAGGGTCTGTCCTGGGACAGATTGCTGCCCAGTTGCAATTTACCCAAGCTATCATCATACAGAAATTCAACAACCTGATGAACAGGGGGAATCTGACTGGGACAGCCAAGAAGCCCAAGAAGGCCCCCAAGTCACAAATATCTGAGGCATACCCAATCATGCTTGACCTCCTCCAGCGGAATCCCAAGCTTCCCTTGACCCAGGTCTGAGCAGCTTGTGCACCATAACATATGGTTCTCTGAGCGCATGGTGCAGCTCTGGATGTATGAGAAGGTGACTTCCATACAGGTTTTTACCAATTTTACCGGCAACCAATGGGATGGTGCTGAGGATTCCCTGTATGACACCGCTATTGAATCAACCCTGATCTGATGCCTGACTAGTCTAACTGATGATGTCATGTTCATCTTGTATTACAAGCTGTCAATAGCTTTTGATGATTTTGGCAAGCAATGAAAAGCTGCCGCCAAGAACAGAAGGAAGAAGGTCAAGAAGGGGATGTTCATTGGTGCATTTCTGGCTGTTTCAGCCAAGGGTTTTGCCTACTATTGGACAAACCCAGATTTCATCAATGGCTACTCATACAGCCACATCCTTGGTGGATTACTTGACTCCTGGGATGGCTCAAATTCCAAGTACCAGGTTTTCTTGAGCCACCAGATAGAGGGTAGCTCCACCGCCCTCAAGGCCATCCAGGGACGCAGGAACCAGGCCTCATTCTACCCCGCCGGCCATGCAGACGTCCATCTGGCTGATGTTGTCTTCTTCAACATGGTATCCACATTACGGGAGGGCTGCCCTCAGGCTTTTAACAACCTCTATCTTGGGGTCCTTGACCATAATTTTCTCTTTGGCCGCCAGATGGTGGCTGACTTGTTTGCGCAAATGGTTTTCCATGTGAACATGGGCAACCAATCACATAAGAATTAGCACATTCCATCTCAGGCCACTGCCACCTACCAGCCCATCCAGCCAATGACCAATGAGGAATACAACAAGTGTTATATGGCAGCCATCACGCAAAATCCTCCTGCCTCCACCCCCGCCACCAACACACTCACCTGTAAGCCCAACCCACCCAATCCCAGACCCACCAGGCCAGCACCGCCTCTATGTCTTCCTTCCTGTGTTATTCTGCCTCCTAGGCATCACTCTCCCCCGCCCCAATAAACCCCTGTCACCAAACATTTTCTATTTATATTATCTTTTTTTGAATTTTAATTGTTCATGTTCTCTTTGTTTATAAATTGGTTTCATTCTTTATGTTCAGCTTATTTCTATAAAACCATATATTTACTATTGCATGTATCTAGATCAAGAACACAGTTATTTTTAGCACTTAAACATAGTCCCTTGTGAAAATATTAACAACAATTTGGTGATCAGCTAAATTTGAATTAGAAAATTATAGTGTTAACTGTTTTTAGATAAAGTTGTTACTGATCTGAATTCAAAACCTTAATGATAAACTTTAAGCCAACCAGGAGCCAAGTGATAAAGTGATTGTTGTGACATAAAGGGACATTCAATAATTCTTTGATGCATGTGCGCTAATTAATATGATTGGCTGGATGTTTTGCCATTGCTGCTGTGGCAAGTTGTTGGTAGACTAGTGCTAACCCAGCAGCTGATTGGGCACTAGTCCATCAACAACTTGCTACAGCTGCAATGGCAAAACATCCAGCCAATCATATTAATTAGCGCACATGCATCAAAGAATTATTTAATGACCCTTTATGTCACAACAATCACTTTATCACTTGGCTCCTGATTGGCTTAAAGTTTATCATTAAGGTTTTGAATTTAGATCAGTAACAACTTTATCTAAAAACAGTTAACACTATAATTTTCTAATTCAAATTTAGCTGATCACCAAACTGTTGTTAATATTTTCACAAGGGGCTATGTCAAGCGCCAAAAATAATATGGCTATTAAGGAAATAATGCCAACATAAAGCAAACAACACATATTAAGATGAGCATAAATCATTTACAAAATGGGTAAAAAGATGGGATAATGTAGTAGATGGGAAAACAAAAAGGGATAAACAAAGAGGCAACAGTATCAAAATAATACAGAATTTATTGGGGCAAAAGCTATAAAAACATATGGAAAGGTTAGTAAAAAATCAATGAGAGAATTGGAGAAGCTTCTGAAGGATCTTGACTTGGCAATTGCCAAAATAAAGGACATTAACCGCAAGGTCAAAGCCAAAGTGAAGTCTGCTGTCCTCACTGGGGACAAAATAGACAAGGTGTCTGCAAAGTCCCTAATGACAAAAATGCCAGACACCCCTGAGAAGTCCATCAAGCGTCTTCTCAACATCCAGAAGATGGTGGTCAAGGGTCTGCAATTTAAGGCATACAATCTTTCTGCACTGTCTGTCTGGGTTTTTGACCTGGATATGTATGAACATCTCAAACCTGCCAAGTGTGCCAGAACAGAGGATAAACAACTGCCTGCACAACTGCTTGTGCCAAAAATGGCCAAGCCGGCCAAGGCTGCAGGCAAGGAAGAAATACAAGAAGGTAGCCTAAAAAACAAAATTAATAAATTTTCAAAATACTTACCTTTTTTCTTAGAAAATGTAGACGGCAAACTCCGCCAAGTCCTGGTCCCCTTTGTCCCTGCCACATTTTATGCCAACTACACCACTCATGTGGCCAAGCAGCTGTATCTGTCCCCCCTGTCTTGCGGGAGCTGGAGGACTGCATCCACAGGTCTTTTTCAATGTTGCAAGAGGCATTGGCTGGGCTGACGCATGGCAAGGGGGCATCTGAGTGGGCAGTTACTGCCTACAAGAATGCCCAGCTGGTCTGTCTGAACCCGGTTAACCTTAGTGAAGTTTATTGTGTAAACTTCATTGAGCTTGTTTGGGACGTCCTGGCCACACTCCCATTCAAGAATGTACTGGAGATGGGCCAGGCCCATACAGCTGCTTGCTTCTGCAACCCCTTGGAGCACACAATTTTTTACCTGCTGGACAACTTTGGGCGCGCGGTGGGAAAATTGGCTGTTGCAGACCCAACAGCCGTCAAGAAGACAAAAATCCTCCTTGCCAAATTTGGGTTGGCCTGAAGTGCTAACAAGACGGGGGTCCCTGCAGCCATGGAGCTGACCTTTGCAAAGACCAAGCATGATAAGAAGATCAGTGCGGTTTTCAAGAAATTATGCAGGTTTACGGAAGCCTTTGCCCATCAAAGGCTTCACCTTGTTGTTTACCTTGGGTATCTTTTCTTCTTTGGGATGAGCGCCAGTGTAGAGGATCTTGATGGGGTCCTTCTAGGAATCAACAAGGCCAGGCTCTCCCTTGATGGGAAGAAGGTCCCCCCTGGATACAACTGGGTTGATCATATAATCCAAGACGCCCTGGTCCTGGCTGGGATATATGGGTTTGTAGCCCCGCCTGAAAAGCTGCTGCTTCACTCCCACCTGACCCTACTGCCTTTCACCAGAAGGAGGGAGTATTTCAATAAGGGTGTATCCACTGTTCATGGTGTGGCAGTGAAGGTTGCGCGCCATCTCCATTGCAGGATGAGTACATATCAAAGAACTCACTACAGGTGTACACAATAAAAACATGATTCCAATAAATTTTATTACAATTTATTGTATTTTAATTATAAAAAAAATTATCATTTTTATTTCAGCAAACCAGTTTTGCAAAATATATTGCAGAAACAGTTTTCATAAAAGCATAAAATTATACGTTAATAAAATAAATTCTAACTTGTACATTTTACATTTAATTTTTTTAAAACTATTTTTATATTTATTTGACCAAAGTGATATAAATATATTTGTATAATCCAGTATCAAGCGTTTGGGATTACCTCAGATGGCATAATAAAATAATATATAATAAAATAAATAAATTACTTACATCTATTGAGGGACTTCTGAATGTGATTGTGGGCGTGGAAACATCTAAATATAAAATGATAATTAATAAATCTTGAATAGTAAATAAGAGAATATAAAAAAAATTGGACACGCTAAGCCTTTAATTGATTGGCTGTTTGGCTAGGCACGCAGGGATGAACAAATCAGTGTGGCCATAGAATTTGGCCACAGTCTCAGCTGGAAGGGTGTGGATCCCAGCTTGTAGAAAATTAAAGAGGTCCTTGGTCCCAGTTGGGGTTCCTTGCTTGACAACTTGCTTGAGCCACCCAAAGACTTCCTCAATGAGATTTAGGAAGGGCAAATAAGCTGGGAGGAAGAGAAGGCATAAATTTGCTGTGGCCAATTGCTGGGGCCCACTGCAATGCTTGTATCAATCATTGGGAATTCCTCAAGAATATCAGCCACCTTGTAAGGACCACTGTTGTCCAACACAATCAAATTGGTGAAGCCTGGCCTTGTGCGCCTCAGGTGCTCCTGGACCAATTGGAGGAATGACAAGAAGGTACGGCTGTTGTGAGAACCCAATATCATTTGATAAAGCTCAACCCCCTTTGGACCAAGGAGAGCCACCATTGAGTAGGCTGTGGCGCAGACTGCAGCACGCCAAGCCATCCCGTCATTGGAGCCTTTGGGGACATAGCCATACTCATTGCGCATTGACAAGGCAAATGCTGATTTGTCAATATAATAAAATTTGACCGTCCCCTTGGCTTTGAGGGCAGTGTATGCCTCTGTGTAATTTTTCCAGACGTCAATATTAGCTGGGCTGTTACTGTTGTAGGGGGATACCCCGAGCTTTTTCCAGGAAAAGCGCATTCTCTTGACCAAATGATAATAGAAGAAAATTGAGGCCTCAATTCCAAAAGTAGATTTAATCATGGCCTGTATATTTGTCAGTTCAAGATGGCAGTCCCAGGTGATCCACTGGCAGATTGCCCATTTGTGCTCCTTGGTGAGCATGGTAGAAACACGCAAGGATTTTTCTGCAGCAAGGATACAACCAGTATTGATGAATTTTTGGAAGGTCTTGCTGGTGTACTTGGGATCCACTCCAACAAGGGCCGCGGCCGCCTTGTAATCACCCAATTCCTGCATTAGCTTAAGCAGGATGATGCGTTTGATGACGGGGATGTGCTTCTGGGCGGGCTTTTTAGCGGTGGGGATTGACTTGTTGGCATTGGGCACAACACAGGGCATAGGTACCTTGGTATAGAAGGATGCAACCTTTTTTAACACCAGCTGTCCCTCATTGGTTTGATAGAACTGGAGCACCTTGTTATAAACCTGATTGCCATCACTAACGTAGGGCTTGTAGCTAGTATCAAGTACAGGCTTCACCTTCTCCAGCATGGCTGACGGGACCAACTCTTGCTGGTACACAACGTCAAACACACACAAAGTAAGTTCTACCTCCTTGTTTCTAACTTTCTTTGTAGTGGTGACCTTGGTTGGCTTCCGGGTCAGCTTTGGGACCCAAGGGTTTATGCTCTGCACCCTAGCAGCTTGTGCTCCTTGAACTGGCTGTGTCAGTGCAGAGTCACTATGGAACTCTCCTCTCCTGTCTCCTCCTTGAGTAGGCACTTGGGTTGCACTAACTCTATTATTTGACCCGCAGGGGCAACTGCAACCGCAGCGCACAACAGGAGTATTGGTACTCTGGTATTATGTTCCTTCCATTTTAAAATTTAATAAAATATTAAATAAATTTCAATTAAGTTACTTCCTAATTTTATTTTTTGCTTTTATCTGAATATGGATATTTAATTAGAGTTTTTCCCACCCAATATCCTAATTATAGATTTTTTATTTCTTAATTAGTTGTTTTTGGTTTTACAACGCCCATTTTAGAATACTCAAAAAAAAATCCACACATTTTCCTAGATTTTACTGCCAAATTCAAACACCCAACACAATATTTTTAAAATTTATGTTTCAGATCTTGTGTCTTATTTTAGATACCTTGGTATCATTCATGATTACAATCCATTGCACACATTGTGTGAGTGATTTTGTTTACATAGTGATTTGCTATTGTGTTTTGTTTTTGGTTTGAGTTTTGACTCACCTTGCTTGGGTGTATTTTGTCACCAATTCACATAGTAAACATATGCACACCAAAATTCAACTCACACTATTTTGTTTGTGAATCAATGTATTTCATATTTTATTTTGAATGGTTTTGCTTTGTGTGTGAGCCCTTTGTTGCTGTGTTGACTCATTATGCCCATTAACGCCAATAAACCCTGTTAACAGAGTGTATATTTTAACCTGAGAGATGGATTTTGTTTAAATCTGAAATCATTTTGTTTAAATCTGAGTTATTTTTGGTTGTCACCATAGCTTTTAAAACTACTGTAGTAAAACCAGTTAATTTTATAATAAACTATTCTTGAAGTGTATTTTTATTATATTTTTTCAATTACTGTATATTGTTTTATTTTATTTTTGGATTCTACATGATCATATTATCCTAAAAACTATTTGAAGTTTAATTTTTACTAAGTAAAATGTTCAGCATTTGATTTTTTGCTTGTTAAAAAAGTGTTGACTTTCAGTAAGCTACATGATAATTAACTTTATCTAGACTTTTCTAATGTGTCAACCTGGATATAAATTTAGTTTTGACAATCAACGTGCAGATAGTTTAAGTGCTGACTGTTGTCTTAATTCTTGGGTACTTGATGTTGTGATTTCCATACAAATTATGAACAATCAAGCTCTTGATGGGACAAAATGAGTGGATATCAACTCATAAAGTTACTCTTTGTCAAATTTTTCTAAAGGAGGAGCAATTAGAACAAGCAATTGGCATTATTTTTATATTGTATGTGTTGCAACATATATGGTTACTCTCTCTTGGGAAAGCAATGTCCTGATAAATCCCACAATTAATAAATATTTGATGGCATTTTTATCAGACATTCATCTTATATGGGGATCCAAAATTTCAAATCCTAGATGAAACATTACCTGGACAAGTCCCATGACTACTATTGTCAGAGACCCAGCCTTGGGCAGCCAGCCCGTTGTTTCCAGGGGTGACCTGGGCTGGGTTTTTTGCGGACAATGCCTACCACAAGAGGGGAGCTAACTTAAAAAGGTAGGAGACGGACTTTCCCACCCAGGACCACGGGCCAGCAGCCAGGATTATAGTGTCAATCACCCCTGTGAGGGTGATGTACACAATTCCAAACAGCTTGCTAGTATGTATGGTTGGGAGGTTGGGTGAGGAAGCAGGCATAGGTTTTGGGGTCACAGGAGGTTCCATGGGTAGGTTGTAAGCAAGGAGATAGTTGAATTTCCCTCTGAACAACTTGGGTGTTGGAAATATCCACAGACCTTGTCAGTTGTATCTAACTGCAGATTGTATGCGAGCCAAAGGGTCGAGTTCAAGCATATTTTCTGGGGTGTAGTCCTTGTATTCAGATTTCAGAAGATAGTCGGTAAAATGAACGGGTCCAAAGGGTACACCAGGAGGATGAAAAACAGCAGGCGGTGGGGCAAAAGGGCCAGGAGATCTCAAACTGAATTGGTAGATAGCAAATACAAAATAAGGTAATAGCTGTGTGAGCTAAAATAACATAACCTTTATTCAAAAATAGTGATAAGGTTTGAGCACAGAATCTATAGGCATATATAACATCCCACCTCCAAACTTAGTATTTTCCATAAGGGCTTCATCAAAATATTGGGAAAAATGTGGGCGGGTGGTCAGGAGGCCCAGGTGCAGGAGCAGTGAAATGGCACCTTGGCTGGATGTTCTCTCATTGGTCAGATTGTCCAAATTAGTCACTTGATTTCCTTGATTTTTGGCTGTGGTCACAGGGTCAGGCCCAAAGCCCGGGTTTCTTCTTGGCAGTTGAGTTTGATTGGTTACTTGAGAGGACTTCAAGCTCATGAAGTTCACAGGGCCACCTTCTCTGCCTCCATTAGGCAATTCAAGAAACTCCTCCTCAGGAACCATCATAATTGAACCTGTACTGGTATTCTGACTTCAGGACTTAGCAGGGCCTTCAGCTTGCGGGGGCTCAATCTCAGAAAAACATGGGCGGGCGGGCTCTCAGTCCATGGGGCCAGTGGCCCGCAGGAATTTGGGTTTAGGGTTTGAATTCCATCCTTGGGCCTGGGTTTTGAGGGGTAACAAATTGTCAATCCTGACAACTATGATGTGTGTGAATAGCATGTGGCTTTCCATGATACTATATAGTCCTCTATATTTTTTATCAAATAAAGTAACCTTCTCCTCTCAATTCCCCCCTTTGTTTTGTTTACTATACTTCTCAGAAGTATATACTTGACACTATTTACCTGCATACTTGGCCATCATGAAACCTTCTCTCCATCCTAAGTTGTACTTCTACCAGACCTCACCATTGATACCCTATCCAGTCAACTAATTAAAATTGTTTATATCTTTCTTACAGGTCTTGTAGACTCTATGCTAGTAAACAATCTTGTATATTATCAAGTCAGTACCAATTATGTGGTAAGCACTACCCTTCAGCCTGCAGACACACCCTGTTGCTGTGCCTAGCAGCCTAATGCCTAGGGCTTGGTACCCTGACAGTGTCACATCAGTATCTTAGTTGAATTATAATATATTTTGAAACAACACTAACTCATTTTGCTTGTTGTGATGAGTCATTTCATTTGTAGTTTGGAATAAGTTGTTGTATTTGATTTCATAGTTTATTTGATTTTTGTTGTGTTTTTTGTCTGGCCTTTCACCAATTATTTATTTTTTAAAATTGCTTGCAGTATGTAACTTGCCTAAGTTGTGCTTTGTTTAAGTTTGAGTTCATTTTGTTTACATGTGACTTGTTTTTGCTTGTCCTTACAGTTGTGAGATTACTGTAATAATTTTTGACTAAAAGTCTTGAGCCACTTGTCTGTAAAATATCACACTTGTAGGATAACTGCCTTATCAATATATTATATATCAGGCCTTCTACCACATTACCTCATTACATCTTGGAGCTGATTAAAATATATCCTATTTACTACTTTGGTATCTTTCTTTATGGGCTATGGTGGTCTATCATATAATATGTGTAGACAAGTTGTGTTACATGACCATAACAAATAAAATTAATACTTGAGCTTAGTTATTCCTCCCCTAGTTGATATATAGATAGCTATTTCAATATATTTACTTCTCTGGGGTTCTCTCATATCATAATATATCTTCAAAAGTGCAAAACAATACTGTTTTTACACAGTACTATCTCTTGAAAAGAATAGAAGGTTATTAACTTATATCTGAAACTTCAGATTCATGAAAAAATTCTTGTATATTCTAATACTAAAGCTTGCACAAACCTCTCACATCTGTGGACATTGAAGGATCAATATGTGTAGTCAAGGTTCTCAGGTTTGATCTTAAAGCTCCTTAATATCTGAATTTATGAGCTGAACTCTTACACACAGAAATACCAACCATGGCCCCCAGTTTTGGCAGACGGTATAAGCAGCCTTAATGTCATATTTTAACTGAAACTAGCACTTAGAAAAAATCTTGGCTTAGTTACATTATTTATATATATAATTTTATTTATTTTTTAATAATAATTATTTTCATAGTAAATATTGTAGTTTTTTCAGACCAAACCTTTTGATTAAGGCAAGAAAAGTTATATGATAAGTCAAATACTTTTTAAAACAATTATTTTATTATAAAAAATATAATTATTGACATAAGATAATACTTGTATAAAAAATTGCATAAGAATCGGTTATATTATTTTCTTATTGAAAAATAAATATGCATTTAGACCCTAAATTTGGACTGGACTTATTTATCTTATATAGATGGTTTTTACAGCAGGATACCTTACAAATGTACTTAGAACTTTAAGTTTTTAAAACATTATTCTTCATGCAATGAAGGGTTTATCTCAATAGGCATTATTAAAGGATAAAAGTTCTATCATATTCAACGGAATTATGTAGTCTTAACTTATGTGAATTTGCAAGAGAAGATCAATGTGAATAAAGTTGAATATATTCTTTGGTTGATGAAACATGTTGGGCCCTAAATTTTTCTTATCTTTATACACTAATCTTTTACTAAAAATCGAAGAGACGTTCATAAGCCAAGAAGATCTTTTGAAAACGAGACTTGCTATGGACATTTTCGATGAGCATACTTTATATATTTTTACAGTCCCGTTTTCATGGTCCGTTAAAGACAATATTTTAGGCGTGCATTTATTTTAGAAGCGAAGCTTGGTGAACAGCCACTTGTTCTTTCCAGAGGTGTATCTATTCGATTTTAGCAATATAAAACAGATTTTGAGTTACCTCTGTTCAAAGGACTTGCGAACGATTTTTTTTAACTTCCTTGCGCTTAGTGGGGTCAGCAACAGCCTCAGGGGTTACAACTTTTTTGAGCTCATCAAATTCAACACCATAACGGGTGGGCATGATGTGGTTATAGTTGATGACTTTGACGAAAGGCTTGATGCGAGAGCGTCTAGCAATTTTCTTCTGAGACATATATTTAGTTACACGGAGAGGGTAGCTCTCAACACCCGCAACAATGGCATGTCCATAGGGATGATCCTTAGTTCCATCATCATTGTTCTTGACAATGACAACTTTCTTGCCGGCAAAACGACCTTTGAGAACAATAGCGACCTTATTTTGTTTAGTTTACAGCAAGTTTAACTCTTACCTTTCCGGGTTTGAGGAACTTCATCTTGAACTGAGTTCAATAAAATAGAGAAAGAAAGACGTTCAATAAAACGGACTCTAGCTATCAGCATGGGCGCTCGATTATCACCCAATTCATTTATCAAATTGGATGTAAACCATTCCATAATCGCTTTGACTCGGTTAAGGAGCATCTGATTTAATTCTGGTCAATATAAATTTAAACTCGATCAAAAGCATCTAAAATAACTTACCCTATATTAACTTGAAATTTGGCATACATTTCCTTTCTGACAAACTGATGCATTTAATGCTTTTTGTAATGTAAATTATATTTAATAGTTTAGTTTAATATTTAATATCATTATAAATATGCTATTTTTGTACCTGCTTTGATATTCTTTAATTTTTTACATTTTTATATTAAGAGTAGACAGATCAAATTAAAGCTGGCGGTGCATACGCCATCTAAAAACACCATCTAGAAAAAAATTTATAATAGAGTCAGTAGTTACATCAGCAAAATTAAAAAAGGTAATAAAAAATTATTAATTAGTTAATTTTTACAAATTGGTTTCTAATACAGCATCTAGAAAATACTATCATAAATTAAAATAAAAAGAGTGTCATCCAAATAAGATTTTTTGAGTATAAAAATACTTAATAAATACTCTAAAATATGTCATCTAGAAATGGGTCATTATTTGTTAGATTAAGCCAAGGCGCCAGCTTAAGCATTTCAAAGCATTTTAACTTCTTTGGTATCATTTAAGTCATAAGCTTATGTTTTTTGAACATTAATATAATGCTTAGTTTACTGAAGAAAAGTTTAAAAGTGTAAAATATACAAATAATAAAAATAAATCTTATTTTTATTAACTGTATTTTTTGCTAAACCCCTTTTTTCTATTTTAATAAGCCAAGAATCAAATATATGAGTTGTATGGGAGAGTAATAGCAGCCCCAAAGCTATAATTGCTATTATCCTATCTTTGGCTCATATAATTAATTTCTTAGTTATTTTTAGAAAAAAAGTTGTCATATTTAAAAGACTATTTACCCTATGTGAAATATAAGTTTTTGTTATGCATCCAACTTCATGAACATGTCCTGCCAATCCTTTAGTAGTATCAGCTTTCTTTGTTTCTCTGTCATCTGTGCAGAACTTTTCACAGTAATTTATTTTGGAGTACTTCTTAACATTCTCAAATGTTAAAGGTGAGACATAAAGCTCACCATCTTTCATTAAATATGAAAGATTAACATAAAATGCTTTGACTTCAAGCCAGCTTTTTTAGGCCTAGATTTTCTATCATAGATGTAAAAAAAGGTTTTTTGGGAAATATTTGAATTATTTACAAGTGACTAATATAAACTCTTTCTTTCTTTCTCTCTCTCAAAAGCCATTTTGAGATCATTTATATTTTTTATATAAATCTCATTTTTCTTTTGTTTAAATATTTTAGATAATACACCAAAATGACCATCAACAATACTTTTGCCATGACACTCAACAAATCTATTAAACTTAATTGTTCCTTTTATAATTTTAGGTATCTCTTTAAAAAGATAATATAAGAATTCATAAGATCTGAAATGATTACCATTATCAGTCCAAACTTTAATATTTTTAATATTCTTAAATTTATTATTTTTAAGCAGACTTATCAAACACTGACCTGAAAACAAAGAGTCATGAGATAAAATTTCAGATAAAAAGTCATGATACTCATATTTAATTTTCTCATTTTCTTTAAAAGCAATTGCAAATCATAATAAAGAAATAGGTATTTTCTCATAAAAACAATTGTTTGTCTCTATAGAACCCCCACATATTTTAAAGTTTTCTTTATAGTTTATTACTATAACACATGAATTATCATCAAGATTATTTATATCACTAGTATATTCTTTATTTTGATGCTTATAAAACTTTTCATATAGGTCAATAGATTCTAAATTTTCTTTAATAGATTTAGGCAATGGCAACTTCTTTATACTCAAATCCTTTTTCTTAATTTCTAATGATTTTTTAAGTTGTAAATGTTACACATATCAGTTTACTTTTTGCTTTTAATTATATTATTAGGAATAAGCTTATAGAAAGTGGAAAGTGAAATAGAAATATTGTTTTTTATTTTCATATCTTCATAAATTTCTTTTTTTGTTTTAATAATGAGTATTTTATTTTAGTTGAGTATTCACTTAATTCTTTTTGTAATTCTTCATAAATCAATTCAGGGGATTTTTTTAGTGAATTGGCTGGTTGGAAATGAATTTTTTAATATACATTTTAAAATATTTTTTATGTTTTCTTTCTTTACTGAATCATTTTTTCCTTTTTTTATTTTTGAATTTAATGATATTTTTTATAGTAGTTTAAAAGCTATGACCACAACCAAAAATACCTCAGATTTAAACAAAATGATTTCAGATTTAAACAAAATCTAACTATCAGGTTAAAATATACACTCTGTTAACAGGGTTTATTGGCATTAATGGGCAAAATGGGTCAACTGTCAGGAATGACAATTTGGACGCTCCTAAATCTCAAAATACAGAATCAGAGTCAAACCCTGGACAAAACCCTTTGCGGACCGCCAGACTCATAGGCTGGGAACACAATAACCTACTACTAATTGATGAAGTTGCTGCCAGCCCGCCAGGACCTGAACCCTTAGCTTCCCTGCAGGATTCTGCAAGCAAACCACCAGTGCAAGATGACAGGAATTTCCCCGAGGTGCCAACGCCTGATACCGGCAGTTTGCCCGGTGAAATAGACAAATTTCTCCCTGAAAGTTATTCCAAACTCCCCCAAAGTCCCGGGGAAGGCACTGAACCCAAAGAGGCACCCAATACCTGAATTGATAAACAGAAGGATTCAAAGTCTTCTCACCCCAAAGCGGCCAGTGGCAAACTGCCAGTGCTGAGCGCCACACTGCCATCTGAGACACCCAATGCCAACCCGCCTAAGCCCAGAAAACCCAAACAGGTAGTGAAGCCTGGCAGCGTGGTATAAATACCTGCCAGGCCAAGATCAACCCCCATCATAATTTTTAAATAAAGGTTATGAGATATTGGTTTTCCCAAATATTGCCATATTTTATCCTTGCCATCTTCCAGTTAACCCCAAGGTTGTCTGCCCCCCCTGCCAGCCCGCCAGCTATGTACCGCCCGCCAGGTGCCCCCTTTGGTCCTGTTCATTTCACAGAGTACCCCTAAAGCCTGAGTACAATGACTACACTGCCAACAACATACTAGCCCAGGATCTCTTGGCCAGAACTACCGAGTTAACCAGATACAACCAAGAAGGCCCTTGGTACGTTACCAAACCCCACCTGTTCAGGGATAAATACAACTTCCTTCCTGCCTACCAAATGGACATGGAACCACCTGTCACCCCCAAACCAATGCCTGCCTCTGCTGCCGAGCTTTCACTGGACCATACCAACAAGCTTTTTGGAATTGTATATATTACTCTCACGTGAGTAATAGATACCATCTGTGACAAAAATCACTGGATAATATGAAGCCATTTCTAAATGATGGGGAATTACCACCCAAATCCACATAGAATTGATTATTAACCACCAACACGGCTTCAGATATTTTTTTGTGAAATTTCCAATTGTAACTCCAGGATTAAGTAGAACCAGTAGTCCTAACCAGAGTAAACCAAGATAAATGACCTGGGAAAGCATCAATGCATCTTTAGCGTAGAATTCTGGGCATTGAGAAGGGACACAATTTTCAGTTTCAAGAATGGGGGGAGGAGCTACAAAATCAGCTGGCATGAAATTGACATTTGGAGGCGCCAACAACAAAGTTCCAGACGCTGGGCCCCATCTTCCTGAAATGATTTGATTCAGAATCAGATTGTACAGGGTATACCGTAATAACCTGATCACAGGATGCATTTTTAAAATTTAAAATTTAGAACTTGGGATAATTGATTTTTATTGAGTAAATTTAGGAGGACTCAACTCTTAGAGTTGAAACAGGGAAAACTATTCAATATATATCAGAAAGATTGACTAAGGAATACCACCTGAGTCTTGACCTCCTATTCCTTCCACATTGCCAAGTAAGTATCTGGTCCAGGTTGCAAAGAACCCTTGCGTGACTAGTCTCTGACAACCATACTGATTAATAAGCTCATATTGGGTACCCTCACATTACGTCAATTTGTCAACATCAGTTTGAAAGGGGGAGCTGGTTTCAGCTGGCAGACTGGAGCAGCTGTGATCCATTTTTGATCAACCGTTTGGTTTAAATCTGTTAACTCAGTCAATTTTGATACAGGTTTTCCGGCCTTCCAAGCCTTCTTACTTGGACGGATAATACCCGGCATTATGGAATCTACTGTGACACCATTGTCCCAGCTGCCGGTCTAGGGTTGTGAGTGGGCAAGTCAATGTCCTACCTCATTAAGTTAGCACCAATCCTTTGGTGGGCTCTGCCCACCCAGTCTGCAACCTGCCAGTTCCCAAACACTAGCAAGCTGGCCAATCAGGGTTGGTTCCCTGACATCAACACAGCAACAAAGGGCTCAGCACAAAGCAAAACCATTCAAAATACAATCTGAAATACATTGATTCATAAACAAAATGGTGTGAGTTGAATTTTGGTGTACATATGTTTACTATGTGAATTGGTGACAAAATACACCCAAGCAAGGTGAGTCAAAACTCAAACTAAAAATGAAACACAATAGCAACTCACTACGTAATCAAAATCACTCACACAATGTGTGCAATGGACTGTAATCATGAATGATACCAAGGTATCTAAAATAAGACACAAGATCTGAAACATAAATTTTAAAAATATTGTGTTGGGTGTTTGAATTTGGCAGTAAAATCTAGGAAAATGTGTGGATTTTTTTTTGAGTATTCTAAAATGGGCGTTGTAAAACCAAAAACAACTAATTAAGAAATAAAAAATCTATAATTAGGATATTGGGTGGGAAAAACTCTAATTAAATATCCATATTCAGATAAAAGCAAAAAATAAAATCAGGGAGTAACTTAATTGAAATTTATTTAATATTTTATTAAATTTTAAAATGGAAGGAACATAATACCAGAGTACCAATACTCCTGTTGTGCGCCGTGGTTGCGGTTGCCCGCGTGGGTCAAATAATAGAGTTAGTGCAACCCAAGTGCCTACTTAAGGAGGAGACAGGAGAGGAGAGTTCCATAGTGACGCTGCACTGACACAGCCAGTTCAAGGAGCACAAGCTGCTAGGGTGCAGAGCATCAACCCTCAGGTCCCAAAGCTGATCCAGAAGCCCACCAAGGTCACTACTACAAAGAAAGTTAGAAACAAGGAGGTAGAACTTACTTCATATGTGTTTGATGTTGTGTACCAGCAAGAGTCGGTCCCGTCAGCCATGCTGGAGAAGGTGAAGCCTGTACTTGATAATAGCTACAAGCCCTATGTCAGTGATGGCAATCAGGAGGATGACAAGGAGCCCAAGTTATATCAAACCAATGAGGGACAGTTGGTGCTCAAAAAGGTTGCTGTGTTTTACACCAAGGTGCCCATGCCCTGTGTTATGCCCAATGCCAACAAGTCAATCCCCACCGCTAAAAAGCCCACTCAGAAGCGCATCCCTGACATTAAACGCATCATTCTGCTTAAGCTAATGTGCAAATTGGGCAATTACAAGGCGGCTGCAGCCCTTGTTGGAGTGGATCCCAAGTACGCCAGCAAGACCTTCAACAAGTTTATTGATACTGGCCAAGTCCTTGCTGCAGAAAAATCCTTGCGCGTTTCCACTATGCTCACCAAGGAGCACAAATGGGTAATCCACCAGTGGATCACCCAGGACTGCCATCTTGAACTGGCAAATATACAGGCAATGATCAAGTCCACTTTTGGGGTTGAGGCTTCCATTTCCTTTTACTACCATCTGCTAAAGAAGATGCACTTTTCCTGGAAAAAGCTCGGGGTATCTCTGTACAATTGGAATAGACCAACTAACATTGAGACCCAGAAAAACTACGCAGAGGCGTATACTGCCCTCAAAGCCAAGGGGACAGTCAAATTTTACTATATTGACAAATTGGCATTTGCCTTGTCTATGTGCAATGCATATGTCTATGTCCCCAAAGGCTCCAATGACAGGATGGCTTGGCATGCTGCAGTCTGCACTACAGCCTACTCAATGGTGGCTCTCCTTGGTCCAAAGGGGTTTGAGCTATACCAAATGATACTGGGCTCCCACAACAGTTGTACCTTCCTATCATTTCTCCAATTGGTCCAGGAGCACCTGAGGCGCACAAGCCCTGGCTTCACCAATGTCATTGTGTTGGACAATGTTGGTCTCCACAAAGTGGCTGACATTCTTGAGGAATTCCCAATGATTGACACCAACAGCACAGTGGGCCCCCAGCAATTGGCCACGGAAAATTTGCGCCTTCTCTTTCTACCTGCTTATTTGCCATTCCTAAATCCCATTGAGGAAGTCTTTGGGTGGCTCAAGCAAGTCATCAAGCAAGGAACCCCAACTGGGAACAAGGACCTCTTTAATTTGCTGCAGGCCGGGATCCACACCCTCTCAGCTGAGACTGTGGCCAAATTCCATGGCCACGCTGATTTTTTCATCCCCGCATGCCTAGCCAAACAGCCAATCAATTAAAGGCTTAGTGTGTCCAATTTTTTTTATATTCTCTAATTTACTATTCAAGATTTATTAATTATCATTTTATATTTAGATGCTTCCAATCCCGTAATCATATTCAGTAGGACAATAAATGAAGGTTAGTAATTTATTTATTTATAATCATTTTTTATTGTATCATCTAAGGGTATCCTAAACGCTTGATACTGGATTACGCAAACACATTAATATCACTTTTGGCAAATAAATATAATAATCAAAAAAGTTAAATGTAATGTGTACAAATCAGAAGTAGATTTTATTGAAATATCATAATGCTTTTATTAAGGCCTTCTCTGGGATATATTTTGCAAATCTTGTTTGCTAAAATAAGAATTAGAAAATTTTATTATAATAAAAATAATATGAATTGTAATGAAATTTATTGGAAGAGAGAATTTATTAAGAACACCTGTAGTGAGTTCTTCTGTATGTACCCACCCCGCAATAGAGGTGGCGCACAACCTTCACCACCACACTGTTTACGGTGGATACACCCTTACTAAAAAACTCCTGCCTGCTGGTGAAGGGGAGTAGGGTTAGGTGTGAATGGAGGAGAAGCTTCTCTGGCGGGGCTGCAAACACGTAGATACCAGCCAGGACCAGGGCGTCCTGGATGACGTGATCCACCAAGTCATACCCGGGGGGGGGACCTTCTTCCTGTCCAGGGAGAGCCTGGCCTTGTTGATTCCTTGAAGGACCCAATCAAGATCCTCTACACTGGCGCTCATCCCAAAGAAGAAAAGATACCTGAGGTAAACAGCAAGGTGAAGCCTTTGCCCAGCAAAGGCTTCCGTAAACTGGATAATTTATTGAAAACCGCACTGATCTTCTTATCATGCTTGGTCTTTGCAAAGGTCAGCTCCATGGCTGCAGGGACCCCTGTCTTGTTGGCACTCCAGGCCAACCCAAAGTTGACAAGGCTGGATTTTTGTCTTCTTGACAGCTGTTGCATCTGCAACAGCCAATTTTCCCACCACGCGCCCAAAGTTGTCCAGCAGGTAAGAAATTGTGTGCTCCAAGGGGTAGCAGAAGCAAGCAGCTGCATGGGCCTGGCCCATCTACAGTACATTCTTGAATGGGAGTGTCACCAGGACGTCCCAAACAAGCTCAATGAAGCTTACACAATAAACTTCACTGAGGTTAACTGGGTTCAGACAGACCAGTTGGGCATCCTTGTAGGCAGTAACTGCCCACTCAGATGCCCCCTTGCCATGCGTCAGACCAGCCAATGCCTCTTGCAACATTGGAAAAGACCTGTGGATGCAGTCCTCCAGCTCCCACAAGACAGGGGGGACAGATACAGCTGCTTGGCCACATGAGTGATGTAGTGGCATAGAGTGTGGCAGGGACAAAGGGGACCAGGACTTGGCGGAGTTTGTTGTCTACATTTTCTAAGAAAAAAAGGTAAGTATTTTGAAAATTTATTAATTTTGTTTATTAGGCTACCTTCTTGTATTTCTTCCTTGCCTGCAGCCTTGGCTGGCTTGGCCATTCTTGGTGCAAGCAGTTGTGCAGGCAGTTGTTTATCCTCTGTTCTGGCACACTTGGTAGGTTTGAGATGTTCATACATATCTGGGTCAAAAACCCAGACAGACGGTGCAGAAAGATTGTATGCCTTAAATTGCAGGCCCTTGACCACCATCTTCTGGATGTTGAGAAGACGCTTGATGGACTTCTCAGGGGTGTCTGGCATTTTTGTCATTAGGGCCTTTGCGGACACCTTGTCTATTTTGTCCCCAGTGAGGACAACAGACTTCACTTTGGCTTTGACCTTGCGGTTAATGTCCTTTATTTTGGCAATTGCCAAGTCAAGATCCTTCAGAAGCTTCTCCAATTCTCTCATTGATTTTTTACTAACCTTTCCATATGTTTTTATAGCTTTTGCCCTAATAAATTCTGTATTATTTTGATACTGTTGCCTCTTTGTTTATCCCTTTTTGTTTTCCCATTTACTACATTATCCCATCTTTTTACCCATTTTGTAAATGATTTATGCTCATCTTAATATGTGTTGTTTGCTTTATGTTGGCATTGTTTCCTTGATTACCATATTATTTTTGGCGCTTGACATAGCCCCTTGTGAAAATATTAACAACAATTTTGTGATCAGCTAAATTTGAATTATAAAATTATAGTGTTAACTGTTTTTAGATAAAGTTGTTACTGATCCAAATTCAAAACCTTAATAATAAACTTTAAGCCAATCAGGAGCCAAGTGATAAAGTGATTGTTGTGACATAAAGGGACATTCAATAATTCTTTGATGCATGTGCGCTAATTAATATGATTGGCTGGATGTTTTGCCATTGTGCGCTTTTGTTGCTGTGGCAAGTTGTTGGTAGACTAGTGCTAACCCAGCAGCTATTTGGGCACTAGTCCATCAACAACTTGCCACAGCAGCAATGGCGTACAATAGCAAAAGATCCAGCCAATAATATTAAATAGCGCACATGCATCAAAGAATTATTGAATGACTCTTTATGTCACAACAATCACTTTATCACTTGGCTCCTGATTGGCTTAAAGTTTATCATTAAGGTTTTGAATTTGGATTAGTAACAACTTTATCTAAAAACAGTTAACACATAATTTTCCAATTCAAATTTAGCTGATAACCAAACTGTTGTTAATATTTTCACAAGGGGCTGTGTCTAGGTACTAAAAATAACTGTGTTCTGGATCTAGATACACAACATAGTAAATATATGATTTTATAGAAATAAGCTGAACATAAAGAATAAAACCAACTATAAACAAAGAGAACATGAACAATTGGAATTCAAAATAAAGATAATATAAATAGAAAATTTTGGCAACAGGGGGTTTATTGGGGCGGGGAAGAGTGATGCCTAGGAGGCAGAATAACACAGGAAGGAAGACGTAGAGGCGGTGCTGGCCTGGGGGGTCTAGGATTGGGTGGGTTGGGCTTGCAGGTGAGGGGTGTTGGTGGCAGGGGTGGAGGCAGGAGGATTTCACGTGATGGCTGCCATATAACACTTGTTGTATTCCTCATTGGTCATTGGCTGGATGGGCTGGTAGGTGGCAGTGGCCTGAGATGGAATGTGCTAATTCTTATGTGATTGGTTGCCCATGTTCACATGGAAAACTATTTGTGCAAATAAGTCAGCCACCATTTGGCAGCCAAAGAGAAAATTGTGGTCAAGGACCCCAAGATAGAGGTTGTTAAAAGCCTGAGGGCGGCGCTCCTGTAATGTGGATCCCATGTTGAAGAAGACAACATCAGCCAGATGGACGTCTGCATGGCCGGCAGGGTAGACTGAGGCCTGCGTCCCTGGATGGCCTCAGGGGTGGTGGAGCTACCCTCCATCTGGTGGCTCAAGAAAACCTGGTACTTGGAATTTTCCCCATCCCAGGAGTCAAGTAATCCACCAAGGATGTGACTGTATGAGTAGCCATCAATGAAATCTGGGTTTTTCTGATAGTAGACAAAACCCTTGGCTGAAACAGCCAGAAATGCACCAATGAACGTCCCCTTCTTGACCTTCTTTCTTCCTTTTTGAATGTTGGCTCTTCCCTGCTTGCCAAAATCATCAAAAGCTATTGATAGCTTGTAATAAGAGATGAACATGACATCATCAGTTAGACTAGTCAGGCATCAGACCAGGGTTGATTTGATGGCGGTGTCATATGGGGAATCCTCAGCACCATCCCATTGGTTGCCGGCAAAATTGGTAAGAATCTGTATTAAAGCCACCTTCCCATACATCTGGAGCTGCACCATGCGCTCAGACACCCAAATGCCATGGTGTGCAAGTTGCTTTGGACCTGGGTCAAGGGAAGCCTTGGATCCTGCTGGAGGAGGTCAAGCATGATTGGGTATGCCTCAGATATTTGTGATTTGGGGGCCTTCTTGGGCTTCTTGGCTGTCCCAATCAGATTCCCCCTGTTAATCAGGTTGTTGAATTTCTGTA
This sequence comes from Entomophthora muscae, assembly GCA_014839935.2. Lineage (NCBI taxonomy): Eukaryota > Fungi > Entomophthoromycota > Entomophthoromycetes > Entomophthorales > Entomophthoraceae > Entomophthora > Entomophthora muscae. Next base: position 1,103,756 of record QTSX02000712.1, read on the forward strand.
TGATGATAGCTTGGGTAAATTGCAACTGGGCAGCAATCTGTCCCAGGACAGACCCTGTAGATTCAGTGCCACAATTTCCTGAAGAATTTGGGCAGTGATGATTTGTTGCTTGGGGCGCTGGGCCAGGGGAGCTGAAGCCTGATTGGCTGTAGGGGGGGAGGTTGGCTGGTGGCAGGAAGTTGTTTCAAATCAAGGTTGTCATCCTGATTTTTTGGTTGATGGGCAGCTTTTGCGGGGGTGGGTACAGGAGCAGGGGCAGAGCTAGACACTATGTGACTACTGAACAAGTCAAAGTCATAGGGGTCAGTGAACAGGTACAGGTCAGCTTCCTCATTACCCACCTCAAAGGCTTGGGTGTAAACAGGTGCCTTCACGCCCTGAGCCTTGCCTCCATTGAAGCTGGCTTGGCTGCTGCTGGCTTGGCTGCTGGCGCTGTCAAAGATATTACTGTTAAAAACCATTGTAAAAAACCTAGGATAAAATCACTAAAAGTAGAAAATTTAAAATTTAATGATTTATTTTTATTGTAATCTTGAGTCCATATTTGGAAGGTTCTCAAAACCATTCCATACAAATCAGGAGCCATGAAAATGAATAAAATGCCTCTGTTCCTAAATTGAATAGCTGTTGATTGGCTGTTAAACTGTTATATTTATATCTAGGCTGCTCATACTACACATCTTGTGTGAGTTTATTTTGTTTTGTGCTTGTGGAATCTTGCTTCTAGATTGCTCAAATTTTGCTTCATTTTAGTCCTTCTGTCAGTGCCTCATATGAATCCTGATTGGATTATAATATACTCTGGAGCAGCATCCATCCATTTCACTTGTTGCGTCAGTTCATTTTGTTTATGGTTTGAACTACACTGCTTTTTGTTTGATATAATTTTGTATAATGGGCTAGTGAAATTTTGTTTTTTGTTTGACTTTCATTTATTAACTGAAATTTTATAAATTAATTGAATCCTGAATCTTGCGCAACTTGGATTTTGTTCAAATCTGAAATCATTTTATTTAAATCTGAAGTATTTTTTGTTGTTGCCATAGCTGTAAGAGAGGGGGCTAAACTAACAAAGTTTGGCTCCCATCCTGGGGCAATTTTCCACCAAGATACTGCCCAGTGGAGAACTGGGACAGCTGCTCAAAGGGGGGACCACAGGGATGACACAGGGGATAGTTGAGGGAAGTAGGCGTTCAATCCCATCAACAACAGGCCAGCAAGCAACCAGGGCGTACAAGTGAGAGTGAGAGGGGGCATCACAGGAGCCTGGAGGAACACTGGGTTGTGCTTCTCAGGGCTGGACAAGGGTGATACTGACTTCTCTGTGGTCACAGGAGTGTACTGGGTGAGACCGGAGGGCTCCAGATCCAGGTTGTTGCAGGTTAAACTCCTTACCACGGCCTCTCCAGAGAACAGGAGACCACTAGGGAGATCCAGGAGGTAGGAAGGGTCATCACCCACGAGACAAGCAGAAGAGGAGATCTTGGACCATAGCTCAGGCAAAGTTGACCACAGAAGTAACAAACAAGGCACCAAGGAAAATACAACAAATTTGAGCACTGGGAGTAGCATGGTTGTATTCTCCACATAATTTCAAATAGGTAGGCAAGTTTTCCAGGGCAAAAAGCAATATTTTGGGGCAACAGAGGGTTCCCACAAACAAGAGCAAGAAAAATGGGGCCAGGAGAGCACTGGGAAGACTTGGCGGTGGTCTCGGGAGGCTTTTAAAACAAAATATAATGAAAGTGGGTTTGAAATCAAAGGAATTAAAGGAAAATTCAAAAATAAAGTAAGTTTTATATTGAAATTCAATTAAAATTTTCAAGTTCAAAGTAAACTTTTGAAAGCAAAAGCAAGAAGAGCAACAACTATACATCTGAGCTTCTTCTGAAGGGCCCGGGAATGATGCCGGGTTCAAAGCTGGTGGTTGTGAGGTAAGTTTCCACAAAAAGACTAACACTTTTAATCTCTAGGTTATAGGAGCTCAAAACAGAGTTTTAAGGCCTATATAATTTTTTTAAAAAGTGAAGCAAATTCAAAGGTTTATTGAAATTAGGAATAGACAAGCAGGGGACGGAAAAACTTTTGCTGTGTAAAAGGGAGTGTGCTGCAGGGAAAAGATCACATGACTTCAGGGCTCAAGTCTGATTGGGTGGGGGAGAAATTTTTAGGTCAGAGTTGGGAAGGCTGGAGGGTTTCATCTTAATTTCCGCGGTGCTCCCTGATTGGCTGGAGGGGTTTTCAAGCACTTGGAATTCACTTGAACTTTTGGATGTCAATGTGGCAGGGCCCAATTGGCTGTATCTGATAGTTTTCAATAATGGTCAACACCAGGCCAGTAAGAATTCTAAGTTTACCAGGATTTCTTCCAAGAAAGGAACAGTGGGCGCAGTAGAATTCACAGGGTATGCCAATACAAATCTTTTGTCTACAGTGTGAGCTAAATCTTTTAACAAGTTGAGTGGTTTAGCTGGACTATAGGCAGATTTCTTTGTACGACGGGGGAACACATCTCTATCCAAAGCCAAAGGGGGCAGTGGATTTACAATAGCTTTTAAAACTACTGTAGCATTTTTTTTATTTTTTTAGAATATGAATACTCATTTTTTGTCATTTTAAATCCACAATCCCAAAGCTCCTTCAAACTGTAGCTTGATGTAACCAATGCTCTTAGGGAAGGAAGATGCTTGGAAGGGGATTCTGACATCAATTCCTTTAGATTGTTAAGGAAATCATCTGTCTTGGAATTTTGTATGAAAGGTAAGAAGGTACTTTTTCCAAACTCTGTTTTTAATATGAAGTGCTCAACAAAGCTGTTAAGATCATTGTCAGCAGTAAAAAGGAATGCTTGTTTAAGCATAGAGATTCTTTCTCTCTTAGTAGAAGCCCCCAGTGAGAAGAAGGGTGTCATCTGAGGTGCAAACTTGATAGGTTCCATAATGATAGTGGTTGGGTTCCTTGGCTTGGTTCAGGCAGTTCTTGCTTGGAAATAGATGTACAGTTATCAGAGAGGAGTAAAGGTGTGGATTGTAAAGTAAATTTTTGTAAAGTTGAGCTGTTTAAATACCATGTTAGCTGAGCTTTTGCACTACAGGCATAAATCCCCAACTGACCCCCAACTGATCTCCTTAATTTATCAATATCACCCCTGAAGTCTGATATCATTGTTTATTTACCCCTTTTTATATTCTGGTTAACTGTTGATATCTTGGCAAATAGTACTTCAATCTCGCTCAAACTAGTATCATTAGAAAGCCCTTAATCTCAGCTTTTGGTATTGTGCTGCAACTTTATATTTTAATACCAATTTAGTATCTTGAAGCGGCTTTGAATGTAAGCTTATAAAATTGTTATTTGAAATAAAATATTCTAATTAACTCTTAAAGTATGATATTTTAATCAGTAAACTAAATTTAAAGTATAAATCATTATTTAGTTTACTTTTAGTAACCATCTCAAAAACTTTTTTAAATAAAATTAAGTTTATATAACTTTTAACAGTTTTTAAAAAATGAACTTTATATATCTTAAATCTATCAAAATAAAAATGTTATTTTTAATCACATGTAAATATTTGCTTGTATAATTAAAGTTGTATCTTATTTTTATAGATACAATGACTAAGATCATTTTCAATTTAGTTTAAATAAATTTTAACCTTTATTAAATTTAATTAAATAAAGCAAGATTTTGATACATTCTTTTTTATGTTTGAATTTTTTATATATATTATCTCTTGCATACAGTATAAAAATATAATTTTATTAAATAGTTGTATAAAGCTATTTTATTGATATTAAATACTTAAGAATTTGAAAAGAAAAAAATTTACTTTCTTATAAGTTCTTATTATATATTTTCTATAAAATTTAACTTAAGAATAAATTACTCATGCTAAATAAAATCACTGGAATTTCAATAGAAGCTTAGTTTTAATTTTAGTTTTTTAACTTTTTACTAGATTTTTTTATAAATTGCTCTAAAATTATTTAATATTTATTTATTAAATATTCAAAAAGCTAAGATTTTAGGCAGCAATTTAATTTCCAACAAAAAGTATCATATCAGTTTTTATTGTATTTTTATGTTGATCTTTTTAGAATGATGTCATTTTGTACTAATCAGCTTTCAAGAAGTAATGGTATATGATTTAAGATTGTTACTGGCTTTTAATACAGTTTAATTTATCTGTAAGTAGAAAATGCTTAATTTAATATAGGTTTTTATATTATAAGGATTAAATAAGATTTATTTTGTTAAAATTGTTGTAATTATTTAAATTTATTGATAAGAAAATTAAAACAAAATTTTAAAGTGCAAAGTAGCACAGTTAATAGGAAACAGATTAATCTTTAAAATAATGACCCAAATACAGCATCTGGAATCAAATAATAATTATACTTTTATGTGATAAATCCAAGTCTTTTTCTTATTAACAAGGAATAAAGTATGATATTATTTTATGATCACATATAATAAATCAACTCAAACTAATGCCACTTTGATAGTAAACTAGTTTTCAAACCTGTTGAGATAAACACACATTAGTCAGTTTAAAACGCATGGGTTCAGTTGCAAAACAAATTTCAACTTGATAGATCTAAATAAAAGATAATTTCACAGAAAATGAGCTCTATTTGGCAAAAATTTCCAGTCATACAACAACCTATTCAAACTGAGGACAAATGTATAATGATTTAATAACAAGTATACCAAAAACCAGAACACATGAGTTTCAGTCACAGAACACATATACCATGTTTACTATGTTTTTTGTGAACAAATGAAACTCAGTCACAAAAGTTACAAACTCAATCCAACAAAAAGCCTCAATAGCAACTGAAATAGACAACATAAATATCAAATATCAAAACAAATCAATATTTCCATAATACTGTTATCAGATCATCCTAATTAAGAATGTAATTTATAATTAAAAAGGAACTAAATATTCTGAGTGTTTGTTTTGGGATTAGAATTAATAAAAATATCAAATTTATCCAAACTCATGATCAACAGTGCACATTTATGACCAAAAATAATTAATCTAAAAATCTAATTTGGAATAAACAGTAGTGACTACAAGTGTAAATTCACTGCCACCTCTGGCCTTGGATCAAACCATTTTTCCCCGCTGCACCAAAAAAGAGCCAAAAATAACAGCCAAGCCACTTAATTTTCTAGGAGATTTAGCCCATAATGTTGATGAGAGATTTGTCCTGGACTATCCAGCAGATCCCCCAGCTCTGGTTGTTCTGGCCTGGGAAGAAACACCAATCAATTTAGACTATTTGTTGGCATGGTGTCACCCTCTCTTAAAAATTATCAGAAACACCCAATCAAATGATGCCACATCAACAACCAGAAAGTCAAGTGAATCCCAAATTCCTGGGATGGCCTCTAGCCAATCAGGTGAAGCCGCAGAAATTAGCTTGAAACCTTCCAGTGCCCCTGGCCTTGTCCAGCAAAATTTCTCTTCCAGCCAATTGGATGCAAGCCAGAATAGTCTTGTGATCAATCCTTAGTAACTCACCCCTTTTTAACAATGCCAGGGGACTTTGTGTCCCCTGCTTGCCAATTCTCAAATTATTAAGCCCTGAAATCTGTTGCTAAACTTTGTCACTTTTTTTCTAAGTTGTTGGCTCTCTATTGGAGTCTTCCTTGATCCTAAACAAAGTGTTAGTTGTTTTTATCATAAACCTTACCTTTGCACTGTCCTGCTTGAACCTGGTCATATTTTCAAAGTCCTTTTACTTAGACTTTTCACTTAATTGTTACACCTGTAGTTTACGCTTTCAAAACTACTGTTTAAATCCTAGATTCAATTTAAAACTCTTTATAAAGTCTTACTTCAATTTTAAGATTTTGGTTGAATTTATTGATTTCAAACTTTCTCTCTTTAATTATGCCTGCCAAGCTACTGAAACCATTGCCAAGCCCCCCAAGTGTTTTCTGACGCCTCCCAACTAATTTCTCTTGTGGCTGCCCCACTCCTACATTTTTTATAACTTGGATATTTAAAAATTGCACCTGTAAATTTTAAATTTTGTGGTATTTGCAATTATGATTCTCTCTGTTGTTAAATCTGTGGTGTTCACTTTTGGCCCCCTTTTTAATTCTCCTCTGGACAACTGCCCTTGATCTATGGTCATAATTCTCTACTTCTGCTTGCCTTGTAGGAGACAATCCCTCTAGTCTCTTGAGCCTTCCTGGTGAACTTCTTATTTTGGGAGAGACAATTGTAAAGAACCTGACTTGTGATGACTTAGAGTTACCCACTGAAGGTCATGCTGTGCCATCCCCCACATTGGAGGTGGTGCCGGCATCCACCATCCTTAGCTTGGACAGAGACAACCCAGCACCCCTCCAAACACCTGTGAGGTTGCCCCCTGATCCCACTTGCACACCCTGGCTGCTTGCTGGGTTAGTGTTGATGGGGTTGAATGCATAATTTTCTCAGCTGTCCCCTGCGTCCTCCCTTTGGTCCCCCCTCTGAGCAGCCATCCCAGTATTCCACTAGGCAGCATCCTGGTGGTTCATCTCACCAGGATGGGAGCCAAACTTAGTTAGTTTAGCCCCCCTTTCTCACAACAAGCTTTCATGATACTATATACAGAAAGATAAAAATTATAATAAATAAATTATATAGATAAACTGATTTCAATTTTATTTTATTTTAATACCAAAATAGGCGCATCCCAACAATATAGTAATAATGGACCCATTGTGCGCCGCAGTTGTGATTGCCCCCGCAGTTAAAAAGAATAGAGTTAGTGTAACACAAGTGCCTACTCAGAAAGAAGATGAGAGAGTAGAGTTTAATAGAGACGCTGCACTGACACAGCCAATTTAAGGAGAACAAGCTGCTAGGAGGCAAAGCATCAACTCATGGGTTCATAAGCTGACCTGAAAATTCACCAAGGTCATTACCACCAAAACAATAAATGAAGTCATTGCTGAGAGAGTGTCCTTGGTGTATGACCCCTTCTACCACTGTGATGGTGTTTCAGCTACCATTCTGGAGAAGACCAAGCCTGTCCTTGACACCACATACAAGCCTTACATGAGTGATTCCAAAAAGGGAGACAAGGACAAGCCACACCATTTTTTTCAAACCACAAAAGGGCAGAAAGTGCTGAAAAAAATTGCTGCATTCTGCAGCCAAGTGCCTATGCCCTGTGTTATGGCTGAGCCCAGGGAGTTGCTTCCCAGCGCCAAAAAGCCAAAGTACCACATCATTCCCAATTTCATCCAAGAGACATTTATGAGACTCATGGGGGAGACACCTGACTACAGAAAGGCCACAGCCATTGTTAGGATCTCAGAAAAATCTGCTCATAGGCTCTGCGCAACTTACCTGAAAACAGGTACTTTTCTTCTTTTGGAGAAATCTAATTGTGAACTAACCCTATTGGTTAAGAAACACCTGTGGGCCATCCAACAGTGGATTGAGCGGAACTGCCATCTTAGACAGAAAAATATTCAGTTGATGGTTGAGTCTGTTTTTGGAATTCAGGCCTCAGTTTTCACCTGCTACCACACAGTCAAGAAATTAAGATTCTTCTGAAAGAAACTCAGGGTATCTCTGTACAATTTAAATAGCCCAGATAACGTCATCTACCGCCAGAAATACACCAAGACAGTTACTGTAAATTCAGAACCTGAACGTAAAAATGCGGGATTGTCAAATCCTTGGTCCAAATTATAAATCACTTTTGCGGGCAACTCAGCTGAGTGAAAATTAAAATATTTAATAAAATCAACCATTTAATTTGAATTTTTTTTGGTTTATTTAAATTGGCAAATTTTGAATCCCTTGAGCAGATAACTCAACTAACAAAAGACAAAACTCAGCAAACAAATGCAGGATTTTAATGTACAGTTTGAGATTTCCTGTATTTCAAATGAATCATAGACATCATGTAAAACTTAAAAAATCTGAAATTGCGGGATTGTCAAATCCAAGAACCAAATTTCAAATCAAAAATGAGGTGAATTTAAAATAAATATAATTTATGGGCATCTCAAACAGGAAGTCAAAGTCTCTAGAGTGGATTTGTTCTAATTCTTTTAGGAATCATAGGCATTCTCAAAAAGCACCCTATTTCATTTTAGGACGGCTAAAATTTAGATGCTTGATTACAGTAGATTTTAAAAAATGCTAATAATAAAATAGAATTATATATTACAGTCTATCTTATCATGTTGGCTTTTCCTTGATGTGTTGATAGTTCATTTGCTGTTGATAATGTGCTTGCGTTTAATTGGATAGTTTCACCTCCAGTTGCCTTGGCAATAGGAAATCAAGTTGCCTCTGCAACCACAGCTGGTCTTGGGGAGGCAACTTGATTTCCTATTGCCAAGGCAACTGGAGGTGAAACTATCCAATTAAATGCAAACACATTATCAACAGAAAATGAAATATCAACACATCAAGGAAAATGCAACATGATAAAAATAGATTATAATATATAATTCTATTTTATTATTAGTATTTTTTAAAAATCTACTGTAATCAAGTATCCTTAATAGCAATACATGAATACATAGTGTATTAAACTGATGGTTTATCTTTGCCCCCTCTCATTCTTCCTTGAAAAGAAGTTTTGTTGGCCCCTTGGCTACGCCAGGGGCCAAAAACTTTTAAGAACTGCGCTCAGGAGGAGCAACATAAACCATCCATAGTTTAAGAGCTACCCTCCTATAGAAAAAAATTTTCTGGAAAAAAAAAGACTATGTATTCATGTATTACTATTAGAATGCTTGATTACAGTAGATTTTAAAAAATACTAATAATAAAATATAGAATTATATATTATAATCTATTTTTATCATGTTGCATTTTCCTTGATTTGTTTTGATATTTCATTTTCTGTTGATAATGTGTTTGCATTTAATTGGATAGTTTCACCTCCAGTTGCCTTGGCAATAGGGAAATCAGGTTGCCTCCCCAAGACCAGCTGTGGTTGCAGAGGCACCTTATTTCCTATTGCAAAGCAACAAGAGGTGAAACTATCCAATTAAGCGCAAATACATTATCAACAGCAAACCAACTATCAGCACATCAAACGAAAGCCAACATAATAAGATAGACTGTAATATATAATTCTATTTTATTAATAGCGTTTTTTAAAATCTACTGTAATCAAGCATCTAAATTTTTACCGTCTAAAAGAATTTAGGGAGTTTTTTGTGAATGCTTATGAGTCCTAAAAATTAGGCAAATCCACTCTAGAAGATTTGAAACTTCTGTTGAGATATAGAATTATATTTATTTTAAATTCACCTCATTTTTATTTGAAATTTGGTTCTTGAACTGACAATCCCACAATTTCAGATTTTTTAAGTTTTACA